>OX421964.1:27829391-28291162 GCA_949128115.1 Anaspis maculata | reverse complement strand
AAAGAAACAAAAATGCTGGAGTCTTGAAAATCACCATATTCAGGTGTAATCAAATGTTGATTAAGCTCTCCCAAACAGTTTTGAAATATCTTGTTTCTTCTTTGAGATATTTTGAAAAACGTAAAAATGCTCGAAAAAACGGCTTTTTGCCCATAGATCAACAAATTTCAAAGATTTTGAGGTGAAACTTGGTATTTCTACAATGTGTGATGTCAAAAATAGAATAAGATCAGGAGCCAATTTCTACGCCTCCTATTTTAAGAAATACGATAGTCAACTTTTTGTTGTCTTCACGGCGGCCATTTTGAATTTTCCTGTAATTGAATATTTCAAAACGTGGTTGGCAATTGTGAAGGAGACTACATTGGATCATTATATACAGAAAAAGACATTCTGAAACAGGAACCTTTCTCAATGGAGTGAAGAGGACTATGAGATTTTCATTTTTGATAAAAAAGTGTAATATTTTATTAGACGTCGCTCACAAGAAATTTTTAAACTGATAATGGTGAATTTTGGCACGAGATCTCGGAAAGGGTGAAGGTTTAAATTTCTGGTTGTATTTCACTTCTGTAAGTACCACGTCACCCGTCATCCACACTAAAAATGTGTAAAACCAAGGAAAACTATAGATTTACAGATTTTAACTCTGATTTTAATTCACGTAAAAATCACTACTTTCTCTTGCATAGTGTCTTTTTCTGTATGTAATGGTTCAATGTAGTCTTCTTCACAATTGCTGACCACGTTTTGCAATATTCAGTTACAATAAAATTCAAAATGGCCGCCCTGAAGACAACAAAAAGTTGACTACCGCATTTCTGAAAATAGGAGGCGTAGAAATTGGCTCTTGATCTTATTTCATTTCTAACGTCACATATGGTAGAAATATCAAGTTGCACCTTGGAATCTTGAAAATTTGCTGATTTATGGGCAAAAAGTAGTTTTTTCGAGCATTTTTACGTTTTTCAAAATATCTCAGGGAAAAAACAAGATATTCCAAAACTGTTTCGGGCAGCCTCATAAACAATTAATTACACATATATATGGTGATTCACAAGACTCCAGCGCTTTTGGTTCATCAGATGGAATTCTTTAATTTTTCAACTTTATTTTTAACCCTGTATACGCTACCTGTCAAGTCTGCCCCACATTCAGGATTGTTGAGAATAATTCAAAGAGCATGTGTGCCAAGTTTCAAAACTTCATCACCAAGTGCAGAGTTTTTTCCCTTAGTACCCGGACTACAATCAACACCACGAAAATCAGATCAATGAATTGATTTTGTTTTTTGTAGTGTTGGCTACTCCGTTACTCGCATTTTCAGGTGATCAAGGGGCTGATTTTTTCTTAAAATCATGCAGTTGTTACTGAGTTCCTTCATCTTCCGCCTTTGACTGATGCAAGCAAGAAAAAACTAGACGCAATCAGAATGAATGGTTCGTTCGAAAGCAAGTTGGGTTCTATAAACTCATCCCAGACTGGATTACGACGACGTTCCAGGTTTTTGGGCCATCTTTGACAATCCTTGATCGTGGATGTATCTTGGGTGAATTGTGAGCTTTGCGTTTTTCAACTTGCAGATTCAGTTTCAACATGAGCTTGAAAGTTTCCAAATAGGTGAGGCAAGAAATGAGCTACAACTGCAAAACCGAGAAGTTGATTTTTTCAGATCACTCTGTAAATAAATGAATGATAGGCAGAAATTGAAAATAAATGTTCCAAAATATTGGTTTGATGACCTCCTTAAACCAGTTGATGAAAATTTTCCTAATATTTTTTAGAGAATTGGGAACAATTTAAACTTTTCAGATTTTGCAGAATCTCACGTGCCCTGTATAATGAATATGGGGGGCCTGTACGGACCACTTTGAGATCCACTGAAATATTCTGGTGTTACACTTCAATTATTATTGTCAAGCAGTTTACATCAAACATCAAATATTTCAAAGACTTATATTCATTTGTCCTACCAAGTTTGTTATTTTTGGGAATTCATAAAAAAATTGAAAAATTCAGGTACACCTACTTGTTTACTGATATCTAAGCATATTATTAAATCTACTAATGTCGCGCTTTCCGAGCTTTTTCGAAACGCACGTGAAACATTCTCCATGATAATATTCAGAGCTTCTTCATCGTAGATTTCAATAATTGAAATTAGTGGATTGGAACCTTGAAAACTTCGAAAAATAAAAGTCGATTCTTTGCATGCCTCGTCGTCATAAGAAAGATTGCACCGGATTCTCCGGCCAACATCAAAACAAACACCATTGCAGTTTGTAGGCCATCACTTTCCTACCGCGTTGCATTCTTTAGGCTCAGGAATTTCCAGCTCGGGAGGCGGAGGAGAGAGGGCCGGTGGTCCTCATTAAAACGCAAAGTCTGTTTTGAGATGCCCGGATCTTCTCTACAAATCAATTTATAGACTCGCGATATAGCTGTGTATGCTGTTCTTTGCCCTCTGCAGTTGTTGTTGTTGTTGTTGTTGTTGTTGTTGTTGTTGTTGTTGTTGTTGTTGTTGTTTGTTGTGTTGGTGTTTCATTCACCAAAAATCTCGACAAAAAAAAATCGTAAAGCCCGCAGTGGAATTCTTCGAGCTAGCTGTGTAACTGTACCGTGAGGTATACGCACGCTTGACTTAGCTTTTAGCACCACCACCCAGAAACGATCCATTTCGTGGAATAATCACCGATGCCCGCATCTGGAACGAGCGGCACAGTGCGTTTACGCATTATCATTAGCGTTATTATTATTTACAAAAAATTGTACGAAATATCAAATTTAATATGCACGCGGCCTTGTGACAGCTCATGTTATGCCGGGCTAATGTGTTTTTTATTCCGAATGTTGTTGTCATAATAAAGTTATTTCCGGTGCGTTCTACTACTGGGCTCGTTATAGTATGGCCATGTCCGTTATAAGCATTCCACGTTTGCAAAATTTTATTTTTCGGTTCCCGCACCGAAAATGATTAAGCTTATTGACATCAAAAGCATTCTCCGCGGCCACTGTGATGGAATGTGCATCAGGAATTTAACGGATTTTATTTATACGAATGCCACTTGCTTATTTACTCGCGTGCGTTGTTCTACAGGCAGGCCGACAAGGATATCGAAACAGAGGGTTCGTGGCATCAATTTTGGCTTCAGCAATTTTTATGGTGATATTTCACATTTTGCAAAAAGCGTGCCCCGCAATGTCCTATGAAAAATTGTGGATGAAAAGTATTTTATTCAAATTTGAGGGGATTGGCCTCGTAGGCAGATGACTCAAGTTGATACCTGCTGTTGTGCCAGTAACCCCACGTAAATTTGTCATCTAATCTTCAGGCTATTTGTTGTTGTCAGGGTAAGGGTATGTGCCACAATTTATCGTGCAAATTTTTGAAGAAAATTTTTCTAATCGTCCTGCTCCAAAAGATATTCTAAAGGTGATTCTTGATTTGCGTACACGGTCTCCATTACGCCCTGGTAAAAAAAAAAAACACCAGGGAGTCAACAGTAGCCAATTCTCTCCCATTTTTAGTCGGCTATCCATATAGCGAAAGAATTTGATCGTTATGTCTTCGGGTTTATGTTTTTCATTTATCTCTCACTTTGAGGATGGCGTGTGGGAGCGGCAGCATTCGGCAAAGTAATTGTTGCACAGTTTGAGTTGGAAGTTTCTAAATGTTTAAGGAAATATGACAATCAGTGAAAATTGTGGAAGTTGCATTTTTTTGTTTGGGGGCGGGAGCTGGTGGCGGCGACTAATCAAAAGTAGCCCTTCCTCTCCCATTCTTAGTCGGCTATTCATATAGCGAGACAATTAGATCGCTATATCTTCAGGTTTATGTTTTTCATTTTAAATTGATTGGGGGTGATTTTCAGCAATTTTTTCATGTCGGCGGCGCATATTGAAGATGAAATGTTTCTGGGCTTACGTTTCTAAGTAGCAACTATGTATTATTCATATAATGAGACCACCAGAGCATTAGGTCTGAGAGAAATTGCAATATCATGTTATTTCAAGTTGATCGGGGGCAGTTTTCTCTATTTTGGCGGTGCAATATAGACATTCAATATAGCCTAGCCCAGCTTTGGGAATGGCAGCTATACCGGGTGGTCTAGGTTATAGTAGCAATAATCCACTATTCGGTAGTCCATCGAAAACTAGGTCGACATGCATGATCAAATTTTTCTCCAAAATGCTTCCTAAGGGAGATAGAGCCCTTCAAAGTTCAGTTTTTGAAATAATCTTTTTGCAATAACTCTCAAGTCATCAAAGTCACCTCCTGTTTTTAATTTTCGCCAATGAACAAATAAATCAAGAGAGCCTTGACATTTGACAGTTGTGAAAAATATTCCTAACCTCTTGAAGCCGGTTCAACTTTCGGTGCTTCAAATTAAAGAGTATACAATGCCCTTCGTCCAAAAAAGGAACCCCATGCAATCATCAACCCTTTCGCCTCTTCCAGTCAAAAGTACAAGCCAAACCCTGAAGAATTATGGGCGATACAAGGATCGCCCTGCGGTCTGTCATTGGCAAAAGAATTTACGTGTAAAAAGTAAATTAAACCAAATTTAAAAAAACCCAGCCGCTCAAAGTTGCGTATTGAACCGAAATTGATGTTAGTACCTTCAATTTGCAATTTGCTTTCGTTTTGGGGCTTTCCGGGACGAGTTTTTGTCGACTCTGAATGGGCCGCCGTCAAGATGACTTAGATTTGCGGCCGCCCCGTTCTCTTTTGGTGTCTAAATGACAGTAACACATCAGCTCTGCGTCCCCCTAGTCGCACTTCCACATATGACCAGGTCAGTTTTCCAAGATTTTAATATCAATTTGATAAGAAATATAACTTCACTTCCAGAGAAGTCAGTTTCACACCAGGTGAAAAGGCGGCAAGCCTACAATGCTAAAGTAGAAAATATGCCCAGCCAACTAGAGTCACAGTACAAGTGAACCTACTATACTATGTTTTGAATTTCATCGGATTTTGGTCAGATATTTTCGAAAATACATTTTTTTCACGAAACTTGCAACACCCTCATATTTAGAACATGCTCAATTTTGTTTTAGCGCCGTGTCACACTATCCAATTTGTATCAAACTGGTTTGATCAAACAAGATCAAACTGAAACGACGACGTCATCGTTTGAGAATTTGATCAGTCCCTCTGTTTTCTATCAAACTACTTCAAACTGTCAAAAAATGTCAGCTTCTTGCTGATACCTGCGGCATCTCGTGTTGCGGAAGTTGCTGTGTGAATTTTCAAAATAAAGTGAGAAAATTGGGAGAAAATAAGCTGCAGAGATAAGTTTACGAACCTCAAGAAAAGAGTCAATAACGTTAATGGGTTATTGAAAAAAGATAGGTAGGTATCGCTGCTGAAGATCTGTTCAACTATACAAGAATTAAATGCAAATGAATGAGACACCGTTTAAGACTTTATTGGGACTCCCAGAGGTACATATCGCCAAGAAAAACACATTGTCACAGGAAACTATCCAAGCATCAGATTGACCAAGACGCACGTCAACAATTTCGGCTACACTCTCCTTATGGGCAGATCTTCGCGCCGATTTATTGTGGTATAGGGTATAGGGGATCTTTCACCCTGTACAACACCTCTTTGTCTTGGTACAATTCAATTACCTAGTCGAGATGATTGCGCTGTAGTCCAAGCCATTATTTCGCTGAAAGAAATATAGGTACCTGTTAATCACACAGTCGCCAACTTAACAAAAGTAGGTCCTACGTACCTACCTGATTCAACACAACACGCACACAAACAGTCTGAACTGAAGCGACCAACACGAGGTATTCTGCTACCAGATTGACGACAGCTGAATGAAAAATTCTGACATGATTCTGACGTGCCGGAATCAAAAATCAGATCAACCAAAAATCTAGAAGCCAAAGGGCTCTCTAGGCAACGGCAGCCATGTGAGGAGAAGGGATGCTCTATAGCCAACCCTGGCTTGAGTTTGATCAAATTGTCGGACGAAAATAGGAGCCCCTCTATTTCCATCCAACTATGTCCAACCGAGTTTGATGCGATTTGTTTGATCAAAATTGGATGGTGTGACAGCCCACACTCACCCACCATCAAACTGATGATGTCATCGTTTTAGTTTGATCTTGTTTGATCAAACCAGTTTGATACAAATTGGATAGTGTGACACGGCGCTTACCAATTTTTGAAAAACTCTTATTTTTGGAATGAAAGGAGCCACTAATTTGAATGTTGTTTTATCATATTTTTTGAAGTGTTCTACAAGGTTTCTTCTTCTTCATGTGCCTATGTATTCCTACACACTCAAGTGACACTACGTCAAGTGAAATTCCAATGGTTTTAAAAAAATATTTCGAAGAATTTCATCGTACTTTCTCAAATATTTTCCAAGATGGAAATTATTTGCAATATTGCTCTCATGTCTAATTGTACTTTGATACTCCTCATCGGCGGATCGCGGCCAATAGCCTATTTTCAACACGCAGATACCATAAACCCTTTGCTAATCGAGTTACAGTCATTTTGAATGCAATAGTCAGCTATCAAAGATTGTAATAACCACCCACTATCACCCTGTATAGGTGCATGGGATAAGTTTGAAGAAAAAGGCATTTTCAAGATTTATGAGTTATTAAATGACCCACCCTTGATAGCACAAGAATATTGAAAACAGTCAACGCACATTTGAAAAAAAATGAATTGTACCTATGCTTGTTCACTAAAATCGTTTCAGATAACGATATGGGCGAGCTCAATTACACCTACGCCATCAATGATGAACAATGATCGAAATAAACCAAACGGCACTGCAAACGGGAGGTCAAAGTGCAGTTTGTAAAACTATTTCGCTCTATACAGGGTGCCCCATTTTTGCAGAGCAGTTTTTGAACGAGCTTTTTCAAATGGCACTCCCTGTATATTTTTGAATATTTGAATTTGCCATTTCTCAGGCATTAAAAACTTGTTTTGTTTCTGCAATTCGCTTCAACCGTTCAGAAGTTAATAATTTTTCTCTAAAAATTATTGCGTTTATAGGCACGTACTAAATAAATCGCTTGGCACTTGGTTTTAAGGTTATCAAGTTGGGACTCTGTTAATGTTTAAGCAATAGTATAGGGTATCTTTTGGCGGTAATATCGTCTATTTCCGCTTCGGTAGCACCTTTTTGTGACACATTGATTTTTGTGAACTTTGAAGAGCCATAACTTCATTTTTTTGAATAGCACTCCCTGTTTTTTATTCGTATCAAGCGTCTCATTTCACATCTTTTTGACCTTATCTGTTTTCTCTCAAAAGTGGATGGTTTGGAAAATAATTCAGCTTTTCTAAAAACTGGACACCATTTCATCGATTAATCTTGACGTGCAATGAAAATCCAGTAATTCTGAAAACCGATGTCAAAGTGACTTCTACTGTACGTCACTTTTTGATTTTGACAAGAAATTATCAAGTGAAAATAAAGAATGCTACGGAAAGCCTCTCTGATTATTTCTCGCATATTTTCTCTGGTATTGACCTGAGCTGCATACACCCGATCGTGAACAAAGCCCTGAAAAGAAAATCGGGTTAGTCAAGTCAGGTGACCTCGCAGGCCATGGCACCGGATCAAGTTATCAACTTCAAAATCAAACTAATTCTGAATCAAAACTGCATCAACTAATTCTGACAACCAACGTCAATATGACTTCTATTGTACGTCACTTTCAAATTTTGACAGGACATTATTATGTAAAAATTGGAAAACTCAAGATGTTGGAACAAGGAACTAAACAATATTATTTATTGAGGTAGTGCAACAAATCAAGAGTGATAACATTTACTACCACATCTGCAATCGTTAAAACTGTTTAAAATAACAAAATTTCTTGTCAAAATTAGAAAAGTGATGTACGATAGAAGTCACTTTGACGTTGGTTGTCAGAATTAGTTGATTTTCATTGCACGCTAAGTTTAATCGATGAAATTTGTGTCCAGTTTTCAGACCAAATTATTTTTCCAAACTATTTTCTTTTGAGAAAAAACATAAGAGGTAAAAAAGATGTGAAATGAGCCGCTTGATACAAATCAAAAATAAAAAACAGGGAGTGCTATTCGAAAAAATTAAGTTATGGCCTTTCAAAGTTTACCAAAATCAATTTGCCACAGCAAGGTGATACCAAAACGGAAATAGGCGATATTACCGTCAAAAGATACCTTTTGCTATTGCTTGAACATAAGCAAAGTGCCAACTTGATAACCCAAAACTCAAGTGCCTTGCGATCTATTTAGTAGGTGCTTACGAACGCATAATTTTTTAGAAAAAATTTATAACTTCTGAACAGTTGAAGCGAATTGCAAAAACTGAACGAATTTGTGATGTCTGAGAAGGGGCAAATTCAAATATGCAAAAATATACAGGGGGTGCCATTTTAAAAAGCTCGTTCAAAAACTGCTCTGCAAAAATTGGGCACCTTGTATAGAGCAAAATAATTTTACAAACTGCACTTTGACCTCCCGTTTGCAGTGTCGTTTGGTTAATTTCGATATTATTAATGGCGTAGGTGTAATTGAGCTCGCCCATATCAATGACTCACCCTGTATAGAAGGATTGAAGTCCCACCAAAGAATTATTAAACTGCCCTCTTGAATATTATTTCTCGTAAATTTTGCGACACCCTGTATGGACCCCCATGATTTGGTCTGATGGCGAACGTGTAAGCAGAGTTTTCAACCTTGCAGATGATCAATTTGTGCCGTTAAAAAAGGCACAAGAGCCCCGTTATTGAAATATGGTGGATGCGCCAGCCACTTGAAGCCGATGGGCAACAAAATGGATCGGCTTATAAAATGGTCCTGCCCGCGTGCCTGCTCGCACCCCCACTTTTCAGCGCCCTTTATTAATATTTTACGGTATTGATTGCGCGACACCCTCGCTGAAAATTCGCATTAGTGACGTCATAAACGACGCCGAATATGATTGGTGGTTGCCTAGAGACGCCCTTTAACTGGCGTAATGGCGCACCCCCGATTTATAAAGCTGGAAAATGTATTAAAGCGCCTTTGCCAAAAAAAAAACCGAGTCCATCGGAGCACGTTTGAAAATACCTCTCCCTGTAGCATTCTGTTACACCGGCCATTTTTGTCTTGTCCAATTAAAAATAAAACGATCGCTTTATGCTAATCAAATCCAGGAAGTTCATAATTTTCCATAGGATCAGGTGGTCATTTGAGTCCAATTAATAGACAGCCGCGCGCGCTCAGAAGGGTGCACCACACCTATAAAGCTCCACTAATACATAATTCAAAGTTCACCGACGTAAGAAATCCTTTATATCAATTTACTGAAGCTTTTGCAAAGGTCAGTAAGGCGACCTATAATTGAAACCTGCGGTCTGAGCTTTCTGGATAAAAGCGAACAGAGAGAGAGAGCGCACGGAAAATCTTTATCATATATAAAATCTCATGCTTACGCTCCTCGATCGACTGTTTGGCCGAACATCATAACACAACAATAAAAAAGGACATCTTGAATGATGCCTGTTATAAACCTCGCCGCTTTTGTATACGCCTTCGATTTCTTTATATTATATTTCTATTATTTATTTAATATGTTATTGAGTTGTCATCACTCGCGATTCCCCATGTATGAATCCTCAAGAGACTCCCCTCTATCCCTGAAGCTGTTATTTGAACGAAAAATTCGATTTGGGCAATATAAAAATCCGTTTAGATATCTCCTTGAACTTGAAGCATCACAGCACCAACAACGTATTTGTCGTAAACAACAAATTTCATCGGTGTTGTTGTGGACCTCTTTTCGGATACTTAGATAGTCAGATAAAAAGAGAAGGGGAACATATGAATGAGAATATTTTAACATGTTTACATGGTGGAATATGTATATTACGAAATGCATCGAGAATTGTGACAGATAAGTTATCTATCTGTGCCTGATGGGCGAGAGAGTGTGTGTGTATGTGTGTGATAAGCCGGAAATGCATGTTCGCTTCATCTTTGACGCTCACACGAGATTTTGGGTGCAGATGGTGTGTGATAATGAATGGTGGTGGCTTTACTGCGCAGTTTTCTGGTGGTCCTGCCTGATGCTCGACGCACGAAAATACGGCACACATACAAAAATTCAATCCAGCTGTAGGTGTAATACATCTCCAGTTTTCATACCCTGGTTTTTCAATATGCTGCACGCTGGAAATCAATTAATTTACGATCCTTCTTATGTATATTCCACAAATTACTTTGATATCACTAATAAAAAAAATTGAGAATCATTAAAAAAAAATTGGGAATCATTAAATTAGCGAATACAAATAAGCTAGTTCAACGTTCTTCCTTCTCTTTCATTCTCAACTAGCGATATCCCTGCTTTACCAAGGTACTACCAAATGGTTTGCATTTTGGTGGCGCATCCACCAATTGTTCAGCTTTGTTGTCTGATCGACTGTTGAAGTCTCCGTCCTGTAGAATGAAATCTTCCTATTGCAGTACATGAGAAGTGAGAATACCAGAATATTTTGCCAGTAAAGCTATACAAATGGCGGATGCGCGAAGACTAAGGTACTACCAAATGGTTTGTATTTTGGTGGCGCATCCGCCAATTGTTCAACTTTGTCTGATCGACTGTTGAAGTCTTCATCCTGTAGAACGAAACCTTCTTCCTATTGCAGTACCTGAGAAGTGAGAATACCAGAATAATGATGCAAGTAAAGCTATACAAATGGCGGATGCGCGGAGACTTGGTGGCAAATTGGTGCTGATGAGGCCTGCCGGATCTTTCTGCCTATAATAAATTCTTTGATTCTGGATCCCTCTGTAGCGTTAGCGCATTTTCGAACAATTAATAACTTCGAGGGCCTTTTAAGAATTTTAGGAAGCTCAAGAGTCCTGAAATGAAAAAAAGGTTACCTTGGAACATTTTCAGTGAAATTTTGAGCTGATGTAAAATTTTGTTAGTCGATGAGAATTAAATATTTCCACGATATATTGAAAGGTTCGATGAAGTTGTCGTATGAGAAATATGAAAAAATCTCCGCCAAACGCAAGCTTGAATTTATTTTGTTCCCAAATAAGATCAACCCAAGGCTAATAATTATTGTGTGGTTCCACCTCATCTAAGCAGTGCAAGGTGGGTGAAGAGATAAACAACGTAACACCTACCAAATCATATTTATTGTGAGCAATTCGATATGTCTGTACAAATGGAATACAATAATACAGCAAACGATCTTTTTCAGAGTCAAGTGCAAAAGATTGCGGACAATGACTATTTTTTCACACCAAAAAATATGTAATAATTAGGTCAACAAATGATTCATTTTATTTTATTTATTTATTTATAGTGCCATCGGTGTTGGAACTAGATTTTGAAATCATTTTTTTTCACCTTTATCAAGATCTGTAGGGATTTTACGATCCTTTTGGTGGGAAGAGGAATTGAGAGGAGAGTTTTTTACTTTAAGAAGTCACAATTTTAAGGAGCATGATAATTTGTTTTGTCTGTTCCTGTTGTCATTGAAACTCAGTAAATCAACTTTTTTAAAGGTCTGGAGTAACGAACTGTTTTGAACAAGTTGATGATCAATAATGGATTTGCGAGTATTTCGTTACAGTAAATATGCCAATTCTGGTCACAATCGGTCGAACCGTTTGATATAAAAGGATATAGGAGAACGATTTGGAAAAATCATTTTTGATTTTGAAAGGTTATATGGTACATACAGGTTGTGCCGGGTTTCTATAAAAAAAATCAACTATGGACCCCTGAAATCATGTTGAGAGCGGTTGTCAAGTTTTTTTTCAATCGGCTTAATTTTTTCTGTAACTTTTGTTACCCAACTTTGGAACCGCCGGTGGGATTTTGCTGAAATTTGACCTAAAGGTGGACAATCATTCAAAACATAGCTCTGTCAAATCAGGGTTATACGTACGTCTATATTTCTATGAGTTATTAACGGAAAATGTGGGTAACAAATATGATTTTGAGGAGCCGTGCTCTTGCAATGAAGCCTATAATTTCGAGAAATAAATGACGTTGTTTTTCTCGCTGGTTGAATTTTTTGCGTCGAAACCTGGTAGACCCTGCATAACTCAGTAAATTTTTTCTCCTCAAAATTTTCAACTCATCACCAGCTTTCTCATGTTTTCGTAGTCAAAATAATAAGGCTGTATTCGCAGGGTATAATTGACCTTATCGGAAAGTCGCAAAGTATGACCCAACTGTAGAAATCCCTGTTTTACCAACCCTGTGTTACCGAGGTTACCAACTCGTCAACGTCAAAACAATTTCAAAATTTGTATGTGTCAAGCTGACAAAAGCTTCATCCGAGTGTCGCGTGCTGAATTTCAGCGAAAAACATCGACTCCTGTAGTGGCGGGCAGTCACAGACATACCCTTCAGGCTACATTGTGTTTAAAAGTGGAACATTTTTGACCGTAGTACCTGTTATTTTCGAGGTTATTTTATTATATATGGAGAAGTTATTGTGAATGTAAAATTAACCTTGGAACGTGGAAGCTACCCGGACGAGTCCCTCAAAATGGAATACAAAAAAAGGTATTTTCGGTATTGGTCGTGATTGGACTGTGATTAACTGATCATTGTGATTGTCAGTGTCGTGCTGGAGATCGAGGGCCGAGGGAGATCTCTTCATATTCATGCCCTGCTGTGCGTGCTGTGGTCACTGGACTGGTGTTAGCAGAGAAGGTGTCAGTGTTGCATCCAGAGACACAAAATCAGGTGTCTTACACCCGTTACTCTATCCGCAGCAGTGCCATTGATAATAGGCAAGGACACACGGGTACCTACTTACGATTTTTGACAATAAACGTTTGTGCAATAAAAGCTTTCTTCTTGAATTTGACTTTGGAATCGAAATTATTTTGACGGCATTCGAAATTTTGACGTCGTCTGTTTGGTCGGTAGGACAGGAATTTCTACAGTGGGGTCATACCTCCATGGTTTGCTTTTTGGCCACTACGAGGTGTTTTACTTTCCGATAAGGCCAATTATTTCTCCTCCTTAAAATTGAAGATAGAGAGATATCGAGATTTTGATGGGACTCCATCAAATGTTTGTTCACCTTGTTTCCGTGTGGATTACCACACAATTCTATTTTCAAACCAAATAGCGCTAATTAATCACTTGAAAAGTTCCGAAAACTTCACTGGGACATTTATTGACAAACGAAAAAATTATAAACTATTTCTAAGATTTTGAGAAACGTAGAAAATTAATTACATGACCGTTTTTTGAAAAAAAGTTGTCCATGCAAGCTCACCATGCAAGAAAGAAAAAAAAATTCATTTTACATAATTGAAAAAACGCTATATGTATTACATTTTCTAATACACCCAGTATAACGTATGAAAAAAATAGAGTTGTTCTTCATTTTTGAGAGAAAAATATTAAAGATACTTTCACCCTGCTGTGATTACAGCCTTAAGGGCGCCGCGCGCTGGTCAATTGCTATGAAATGTGCTCAAATTTTTTCTCCTCTTTTTTGTAAAAATAAAAACCCGTAGTGATGAGCGGAATCTTATTTTCTCTTTGCAATATTGACCACAACAATCAATTTCTGTTTAAAAATAAGGCTGCTTAACACGAAGACTTGAGCACATTTTATAGAAATCGACGGGCCGGCGCTCTTCGATATGAAAAATATTGGTATTTTTTCTTCTTTTTTGGACTTTTAACGTATGGTCCGAAAGTTTTGGGAAATTGTTCAAAGCTAATAACTTTTTCTGAATGATCTTTATTGTTTAACTTGAAATTTCAAAAATTAACATCATATATAACAATAACAAATTCATATTCATCATATTGATAATGGACCATTATCTTCGATGGGTCTCAATTTTCTTCTGCCATGTTCCATGATTTTCTGTATCAATTTCTCAAATGTGAAATTCTCTAATGTTATTGAAAAATGCGACGCCGTAATTGGTCTTCATTTGCAGCTTCCCATCCCTTGTCGTATACTATCCTGCTCAATACTTACCAAAAATCTTGTATTGGTCGAGCTTGCGGTACATTGGGAGGCAGGAGCTCAGAGAAATTAATCCTGCTGTTGTCCAGAGAATGATCGAACATGGCAGAAGAAAACTGAGAGCCATCAAAGATAATAGCCCATCTTCAGTATGTTAAATATGAATTTGATATTGTTACAGATGATGCTAGTTTTTGCAATATTAAGCTACAAAATTAAAACTATCCAAAAAAAGTTATTAGCTTTTAAAAAAATTCCCAAAACTTTCGGACCATACGTTACTTGAGCCCTCAAACCAGCTATACCTACGTATAGGTATATTCCGTGAAAGTTGTTGGATGAGACTGAGCCGACGAGACGTGCTGATCTTAAGTTCTGATGGAGACTACCGTGGACTGTGGTGTAATAAGAACTGTACAGAAGTTTGCACGTCGTCGCGGAAAAGTCCCTATTATTTACTTCAAAACTCCCCTAAATTGGAGGGGCGCGCTAGCATGGGATTGCAAGGGGTGCATCGCACGCGGGCGGCAAGGCAGCATCCTTATTCAAGGGGCGACAAAATTCATCAAGAAGTATAAAACCCCATAGTTGGGTATAGTTAGATTTTTTTTTCATTCGTATTAATAAGTTACATTATGGTGGTGTTCAACCTGTTCAGTATCAATAAATGAATATAATAAATTATTAAACACATGTATGAATAAAATGGGGTATAAATGAATATGATAATAAATCTAAATATGACTGAAAATGATGAAGTCAAATCCGGTCGAAATTGTTCTAAAATCTTCAAAATAAATAGCATCGCCCACACATTGCCCTTCAAGGAAGTTGCATGCCAAATGTGAGTTTTTTATTTTCAAAATAAAGGTACCGGGAGTGATTTCTACTAATCCACTTTTTCAGCATTCAGACATAAGTTCAAAATCTGATCAGCATAGGGTATGTCCCAAAAATATCGCATCCTGAGTCTAAAGAGCAACAGGTATATGTATGGAATCCACTCAAGAACATGAAAAAAACTTCAATTTTTAAGGATATGGAAGGTTAAAATGTGAGACTTCTAGTTCCGTTATCCAGAGTGATTTTGAAAAATTTGGAAAATCATCAACCAGTGAGTGTGCGCTGGAACAACTCCAAACGACATAATGGCAATGCTCGTTTAAGGCCGGAGTTCAATTGGTAAAATAAGCGTTGCGAAATCAATCCGTCTGGGTTTATTCCTTGACGGATTCTTACCATTTTGGTCTCTTTTGAAAGCTACAAGGATGTACTTTGGTTTGAGCCCATTGGCATTCCCAAAAATAATTTTTTCAATTATCAAAATTTATTTTTTCCCAATTTCGGAAATGCCAATGACCTCAAACCAAAAGTACATCCTTGTAGCTTTCGAAAAAGACCAAAATGGTAAAAATCCGTCAAGGAATAAACCCACATGGATTGATTTCGCAACGCTTATTCGCCAAAAAAGCTCGTTTCCATAGAAATCTCTTTAGCTATATACGTTTTTCAAGGAAAATGAACTTTTGAGGTCTATCAATCACCCTGTATATTGAATAAAGTTTAGTGCGCACTCAGGGGTTGATAATTTTTATAGATAAATCTATCACAAACTATTATAAATCATGAAAATAGAGGGGAGCGAATTCCCACCTTCGGATCCACCATTTTACTTTCCCGGCCCCCCACCAACATGGAAGGGAAAGTATTGTAATCGTGCAGAAAAAAGTTTTGAGATTTCGACGGATACTTATATATCAATTTTGAGGTCCCCCAAGACGATTAAAACCATTTCCAGAATGATGTCTGTCTGTCTGTCTGTGTGTGTCGGTTGATCCGATCGACTTGAAATTTGGTGCGCAGACATGGTTTTGCTGTGGAATGACTGGATTAGTTTTGGCTGTCATCTGTCAAACGAAAGTGTTACTATCAAAAAACGATGGAAGTTTTATCACACATAATTCAACTTGCGATATGTCACTGGAAAGCTTGTAAAAAACTATATTCAGAACAGTTGAAAGCATTCCTTTAACTATCATCTGTGAAATGGGTAATAAAAAAATACAAAGTTTGAAACTGTGCCATTTTTTTATTCAAAATTTATCTGATGGATCTGAACCATTTTATAGGCTCTACGTCAAACTGACCATAACACGATGTTACAGATATAATAGGTGGACCCCGATCTTTTGTTCTTCAAGTGTCGTTTGAAGCTTCGATGAACCTTGTGTTTTTTCAAGCTTCGTAACTTTCAGGACTCCAGTATCCTTTCGGCGTGTGCGGCTCTCCTGTCTGGTTTAGTACTAGGATCCCATGGTATCTTCCAGTCTTCCCGTCATTTGAAGCCCCGATGGAGCCCCTACTTTCCTCGTTTTGTAGCTTTAAAATATCTTATTGTGTGCCTCTTGGGTTTGCTTTCGCCATCTAAGGCTAAAGCAGACGCATACCATTTCTGTCGGCAACGACCAAGGAAAAATCGAGGTGTAGATCCGAAGCCTTATCGGTCCCCTGAGCTAGCCCGCTCAGCTTCGCAGATTTTTTCCATCGATTTCCAAATATACTTAAACCTCCCCTTTTCGAAGGGACGCTTTAATCAAAATCATTACTGACGTGTCTGGATACCGCCGGGAAAGTTTTAGGGTGACACAACCGATTTTAAATATATTTATCGTGTTCTTAAACGGTATTTCGCTTTGGACTCGAAATGCGGTACTTTTGAGACAACCTGTATAGGGAATAATCGTCTCCACAGAAGAATTTGATATTGATGAGCAGCCAAGCCATGCATGCTTATGGCTTTTCAATGGAGTTTTTGAATCCCATATCAGTATTCGTACTTATGTTACCATCACATTATAATTATTATTGTTGATTTTGACTTCTGGATTCACTCCGTGCAAGTCTTGTCCCGCGAAATCACCAACTTTCGGTTTTCCCGACTCAAAAAAAAGAAATTGAAAGATCACACTTGAAGAATTGCAAATTCAAACTACAGGGCGTAATTTTATGGAAGGTAAAGTTCAGCTACCTCTTGAAGAATGGCACTAAATGAAACCACAAAGAACCATGAAAATTTCATGCCCGTATTATAACAGGCTAGACCGGGAATATATCAATCCACCCTCGTATGTTATGTAAGTACAGGGTGATCACGCGAGATGGGACCCCCCCAACTGAACGCTTCCCTTTTGAGATATTTTTCAAAATAAAAAACTAATCCTTGATAATTTAACCTGCACTTTCCGAATATATTTACCATAATTTTCTATATATCATAGTATATAGGGTGTTGAAAAAAAAAACGTTGAATTTTTGCGACACCCTGGTATTTACTTATCGTGATCTAGACAGTTGGCTTTGCTGAATACAAAATTGTATGGCACTTGTCGATTTTTTCTCGAATAACTTGTCAAAAAAATCAATAAAATCTGAATCCCATATTATGGATATTATTCTGATAAGATGGCTGTGATTACAGCACTAAAGGAAACAAGTCTCACTTCTGAAATTTAGTGTTGTAATCACAGCCATCTTATTAGAATAATATCCACGAAATTGAGATTTTATTAATTTTTTGACAAGTTATGTGAAAAAAAAATTGACAACTGCCATACAATTTTGTAATCAGCAAAACAAACTGTCTAGATTGCAATAGGTGAATACAGGGTGTCGCAAAAATTCAACTTTTTTTCTTCAACACCCTGTGCTCTCTGAGATATAAAAAATTATGGTAAATATATTCGAAAAGTGCAGGAAAAATTATCAAGGATTAGTTTTTTATTTTGAAAAATATCTCAAAAGGGAAGCGTTCAGTTGGGGGGGGGGGCATCTCGCATGATCACCCTGTACCTACCCAAAGCTATACAAATTTGCTTTTTTATAAGTTCTCGTTTTCATTTGAAAGAAAACTAGTTCTTATACCCAACTTCAACAGCTGTATTTTGAAAACTGAACCTTCTAACACAGTTTTCTTAAAACACTAGTCATATTTAGAGAAGATCAATTAATCATTTTTCAAATTTAATGACGTGAGCTGGAACTCACCCTGTACATAACAAAGGGTTTAGTCATATTTTCACGATTTGTATCTTAAAACATCACATTTTTTGTTTCTCATGCCTAATTTTGCCCCGTAAATCTGAACAGAATTTCGATCTTCGCCCAAACCTCCTTCATCTTACTAGAATATGGCAAATCGCCCTCCCCCTAACTTTTATCTCTATATACCATTTACCAACCCTTTTTATTATTATAAACAATGTATTATTACTATTATCGATTATTATTACAAATTGCCGGAGATGGTCAGAAAATCACTCAAATCTTGTACGCAGGCGGCAAATATGTTCTTAGCGCGTCCGTAGAATCCCTAGATACCCGAATGCTAGGTACTGAAAAACAAAAAACTTTGATCGAAGTTCACCAAAGTGATTTTTGACGCAGCTTAAGTCATATTTTAGGAAAAATACCTTTTATCACGCAGTCCTCCAAAAACGTCTTCCTAGTACCTGAATGCTTTCAATTCCAATGAAAATTTCGAACCTTATCTTATATCTGCTTCCCAAACATTTTTGTCGCCCCAATTTCAATCAAAAACCAACATTTCGAGGGCTTCACGGTAGTACCTCGTAACTGAAAAATGTAACTTTTCACAGGGGCGCAAAAAAACTGATTTACAGTCCAAGAGTACAGGCAATCACGATATTTTGCGATGTAACTGCAGATAAACAGTAACTGTTATTTGATAACATTGCAAAATATCGTAATTTTCTGTACTATCCCCGGACTTTAAATCAGTTGTTTTTGCTCTCCTGTAAGAAGTTTCATTTTTCAGTTACGAGGTACTGCCGTGAAGCCCTCGACTTGATGCCCATCAAGTGCAAGCTTTGTTCCAAGCATGTTTGCTGTTTATATTTTTTTTTTCACCTCTTTGTTCATACTATTATTTAGAAAAACTGAAATTGCATAGATGGATAAATGACTTTAGATAATTATTTCTTGACGACCTACCTACCCTTATCCTTATACTACAGCCAATTTTTCTCTCCAATTAAGTTATATTAGATCTCTAAAGGACTAAAAGGGATCGTTCCATTCATTCCCCTATACTTCAACAGCATAAAAGATACGATTCTTCCGGTTTACGCGCCATACTAAAGCGCGCACTGCGAGTGAAAAATAAAAGAGTAGCTTCAGAAGTAGCGCCAGCAAAACAAGCCTCCTTCACCTTGCTCCTATGCCAGAGTTGGAGATTTCTGTTGTTTGTTTTTCTCTCTTCCACTACTCCTCTCTATACTCTCAACGCGCATTATCAAAGATATGCGTTCACGGGTTTATCACATCGAAAGCCGTACCCGTACCACCAAAAACCCAAGGAATTTTATGAATGGTACATAACTCTATCAGAGTATAGTAAAGTATGTAAAAAAGAGAACATCGCCGCACACACACGCACACACTGCTAGCCATCAACCGAAAGAATGTGGGCCACGGCAATTTGTGCTTTATGAAAATCGTATAGAAGGAAGATGCCTAGAAATAGTGTAGTGTGTATATGCACCGCCGAACTTTTCATTGGCCCGGATGTTTTTAAGGTTCCTTCACTCCTAGAGCGGTAGTGTGAATCTAGAAGTCCACGAGTGCGGGGCATTCCGAAATGTAGTCACGGCACACCACAAACTTTCAACGTACTATACCAAATTATGGCGATATAATTTTTTTTCTTTCTTTGGCGTAAAAGTGCGTGTGCGGAGGCGGCTTTTTTCTTTTTGATTTTTTTTTAATTTCTTTCACTTTTTGTTTACTCACACACTACTATTATTATAAGGTTTTGTTTTTGTTTATCTATACTTATTTGTTATTGTTGTGTTGTGCTATGGCCGATTTACCGGAACAAGAACGAGAAAATGGGAAAGGTACGTTCGTTTCTTTTTGTTTTTGGTAGTAATTATGCGCATTTTGTTTACCACCGTATTGATTTCGTAACGCATTCCAAAGGACAATATTTCGAGTGCATCGACTGAAACGCACTTCTTATACGCACCGGGTTTGTTTATAATTTTGGTGTACTTAACCGCATAATACACCGCATAAATGAGTTTACCTATCCCGGTGACATTACAACGCCGCGAAAGTCAAACTTGCGAAAAAAAGATAAAATTCGACAGAATTGCGAAAATTGATATTGGTTATCGTTCCGTTCATGCAAAATTTGTATTTGTATGATGGGTATGTGCGTGACTAACCGCAATGCATTCAATGGGAAAAACAGTGGCGTAGGATATACGAGAAAACAACGACCCGCATCCTTGAGAAAGGCGAATCAGTAAACAATTAAATGACACGACGTTACACTATACACTCAAAAGTGCATGCGTTTGTCTATTTAAAACGTGCGGGCTTTTTTGAACGACGCCAAGTCTGGCGGTTCAAAAAAAGTCTATTTTGGCCGTTTCGCGGCCAGAAATAGAGTCGGAGTACCTGTCTACTCAATAAGGGGGATGTTTGAAACATCAATGGAACCATCACCGAAAGCTGAAAAGCTTTCAGTCAACTAGTGAGGCTAGCTCATTCGCACAGAAATAAAATTGATAACCGCTTTCATACAAGTTCGCAGGCATGATTTTTTTGAGGTTATGCCAATTCAAAGAACGAGATTTAGACTTTTTTAATAAAAACAACAGCAATTTGAAGCGAAGAGAGGATTTCCAGTAAGTTTTGTTTAGTCGTGTGATCGTTTCACAGAGCTTCAATCCCGAGTTCCACTCCTTATTTTCAAGTTTGGCCACATTTTGAGATTGCATGCCCGATGATATGGAATACGTGGTATACCTACCTATTGTAACCTTCAAGTTTACCTGTAAATACCCCATGGAAACTTGAAAGCCTGATGAAAGAGGATTTTTGCAAAAGAGCGGGCCGGCGAAAATACCTGTCCACATCTTGACAAAGCGAGTTGAAATTATTCGACTTCTTTTTAACTAGTTACCCAAAATCAAGCTCAAAACCTTTCAAAACTGCAGTGTTTGTCTATATTCACCGCTAGGTTCAACTTCGGGTTTTGTCATCACTTTTGTCTTTTGTCAAAAGACGTCAAGCTTAGTGCGCTTTAAATAGTGTAGGTATTGTTTTATTTCTTAGGTCTAAAAGTTTCAGCTGTAGCGATTTTGTAGACTTTGACTAAGAATATACTGAAAGCCGAGGATCCGGCAATAACAATCGTGTGAAATTTTTCGTGTTCTAAATGACCTTAGGTATAAGGGCCAAATTTCAAGTCCGAGTTGCAACCCGCGCAGCGTGGCGCAAGTAGTCACGTGATCCAATAATGAAATGCTCATTGGCACAGAGGGATCACGTGACTACTTGCACCACGCTGCGCGGGTTGCAATTTGGACTTGAAATTTAGCCCTAAGATGACAAAATGGTGTTATAGACTATACCGGTAACCAAGCAAGAGCCAATAAATTCGAATGGAAATGACATCTCGGGCGGCTGTTAAATTTGACGTTTGCGTCAGAAATAATGTGTTTTCAGAGTATGGGTAGGTTTTATGTTGTAGATTAGCAAGCAGCATTCACAAATTGATGGAAGGCTTTCATTATGAACTCAATTTGACTTGAAAAACGCATTATTTCTAGCGCAAATGTCAAATTTCACAGCCGCCCGAAATTTCATTCCATCTAAACTAAATTGCATTTCAGACAGCAATTTTTCCATTCCAAGACCATTTTTCATGAAAGTAGGTATACACGCCCAAATGGTCTAGGGACCGCCCCAAAATTTTGTTTCGGCTAAAATGACAATTTCTTAAGAAAACATTGGCCGATTATGGAAATTCTTGTGGTGCTCGATAGAGTAATCTTTTGACTACAAGGTACCATCTTAGGTGACCCTATTGTTGACCTTATGTACCTATGATGTACAGGGTGACAATGAAAGGGGCGCAAAAACGACCTGCATGACCTCAGCGAGGTCTCGTTTTAAGAAAACAAGTAGCAGAATTTTCTATAAGCAACATTTTTGGAAAGCGTACATCAATATCCCGAAACAGTTTTGGACTTTTGATCGTGTTTTGTTTTTTCAAAGAATTATTGATTATTTTGTGATTAATGAACCGAGAATTAGGCTGAAAAGAAGCACTTATGATGAAAAAACTTGGTTACTCTAGCAATCGTAATGCAACGGAAACTTGCCACTGGCTCATTTTGAACCACCCCAGGCTATTTAACATGTAATGCAATGTCGCAGCATGCTTGATTTTCCATAGTCCCAAAAGAGGTGCAGGTCCTTCCTTACCACTTCTAAGGGTGGATGAGATCAAATTGTTTCATGATACATTTGACAGAGCTATTGTGTATGCTCCTGTCCATTTTCAAGATTTAGCAAGACCGCTAGCAGGGTCTGCAACAAAACAAATCGAAAAATCACAAAACATCAGTAACTCTTTGAAAAAACATAATACGATCCAAAAGTCCACAACCGTTTCGGGATATTAATGTACGCTTTCCGAAAATGTTACATAGAAAATTCTGCGACTTGTTTTCTTAAAACGGGACCTTGCTGGAGTAAAGTCATTTTTGCGCTCTTTTCTTAGTCACTTTGTATATCGTACAGAGGGTCAACAATGGAGTGATCTAAGGTGTTACCTTATAGCAAAAGGATTACTTTATCGAGCACCATACAAAAATTTCCAAAAACGGTTGATGTTTTCTCGAGAAATGGCCATTTTAATCGAGACAAAATTTCGGGGTGATCCCTAGACAATTTGGGTGTGTATATTTTCTTATTTCACGCTTATTTTGTGTCCTAAGACCCTAAAACTGATATTTTTGACTGAATCTGACTTTTGAGGCCGAGCACACGCGCGGGCGTGATTTGGAGAACAAGGGTGATAACTAGCGATCAAAAGACTGACAGAAGGATGTAATATACGTGACAGATGCATACAAAAAGGTGACAGTTCATCATGACTGTCGAAGCGTACTAAAAACTATGTATTTTTGTATAATAACCGTCTGAAAAAAAACTTCTTCTGCTGCCCCTGTAGCGCGACTTTTTCTGCCACTCAGATGAATTTTACAGTGCTTTTCTCATAACTTTGAGAGCCAATGCCGATTGATTGATGATAATTATACCTCCCAAGTCGGCAAAAATATCAGTTTTCATCTACGTTCACGTACTGTGTCACTAAAGTCATGTATTTGCTGACGTTTCAAGTGAAAAATGTTTCGTTCATTACTATAGTCTATATGGAAAATGCATGTTTCATCCTATTTCTATAGACTTGTGAAGTGTGATACCTACCTACGCAAAAATTAACATGTCGAATTTTTGGTTGGATATATCGTCAACACCTGCATCTTGATGGTGCTTGACACTCTTGACAAACGCTCGGACTTGACAATTCAAGACGGAACCAATGTCATAAGTCATAAGCATTAGTTGGTAAAAAGAATAATACACCATATTCTGTTATTTTATTAAACGTAAACTCCCGTCTTGAAAAAAAATTGAGTCAAGTCGATGGTTTTTGATTTCTCGAAAGAAGACTTCTTTTCCGAATGCGAAAATTCTATAATAACAGTTATGATTTTTGACTCCATATCTGATGACTATATAAAATCCCTACTTCTTCCGGTTTAGTACCATGCGTGAGCATCAAGTTTCTGGACTGTTTTGAGATCTAAAAACTTATCATTTTGCCGGAGAGGCGTGTGATAGTATATTAAATACCCAGACGGGAAATGTATCATTATACTGCTGAAGACAAAGAGAGCTTCCAGGCTCTGTCTGGAGCTTCTAGCCTGAAGCATTTTTGCTTCTCATCATACTTTCTGTTATAACTCCCAGATCGACCGATCAATTTTGCTGAAACTTGATTCAGAATACTAATTCACTCGCGCACTCATTGTTTGATTGGGTGCATTATTCTGTTTTTTTTAAGCTACCATTTCTTCATTTTCTCGCGGAGTAGGTAATAAGTCAATCCCCGCCCTCTTACATGGTATGTAATGAATCAATTACCATAGCGGTTGTGAGTGAAAATATTGTACTCACCATCAACCAGATAAGCGTGTAAATCAGAGATGTTTTTTCATTATCTAATTTAGGTATATTTAAGCCATTTTGCTTTGCGTCGAGAAATAGAGTAACAGAGATACACACGTATACTCAAGAAGAATGTTTTTTTTTTAATTGATAATAAATAAAACTTATTGTACCTAATTTAATTAACTAATCAACAATGAACTTTTTGAACTTGCCACTTTTTCAAAAGAAGGCTTCGTTCACAGAGATTTTGTTTTGTTGTAGGGGATGTTTTAAAAACTGATTGACTCCCAAGTTTTTTGCTGATGGGCAGAGGTTTTCAAATCGCACACTTTTTCTATCATAAAATCAACGAAACAATGATCAAATTTCGCAGAATTGAATGGCTTGAGGTTGTGTTGGTGAAATGAGTGAAAATTCTTATTTTTTATGGAAATTACTTGAAAGTATAAAAGATCAGCATCAGCTAAACAGTACACTACACCTCTGTTTTTCTAGCAGCAGAATTCGTCTGGAAAATACGATTATTGAAATATTAACTCTCTCTCATGGCTAATGAGGATCATGCAATTTGAATGGTTCATATCTAATGGCATCAAATACATAAAATTCAGTTACTCTGATGGGAGCACATATTCAGGTACCTCATTGAGAGTAGTCAGGGCTAGAAAATTTTGGCGAACGAACGGGCCAAGAGCTTCATTTTCTGCTTTATCAATTATTTGTATTTCGAGAGCGAGCTTCTGATGCATGACCAAAACTGTTTTCTTTTTCCAAGTGAATGATGCAATTAGCGGAAGAGGACAGCCTTGCCCTTTGATGTGGAATTTAATATAAGATTATAAGGGCGTTACTGGGGAGACATTGCGTAGTTCCAGCATCCAAAAAAAAATTTATAGGGTAGGGTGTAGAACGAGGGAGGTATAGAATCGGCGGCTGCACATTCTATCGGTCACAGATTCACCCACACCTTTTCATATAATATGTAGGTTTTTTCCGGCACTTTTGTGACTAAAATGGCTACAATTTTCAATCTTTGGCCATCATCATAAGATTGTGCAACATTTGGGCTAGCTCAGCAAAGAATATGCAGCTTGATTCAGAAATGCCGCATATGAGCTCTTCAGTACTCACCTTGTAGACAAGTCAAAAACTGATCGACAAACATTATCAGATTTAGAGCCGGTACTTTTTTATCTCCAGATAACTTCGCATGGAAGTTGAATACCATAGATGACAGGTGATTCAAAGGGAGTTTCCACATGAGAAAACGCTGTATATTTGATATTTCAAAGAAGTTTCCAATGTCAAAGCGATATCTGTGAAGTGGAAAAGTGTACAAAATTGTCTATGGAGCGATGATAAACGACTGAAAATGGGGTGAAAATTGTCCAAGTCTATTACAAAAATGGACATTCTAAGAGGAGTGCGTATCTTTTTCTACACAAACAATTTTGGCTTGGAAAATTGAGCTTCTGAGCACACAAGCAATCTGCAATCAAGCAATCTTCTGAGCAATCGCTTTGACATTGAAAACTACTTTGAATTGTCAAAAATACAGCGTCTTCTTATGCGGAAACTCAATTTGAATCACCCTTTACAATTGTTACAATAATTGTTACGATGATATTTGCCTTCCAGTTTGGGGATAACCGGAAGATGCCCGCCCTCAGGAGTCTTACACTCACATCTACTTCAGAGAAAGTACTTTGTCTATTCCAGTTATACTACTTATGACTACTTTCTGGCAGCGCCCTTTTTGCGAAAAACAGTGTCACAAAATGTCACTTCATGCAACTGAAAATCGAGCACTTTGTGTCACTGTTCTAGCTGTCATACATGACATAAGCACAATTCAAATGTCAGTTTGTACATTCTCTTATTTTTATTAGATGATTTATGGCGTGATCGACAAAGTAGTATGAAAAACATGTGTTACTACAATCGACACTTTCTTTTTGTACTACTCCTTTATTGCTTAACTCATAACTCGCCGCCTCGCAGCTCGTTAAGTAAACTTAGTCGTTTTACAAAAATCGTCATTGTAACACTAGTTTTACAATATACATACTATTTTTACGGTCAAAACTTGCAAAATGTCTAACGTCAATCACGTCTAACACCATGCCTCCTACATGCTGACAAGTTGTGGTTGAAAATGTCATGCAGTTTAGTTTTTGTACTCAAGGGCCCCTAAAATTTCACAATCACCCTGTTCTCTCGCAACTTGTAATATTGTTGCATTGCTAGTTATGAATTTTTGTGGAATCATGATTACGGCATTGTCGAGGGCTCAAGACCGATCTGAGATCTGATAAGGTTCCTTGCACCATCATCACATCATCAGGGCAAAAAACTAAATTGGTCTTTCATTCAACGAGCTTGTAATGCATGCTTTTACTAAACTTATGAGTTAAGAGTTATGACGATGCATCAGTTTGCTGACACAAGCCTTGACGTACGTATCGTATATGAATCATCTGATTGAGTAATGAGCATTACATGAGATTAAGCTTACCTAAGGCATCGCGTCAGGCGTCAAGCTCTTGTCGTTCTTCCCAGGCTATCCTAAGTAGTAATCCAGTGTCAGTGTTACTTAAAAAGTCAAATTCGTCATGACACTTGATTCTATTGGCAAAATTGTCTTGTTTGTATTGACATTGATCAAGATAAAATTTCAAGAGGTCCTCACCTACTCCAGCGCACTCTGGCGGGAGCAAAATCGTCCATGACTCCCATAATTTATGAGTCAATGAACGACGTTCTGACAGTGTCTCCAAGGGAAATGTTGACAGTGACACAAAAGGTGGAATCATGTTGATTGAAGACACTTGAGAAAATATAACAAAATATAACATCTTTACCGATCACCAGCCCTGACTTTTTGTCCACTACTTGGTGTACCGTAACCATGAATCAGCTTTTGAGCTTTTTCAAGGTTTTTGGGTTGAAGTTATGGTATATGGAAGTTTGCAATTCCGTGGGTAATGTTTCCAGCCCAAAAACATGACAAGAAACTTGACACGCGCGTGGTTTAGGTACAGCCTTTTTTATGATCGACCTTTTTTTACTTGTTTATAAGTAAATACAAAAGTTGGATCGTAAAAAAGAAACATTTTTTCTTATCGGAATAATAATTGATAAGTAATATTCAAACAATAGATAGGGATGTTCCGCACACTACGGCGCATGCTTATATGGCCACAACTGATCGACGACTGCAGTTTGTCAAAAGCATTCTCCTACAAACAAACAACAAAGTGTAAGTGACCGTCAGTTCCACAAAAAAGATGATCAGCGATCAAGGCTGATTGTAGATTAACTGAACTTTTTCTGTTAAATGCTAGGCTATTAACCACAAAATATGCCTGAAATCTTTACTAGACCCATCATCTTTTCATTATTGACAGATAAACCAGCATTTCCATTGATCGGTGAGCCACAAATTGACAAACAAAAATCGCGAGTCAACTGATCTCGTATTATCTTTTTTGCGGAAGCCTCTGTAAAAGTGAAAAAAAGTCACTGAAACAACGCCAGACACACAATGCTTGGTAGTTTCACAAACGCCATGGATTTTTCGTTTTGCAACAAACTTTTCTCCACCGCTTGACCGCTTGCTATGCACTTGCTCTGTTATTGTGTTTGTAAGAAGGTTCAGCTGTCGACTGTCAAAAAACCGGCGCATGCTTCGCTTCCATGAAGAGCGCAGAAAACAATCCAATGGGGCGATTGTACGGAATTTGGTTCACCTTTTGACCGTCAGGAACGTGACAGTCGCTGGGGGATTTTGCTTCGGCTCGGTTGGGGTTGGTATGGAGACAACTGACATCCGTTTGATTATCCCTTTTTCACCTATGCGTATGAGACGCCTGGGGCACAAAATAAACGGCAGGCACTTTCAGAGGTTAACAGACAACGTGGTCATGGATGAATAATGAGATTATTGTTAGCGACGTCAGCGTAAATGATGTTAGGATTGTTAGGTTAACAAAATGGCGGATGTTGCCTGTCAAAAATGGCGTAATTGACAGACGACTTGACGTTTTTCATTACCAATATAAACAAATTGAAAGTCCCTAGGTCAAAACGCCCTCTATTATTATTATTTATTATTTCATTAAAACGACCTACATGCTATCACCGGCCCCCTACTATGGCCTCTCTTTTAACTTGTAGGGATAGGGCCTCAAGAGTGGCAGAGTGATCGCTTTGTTCAAAATTTCACAAAATGTGTCAAACAGGAAGTGATGCACCACCATAGATCTGCAATTAGCCTTATTAGCATAAAATGGTACTTGGAAATAATTGCTTCAATCTCCCGGGTACGGTGCAGTAGAAATGGAATTGTTTCTGGTGCAACAGATTAGGCGTAAAGCTGTCATTCTGTACAAGAAAACATTTAAGTTATGTTCATGTTCCATGTGTATTACTGCGTTACATGTCTTCATGTTTTTCTGCCTTGATACTACGTCAATTTTCAAACGGTTTCCTTCTTCTACTCGATTAGATCACATATTTCCTATAGTTTTTGGTGTACAGGGGGGTGTGATCTTGTCACAGGTGCGTGAATATGTAAACTTGAGTACCTATCCCCTTGAAGTTCCTCTCAAAACCCGCATGTTCTGAAAACGTGTTTATACAATCTGTACAAAAAGACGTAATTCTTCGAGTTCTCTGTCATTTTCAAGTTATTCAGTTGCGTCTCAAATCATCGTAAAATTGACTTGTAAAATATTTGATTTCTTTCATTCTAATTCTGAAAAATATGCACCCGCTGACGCACCAAGAACACCGTTAGGATCGAATCCATAGCTTATTTTCAAACAGAACAATAATAATGTGGTTGAGAAGTCTCTATAGTGTCCAATTTACATTCTTCGAATAAATAAATAAATAGGTGTGACTCAGATTTGCAGTTTAAGGATTTAAAATTTACTTCACATGAACCTGGCGACAGTGCTCCTCTTCACCAAAAACACATTTTGACTAAAAATTCTAGCGACATTTTGTGCAAAGCTTTTTGTATCAGTATAGGGTACTCCTCTACAATTCTATAACCTCGGCTAGAACCAAATACAACTACTAATTTCAGTAAAATTTTCTCTGTCTATGCCGAAGCAAACGCTTGCATTTCTGTAAGTATTTAATTCAAAAACTTGTCCTTTTGTTGCCCTACAATAATTTATACTCAAGTATAAATCCACGAAACTCATAATTTATATAATTATGCCGAAGTTCCCTCGGTTTACAATCCGATGTTTCCGGTCTTCGCATTTTCTACAACCAACAAAACCATTATACCGACCCAAAATAACACCGCTTTTGGTGTAGGACTCCGTGTGCCTCTTGCTTCTTCCGAAACCCACCCTTACCCCTCGCACATTTCAAGTTCCTTCACGCCACGTTATAACATTAGTTTGGTCCCGCATCAGGACACGTCGGCAAATTTCAGGTGTGTCACACACGCACATTATAACGCAGATGCTGAAATTTTCAGAGATTTTCTTGTGCAGCATTGTGTAAGGTATACGCACACGGTTTCAGGTGTTTTTGGTGTGTGCCCGGCCGAGGGCCAGCTGCCAAGGAACCATCTGCCGTGAAAAATCCATTCTTTCAGCACGTCACAAAGCAACATCCATCCTCTGATGCTTTGCTTGATATATACAGAAGCCTAATTGGAGCTTTAACAGTGTGATTGAGGCAAGGTCGAACAATCAAAATCAATGAATCATTTGTTGTAGAAAGAAGTGATTCAAACCGGAAATTCTTAATAATTACGGTTCTTGGAAATGAGTTCCTGTATCTGTATTTATGCTTAGGCATCGGCTTTTTTAGCACGCACAAAATCTCGGTGTGTATTAGAACGTAGGTATAGGTACCTATTTCCTGCAGTACCAGTACCTACTAAACCTATACGCTTTCATCAAATATTGATTTTAAACGAAAGATTAGCTATCGTTTAGAGTATTCGAAGGTATGTTTCAGCGCGTGGAATAATATATATTTGAAAATGTTAGTGCGGACTAGCAGCAACTAGATATTCGAGCAGGTATTGTCGAAAACTACCCCTGTCAAGCAACAACCCTTGTACGGCTGCATCCTCAAACGGGCCATTGTAAACCGCGGGAAAATATAACCGCCCAGTTTGAAGCCATTCAGGCACCACGTATACTTTTTTCCTTTGCTTATTCCGCTACAAGAAGGGCTAAGCTCTAGGATGCACCGCTAACCATATACCCGACAAAGAAAATCGTAGGTACGTGCGTGTATTAGTAGAAGAAGAAATAGGCACGAAGAAGAAAGACAGAGAACGGCACATCCTGAAATTCGGAGGATTCAATAGAAAACTAGATCCTAGAAGTAAAGGATGTGCATAAATTAGCATTCGTGATGACCTGATGACCTGTAGTACTTTACTGTCATGAAGGGCATGAAATTTCAATCTAATAATTATTATGTACATTGAAATGTTATTGCAACAAAATTCTGAACGTCAAACTATTGTTTTATGAGAACACGCACAGTACCAAATAGAAATTTAGTGTATCTACCTTTTGAGCTCGGGTGGTTTCATGAGAGGCGATAATCATGTAAAGTTCAACCAGAACAGTTTGATCCAAAGAAGTAGATTTATTGTCGTCCATTCTGCACAATATTTTTGTTTTGCAGTAGAGATCGACCAGTAGCGCAACTAGGGAAGGGTTAGGTGGGTGCGCTAACCCATCAATGAAGATTTTGCCTGTAAAGGCGCCTTTTCGCCTTGATCAATTTTCGTTTTAAATATTAAAAAAGAAATTAAAAAAAATCGGTCTGAGCTACCAAAACAAAATTTGGCTGAAATCTGCCGAGCTTTTAGAATCAATTTTCATTTTTCACTTATATCTACGTAGATCAAATTGTTATGTTTTTTGGTGAACGTTTTACAGATTTTATTGAAAAAACTTCCATATTTGCGCCTTTAGATCTCGATAATTTTGCAGACGGAGCGCAGGTAAACGGTTGAAAGGACCTTATTTCATTTCAAAAGTCTGATTTTCCAAGTTCAGAAATCACAGTGGGTGAATATAAGGAATTCAAAGAATTGTTACTGGAAGTTTCTTCGGAAATTGAGTATGAACCAAATATTTCCAAAATGTTATCGTTCATATACTCGTTGACTTTGACGTTGCTTATTACATCTGCTTCCGCCAAAAGGTCTTCCGGTTGATTGAAATTGATAAAAAGGTTTCTGCGTTCAGCAATGGAAGAAAAGAGGCCAAGTTCTTTGACGATCTTAAGCACTGAAAGAGATATGTGTGAAAGTCTCGACTTTGACGCAATTTTAGAAAAGTTTAAAAACGAAAAAGAGAGAAGGCTTCGGTTCTAGATTTTGAATGTTGTCTCTTTTTTTCTAAATTGTATTTCTAGTCTTACCGTCAGTTCCACAAAAGAAGATGATCAGCGATCAGGATGATTTCAGATAGCCTGAACTTTTTTCTGCTGAATCCTGGTCGATTATAACCACAAAAAATGCCCAAAATCTGTACAGACCTATCATATTCTTTTCACTATTGACAGATAAACCAGCATTCCCATTGTCAGTCAGCTACAAGACTCACAAAAATCGCGAATCAATTGATCTCGTATTATATTTTTTTGTGAAACCCACAGTTAGTGTTTAGGCTGCCTTTGTGATGCTGCTTATGCAGAAAACTGACAATCGTGTTTCAACTTTTTTTTTCTCAATATCAAAAAAATCAAAAAATCTTGAGATTGAAAAAAAATGGTTGTGAAAAAACCGGAGATCAATGGCGCCTTTTTCTAACTTTTATACCTGCCTGTAAAATATACTAGCTGCGCCACTGAGATCGACCGATATCATTTGATTTCGGATACCAATAGCCATACTAGGATACTGACTTTTCCAATACCGATACTCAGATATATGCGATTCTGAAATCTAATTCAAGTCGGAAAACGTGAGATTCTGTTTCGATAGGTATAACTAGATGCATCAGAAAAATTCGAAATATTTATCAATATTATCATTATGAAGAAGATTGATAACGATATTCAAACAATATCGTCGGTATTGAAAATTTTGCCTATTTTAAAAATGATGTAACTCTGGATTATCAAAATCGATTCCGATTTTTGCTTCACAGTTCTGCAGATACATCTTGCAGCATTCTACCCCGTTGGCGAGATATTTTCTCGATTCCAATTACATTCTTTACAGAGTAGAATATAAAGCATTGCAAAATTATGTTTGGTTCAATAAATCCCTGTTTTTGTGAACCACCTTCATAATCATGGAGCCTGATTCTCTACCTCGAAACACTTATAAAAATTCCCAGATCAGAAGTCCAACAATGACGACAAGATTTTTTTCAGTTGCATTTTGGTCATTTTTTCAAAAACAAAAAAATTGATACTATTTTTAAAGACATACCGGGTGGTCCAAAAAAAACCGACGTTGTTTCTCGACCGATTTTTACAAACTTTGTATGAGCGGATAGCCAAAGTAATAGGCTATAAGGCTAAATACGAGGATAGCTAAACTGTCAAAAATTCAATATGGCGTACGCAATTTAAGATGAGCATTTCCTGATCTCGTTTTTTTTTTGTTGAAAATGATTACATTGACAGATTTTATAACTTATGATATGGAATGAATGAACCTTCCTCTTACTTTTCAGAGTACTATTAGTCAAATCGGTCCATCCACTGCGGAGATACAATGGGCGGAAAACAGGCTTTCTTGCTAATTTTTTATCGGGAACCTAGCTGTTGAACTGTTGATCCGATTAAAATTTGGTACAGAGACGTCTTACTGTCGAATGAGCTGATTAATTTTTAGCTGTCATCTATCAAACGCAACTGTCACCACCAAAAAATTACAGAAGTTATATCTCACAAAAGTTGATTTGCAATACGTCATTTGAAAGTCGTTAAAGAGCTGTATTTGGAAACGTTGAAAGCATTGGATTAACAGTTTTCTAATTTTCCACTTTGGCAAACTTGCAAATTTCCAGCTTTTCACTTCTCGAACACATTCGCGCCAATCTTTTTTTCCAAGGGTTTTTGAACATTTTCTTACAGTTTTCTCCCCAATTTTTCGAGAGTTTCCCAGCTGGAAATACAAAACCTGCTTATTGAGATCAAACTCAAATAAAGGAGCTCAAAAAGAAGCCTGCGGACGTAACGTAACTTCCAACGTGAAAATTGACGAGTTTGTTGTTTGCAATTCCTCCGAGTTTTCACGTTCTACGTTGCGGTACGTCTTTCGTTCAATGAGATTGCAAACTCCCCATTATCCATTGTATAAACTTGCGTATTGCCATTCGTCTTTGCAATCGGAAACGATCGTAAAAAGTCGTGCCCGTGGATGAAGGCCGCCATATTGTTAAAATTTCAATGACGAAGAAGAAATATGCAGATTTATTATGCTAGACAAAGACAAGAAAGATACGACACTCCACGCAAGGCCTAGGGTTTTCGTATTTGTATGTGTACGAAGCGGATGTTACTGATGTTAACATAACATAACATAACATAACATAAGTTATTCGTGTAAATATGTAGAAGTATACATTTACTGTATGATTATTACTTGATGATTTTGGAAAAGGCTTCAAGTTTTTTCCGGAAAATTCACATTTTCTTGAAACCTTTTCGGATTTCCTGCAAAGTTCCAATCTTTTTTCAACCTCACATTTCATTTTCCCACCCAAAGGGACGTCTCGAACAAAAATTTACATAATGTTCCTGGATACTAGTCGGAAAATGTCTGTGTAGAAAGATCCCAACGGAAAACAATAAGGTCTGTTTTCAATTCTCTTCTCCATTTTGAACTCTCACATTTATGACACTTCAACATTTTCTCTTTACAGCCGACTCGATGAAATCGGTCAATAAAGACATGTTTTCCGACCACTGTATCTCCGCAGTGCATGGACCGATTTGACTCATAGTACTCTAGTACTTGTATAAGGAAGGTTCATTTATCCAATATCGGTCATAAAATCTGTCAATATAATAATTTTCGACAAAAAAAGAACAGGGCAAGCAAATGCTTATTTTTAATTGCGTCCGCCATCTTGAATTTTTGACAATTTGGCTATCCTCGTATTCCTTGTATAGATAGACTCTTGTAGCCTATTCCCTTGACTATCCGCTCATACAAAGTTTGTGGAAATCAGTTGAGAAATAAGTATTTTAAAAGGAGAATAAAACAGTGCGTTTTTTTTCTAGATACCCGGTATTCAAACCAAAATTTTAGAATGTGTTTCTTGACCAACAAAGCATCTACATTATTCAATTTGAGGTCCGTACTTGAAAAATTCTGATATCGATACACTGCAAGTGCGCGTTTGGTGGCGGATTCCAACCAACATCTGACGGAAACACATTTTTCGCGCGTTCACAGTATTTTCCTTTCCAATCGAGAACGCGAATTGGGAAAGTGAAATGGGGTACCTGAGGGCGCCTCTGTTAATAACTGTTCAAATGACAAGATACAACATCACAGGTTCTTTATCATCAGAAATGCGGTTTTATTGCCAACCAAAATAACTATAAAATGCAACTTTTACAAAAAAAAGAAGTCGTAAATTTTTCGACTTCTAATCTGGATAATTTGTAAATCGTTTCTAGGAAGAACATCAGGCTCAATTTCTTGTTCATTCCATCTAGTTCCTTCAGCTCCACACTCCCTCAGTAATTTAGCATGACCAAAATAATTTTCACTTTTTCGGACGACCCAGCCAAATGCTTTCCGGTGTCTTGAAAATGCTGCGAATGAAGTCCAGCGAAATGTCGCCGTCGACAGAGAAGCAGTAGTTTCATAAATATTCCTTTTTCTTGGTCAAATTCTCAACATCATCAAACGCATCCAGTTTTATAATTATGATTGAGTATATCATTAAAATTTGGAAAAAATTTGTTTCGCAAAAACGGGATCTGTTCAACTAAGCACAATTTTGCAGTGCTTCACATTTCACCCTAAAAAGGATGTAATTGTAATACTTATTGAAAAAATCTGGCCAACGAGATAGATTGCTGGAAGATGTATCTGAAGAACCGTGCAAACAAAATCGAAATCGGTTGTGACAATCTAAAGTTATGTTACAGTTAAAAAAAAAAGCAAAATTTTTCAATTTTCAAATATAATCTAGGCAAAACAAACGAATTTTGGGTCTCCCCGCGTGAATTTCTAAATACACTTACATTTCAGATCCAAGTATCTGAATTTTCTCGATAAATCGGCAGGATATGAAAATCGAGAGTATCCAGTCGATACCAGATACTAAGTATATTGGTCAAGCTCTTTTTTGCAGTTATTATTGCAGATGAAATAAAACAGTCCATATCTACATATTTCACTGAAAAATTTGAGGAAGCTAAAATTAAATATCTAACGTAGGTAACGATACATATATTTTGATAACATAGATAACGCATAGCTTGTCAAACACAACACACACACAAATCATTAACAAACACATAAAATGAGCTTTAACGTACAACTCTGATGAATTACAACACATCCAGTGGTATCAAGACCATGGAGTATTTGCTAGAACTGCTAAATCCTAATTTTGAGGTAAATATACTTCAGTGATACATGAAGTATGAAGATCGCATTCTTTGACTATGAAGTAGGTAACTACCCCATATAATGTAATGCATCAATAATCTGAACTTCAAGAAGTCATGCGTTCTGTAATCCAAACTACTTACAAATGTTCACCTTTGGAAGGCGAGGATTCTCGATGTTTAAAAGAAACATATAGGTATTATGATTCAGTAAGGCCCATTTTATTGAAAATTCTATCATCCAACCTTGAAGTAATTCGAAAGGGATTTAGCGGCTTTATGTTTGGATGTCCAGAATTGAGTACCCAACATTCTCAAATATGAGTACAAAGAATCGTCAAGAATCGCACCAGGATTCATATTTTTGAAACCGGCGAGATGAATTCACATAGGATTACTATGGCAACGGTATGTTTCTGCTTCTGCGATTGGTTGGTGCTATAGTGACCGCACCATTTTCACATGGGAAATGAATTCACACGTTTCAAAAATACAGGCCCTGAGGGTTTCAGGCTGATGGGTATTAGATCATGGAAAGTATATAAAAAAATGCTATTAAAATGGTAGGGATTGATTGCCAGAGGAAAGTGAGGCCCGGTGTGGCGGTGTGATGTCAAACACTTGTCTTGTCAAACACTCAAAAATTTGGTCGCGCATAGAGGCCGCTCTGTGAAATGCGCAACGCGGCCGTAACGCGAGGCGCAGCGTTTCCGATTGGCTCGCAAGGAATTTGCTGCGTTGCGATGGTTTCGCGTTCCACCTTGCGAGCCAATCAGAAACGTTGCGTCTTATTGCGTTGTGATCGCGGCTGCGTTGTGTATTTTCATAGAGCGGCCATAAGAGTGTGGTGACATTTTCGTCCTTGAAAAAAAAAGGCCACAGGCCAAAGAAGACTCAAGTTTTTAGCAGAAAGCAGGTGGAGGCATAACCTGCAAGCACCAATCCGTCAATGTGTGTGCGATAAACGCCAAATGCTGTCTCCAGTTCAAAAAGCTGGCGCGTACTGTCACTTTTCACCCAAGAGGGGGAGGTGATACATCAATGACATTTTAGGAAATAATCAGGGAAGTCAACTTTTCTGTCAACTTTCAAATGTTCGAAGATGAAAAAAGTCCATCAATAATCATCGAGTATATTGGGCATTTATTTCCGTTTCTTTTGCATATGAATCCTTTTCGTGAGCATATTTAGGTATAGATATTTCTTTTCTGTCATGAATTGCCCACGCATTCCGTTCATCCGAATTTGGCAATAATAAAAATACCGAGTCACCATTCCGATTCCTTAATTGTTCATGTGCATAATATTGAAACGTGAGATATTTGCATGCGTTCCTGCTTGACCTTCATCAAAGGACGACTGGTCCACCTTATAAACGTCATACACGCAAGTTTTCTGGCTAAATTGAGCCCTTCCATAGTTTTGAATTTACGAGTATAGTTTTTTTCACGGAAATTTTGAAAGGTCCTTAATCGGTCATTCATTACCTTAATTGGAGCTTGTGTGTAGGGTCCCAATTACCTGCAACTTGATGTGTGCGGACGGAAATAACGAAGTTGTGCACAGGTTACACCACGTGAAATTACTTACATTTCTTGAAATATAAGTCTCTAGTACCTATAAGTACGTAGCCATCCATACCTTTCAATCGATTCAATAATTGTTATTATTATATTGCCTGAATAATATTCACCTCTAGTTTTCTGTATTTTGATATCAGTTTTTTTCTATAAGGTTTTTATCAATCTCTGTATAATTTTTTTATGAAAACAAAATTTCCTAATTATTGTTGAGTTTTGAACAAGCTTTGGAAGAATCCCTCTTCTGCTGTCGGCTTGGTGCAAGAAACTAATTAGCAACTCGTCTTGTCTGACGTCATAATTATCAACGAGCATCAACACTATGTTGTTGTTCCTGTATACGCAAGTATACCTGATGTCGTAGAAAACTTTGAAAGAATCATTAAATCGGGCACACGTTCAGCTCGCTTCAAATTTCCGGTCCTTAATTGAGATATCGTGGTTATCTTTTAATTAGATTATGCACTTCTGTGTATGGCTTATAATAACAACATAGAGGGTTACCCTTGATGGACTTCCTTTGTGTTCATGTTTGTGAAACTAGCAACATTTTTATTGTACTGAACAACTTTTTTGTTATTTGCAGGTTCAGAAGGCGAAGAGCTGAGAGAAATGCGAGGTCGTACCAAGTGGTACAACGTGGCCAAAGGATGGGGGTTCATCACCCCTCTTGACACTACCATCCCTGATGTCTTCGTTCATCACGTGAGTACTTCCTGAAAAGAAAATCCGATCTCTGATAAAACCTCTATAAGAAGGTACTCAATACCCACTAGTAAAACCTCTGGCACAAATCCCTCGAATCCCTCGACTTTTTTTTTTTCAAGTGTTAAATCTCTCGAGGTAGTTGAACTGGTGAAGAAATTGTTATGACGTCAGCAAATTCCTGCAATGCTCCGCTGAATGCACAATTTTCCAATCCGAGCTTACAATAATAAGCAAAAAAAACTTTGTTCTTATCAATCAATCGGTGATGGATGGAATCTATTCAACGTTGTTATGCACTGCACCGATCCGAGATAGATGTCCCCTTGAATAGGCCTCATATCCTTCAACCGTTCAGTTTTTAAAAGTGCGTAGTACTGCAGTTTTTATGCAATGATAACGCAGCAATCGGTTCTTATTGATCGCTTTTGGAATTTGAAAATGGTAATTTGGAGGAATGCTTGAAAACTTGAGAAGGAAACCAAATAATTGTTCTTGAAATTAATCTGATTACCGACTTGTACTGAAAAAGAACACATAAAAGTTCTTACCCTTCGCTGTTTCGAGCTTATTGACATTTTCAAACTATATATTATTCATTTGGCCTCATTCTATATCAAGCAATAAAATGTCAAAATGAGCAAATATCAAACTATAACTAAGACCTATAGTGCAAACGGTATATACATTATACATGTAAAAACACACTGATACTGCATTTTGGCTTAGGGCAACAAAATTTGGCATGGGCAAACTTTATATCAGTACCTACAAGTTATTCGACCCGCAGCACTCGAAATTTCGTCCAATAATAGCGCTCTCTAAAGTTTGAAGATGCAAGAATTTTCACAAAACGACCTTTGAGTATCATCATGTGTGTCATAAAAGAAGCTTATGGGTCTATTGGATATGTTAGCAACAATTGTCGTCGTGTTCGTTCTATTCCTCACACCTGGAAAAAACATTTTTGGCCTAATCAATATTTCTTCGAGCCAAAACAGGTCGATTTTTATTTCGAGGGGGGCATCTCAAACATATATTGGCAAATTTCTATTTTCAGCCTCCTCGCCCCCACTTACCCCAACTTTGAAATTTCAAATCACACTATACCCACCTTGCGATTGGTAGATAGGCAGGCGATACCAGCAAATATCTTCAAAAAAAGGTCTGTCATTTAGTCGACAGCCCCGAGCGGAGTCTTCCCATCGTGCAATAGACCCAACAAACAAAATAATGATGGCTCCTTCCCGTAAAACTTCTTGTGGATTTCTGCTTCTTGCGTATTATGTCCATTGACACACTAGGGACTAAAGCTATAGTAAACCAACAGTGGCTCATAAATTGAGGAAGGCGGCTTCTTTTTACTCCCAACTTCTACACCACTAGCAATTTTCCAAAGTGGATGGTATTTTCCAAATTCTGAAATCATTTGTTTCGAAAAAGTGTACATTGCAAAATTTTGACTACATCCCTCGTGACTGATAATTATATTTATTTCAAGATGAACGTTCTCAATAAATCTCAAAAACGCATCTTTTACCTGCGATGTTTCGTTCGTACATACACTTGAGGCTGTATTCTCAGCAGGTCAAAATTATTTTGAGGATTTCTTCCTCAAGAATGAAGATGAAAACTCAATTTTTTTATACGGTGTACTGAATGTTTTAAAGTTTAAAGTTTTTTTTAAAGTTTGTTTTCTCCTTATCGGCACTTCTTGTGCCATAGGAGTTTGCTGCCTTTTATTTAGTATTGATACAAGCTGAAAAATTCTGTTTAAACAGCACAACACCCAGACCTGCTGCCCAGGAATCGAACCCGGGAGCTCTGCTTGCCGAACGAACACGCAGTCCACTCAACTAGCGGGCCGTACTGAGTGTTTTGGAAAATTTAATACAGAGCGTTTTTTCAATTATGTATATGAAAAAAAAATTGTTGACAATTTTTTTCAAAAAACGGCTCTGTACTCAATTTTCTACGTCTCTCAAAATTATAAAACAGTAATAAATTTTTCGTTTGTGAAAAAAATGTCCCAGCAATCCTTTAGAAACTTTTCCCAGTGTTTTAGGGCTATTCGGCTTCTGAAATAATGTGAGGCAATCCAAACGGAAACAAGATGGACAAGCATTTAATGGAATCGCATCAAAATTTCTATATTTCCTTATCTTTATTTTTCAGAAAGAAGAATTGATACCCTGCATACAGCCTTAAGCAAAAAAAGCCTGTTAATATTTATTTTTGAAGCTTCAATTTTTAGATTATGTATTTTAGATGACTTCCAAACGTTCATTTTCAAGTACATATCACAAAAACGAAGCCTCCAATCAAAATTCCCCAATGGAACCTTCAATAGCCAAATGAGCGCCAAGTTAAAAAATGTCCTTTATTTTGGAAAATCGCCAGTGGCGTAAAAGTTGGGAGACAGAGACGGGTCGACCCTTCTAATTTCTGAAACACTGCTTTTTCCTAAGCGAACTCGGCTTCCAGGCATAGTGAGTTCTTTCGGAAATGTCTTTTCTTCAGTTGAGCAAAATCGCTTAAGCGGTTTTAAAGTTATGATGGAAAAACGATTTTTGTGATTGACAGATTTTCCGCACTTGGAACTCCGGACCACCTGTAGTAAGTAATACGGGGTGTTTACAAGAATCTGTGATCGCGGCAGGCATAGGTCAGGCCGAAAAACGCAGTAACAGGCGCAATTGTAGTGATCGAAAGCGGATTTCAAAGGCGATGCGATCACAGTCATTTATAAACACCCGGTACTTGAACCATTTCAGCCCGATAGCATGCAACCACCAATACTCGCAACACGACAATAATACCGGGTGTTTATAAACGTTTGTTATCATATCGCCTTTGGAATCTCCTATCACTCTTTCAAATCGTGCCTTTCACTGTGACTTTTGGCCTGACCAAAGCCTGCCGCGATCACAGACGTTTATAAACACCCGGTACTAACACAATCATGACACCTTCTAAATTTTTTCAAGCTTCGCCATATTATGGAATAGAGGAGGCTGTCTTGTGGCCGTTTTCAAGCTCTGGGTTTTTCATTATTATTTCAATTTTTTTTTTCTTGGAACCTTTTTCTTGGTAGCAGTCTTTTATGTCTTCCAAACGGTTTAACATGAGTGGAGTTCGTTTTCTTCGCTAATCGCTCGACACGTATTGCATTTGAGAATAATAATTGGTCGACTATAAACACTTTTCAAAGACAAATACATGCGAATCGCTTATACAGGGTGATTCACCACCAAATGGACATAGCTTAAGGGTAGGTCCAGTTTGTCCAGGCGAATCAGGATCTGGTTTTGAAATTTTTCTAACGCTGTTCGTTTCGAAGCTACAGGGTGATTCATCTATTTCGTAGAATTTTTTGTAAGCCATAACTTTAGAACGACCGGATGGATTGGATTGAAATTTTGTGAGTTGATTCCCCTATTGATATCTGACACATCGCTTTATCAAAAAGTTCAAAATTTCTAAGGCCGGCCTTGAAAAAAAATTTCAAAGCTTCTCCCAAAAAAGACACTCTGATGCATAGTATTCAAAATTCACTTTCATGTTCAAAAACCACATGAAACATGCTATTGAAATCGCAAAAAAAATTGCTTGGCACCATCAAGCTGTCAAAAGGAAATTGATAATCCTGATGATTTTGGAGGTTAGGATTTTTTCTAAATTGATATTTTCAAATATTCATAAATGATCTATCATGACCCCAAATGTCAGCCGTTTTGTAAGAAAAATAAAAATTACATTTTTCTCGTTTCCTCAGTTGTTACAAAAAGTTTCAGCCGAATTTTCAAAAAATTATTGTTACATCCCTTAGCTTCATTTGTATCCCGAATTGAGCTGAAGTTGAGGGACGTAACAAAAAAAAATGTAAAAATTTTGAAAATTCTGATGAAATTTTTTGTTTCTACTGAGTACCTAAACGAGAAAAATGTCATTTTTATTTTTCTGACGAAATGTCTAGAAATCAGGGCCATAATAGATCATTTGCAAATATTTGGAAAAATCAATTTACAAAAAATCATAACCTCAAAAATCATTACGATTATCAAAATTTTCTTGACAGCTCAATGGTGCCAAGCAATTTTTTTTGCAATGTTATCAGCATATTTCATGTAGTTTTTGAATTTTGGAATTAACTTCGAAAAATATGCATACAGTGTCTTTTTTTGAAAAAAAGCTCAGACATTTCTTTTACAAGGCCGGCCCTGGAATTTTCAAACTGTTTGATAAGGCGATGTGTCAGATATCAATAGAAGAATCAACCCACAAAATTTCAATCCGATCCATTCGCTCGTTCTGAAGATACGGCTTGTCAAAAAATTTGACAAAATACATGAGTCACCCTGTAACTTTGAAACGAACAGTGTTAGAATAATTTCAAAGCCAGACCCTGGTTCGCCTGGAAAAACTGGACTTAACCTTAGGCTATGTCCATTTGGTGGTGAATCACCCTGTATTCGCTAGTTTTTCAGAGAATGGAAAAAAGGAGTTCTACAACTGGAATAAATTTATTACACATTTTACATTTGAAAACTTTCCCTTGATATGATACTAAAGAAATTATACAAAACGATATATTGAAACATGTAACAGAAATTTGATTGCCAGAGACCATTACGAAAAACTGGACGTAGGCCTTTTTGTCTTTTTAATAACAAATTACAGTGCAGCATCTCTTTTGCTGACGTGAAGTAAATCTTCTGCAGTCTCTTATAATTTTCATCACCCATGTTCTGATTTGGTTGACCAGCGATGGTTGATATTTGTATAATAAAAGCGGCCAAGTCCAATTTTTTTATTGGCCTCTGACAATTCAGTTTCTGTTATATGTTTCAATCTTTTTGTATTAACTTCTTGTATCAAAGAGATTTTATATGAGAAATGTCAGTAATAAATTTATTCAAGTTGTAAAACTCCTTTTTTCTATTTTCCGAAGAATTTTCCTTGCAAAAGTGACTTAGTTCCTTTCAGTGATAAGCGATTCATGTACATCTTCATGTGTTGTCCATCTAATTTGGATAGCTCCAAAAAAAGTCCAGCAGCGTCGCTACGAATCCTCTCTAACGGCTCCCCCACCAATTGTGCGGGTTGCTAGCTTATCCCCTAGTCAGAGTCTCCAGCAAATTTCCAACAATCTTGGAAAGACTTACACTATTGTTACATGGTTGGCCGATTTGTTTTTTCGTATTTTTTCATGATAACTCATAGCAAATTGCAAGACCTTTGTTTTCATGAGCTCACCTACTTTGACGTTGATATTATACTTGAACGCTCGTTACCTTATTTTTTTTTGAATAAACCAAGTTTCTCAGTAGAGGTTTATTCTAATTAGACGACACACCGCAAAGTGGAAAAACCAAATGGATTAGGATTAGAATTCATGGAATATTTGGTCGGCCCATCGGTGCTCATATACTCCGACTGTGAACTTCTGGAACTTTCCACCGGTTCTCTGGCAAATATACCATATTGATCGCGGCATGTGGCTCCGCGGCGGCTACCTACTTTGCGATACATAAAATCGAAGAAAATTTTAAAATCAATAAATTATTATTTCAGAAAGAGAACTCCATTCTCTTTAATTTGATGTATCGCAAGGTTGGGGGTGTCATTTGAAATTTTGAAGTTTGAGTGGGTGGAGGTGAAGGGTTTGAAGACAGAAATTTGCCAATGTATGCTTTAGATGTCCCCCTCGAAAGAAAAATCGACGGGTCTCGGGAAATTCTTTGAATTTCACCAGACAAAAATCTATTCAGAGTCGCTCGTTTCTATTGAAACACCCGGTATAGGGTGCGGCCGAATATACCCAGCAAAGTTTTTCTGAAATAAAAAAAAATTGTCGCAAAAAAAGATGTTTCTTTTCGAAACTATTTTATTACAACATGTATAATTATGTATGAGAAACTACATCGAGTAAATGACCGCCACGACTACCCAGACGCCAGACAACGACCAACTTTATAGTTTGAGCGTGTAGTATCACTTTGCGCAATATTTCATGTGGAATTCGACCAATTTCTTTACGAATATTTGCCTTTAAGTCTTCTAACGTTTGTGAGAGATTGATATGGACTTGACTTTCCAAGTAACCCTACAAGTGAAAATCGGGTGCCTCAAATCTGGGGAATAAGGCGGCCACTCCATATTTCCATTTTTTTCAAAGCAGCCTGGCAAGGAAAATGTCTCTTGATTTCGCAAGGACTGATTTCATTTCACCAATTTAACTCCATCCTTGGCATTAACTGCATTGCCCTCAGCATCTTCAGAAAGAAGCGTCCAATGATTCGTTCGGAGCATATTCGCACCAAACAACGACTTTTTATTAAATTGCATTTTCTCTTGAATAAGACGGAGGTTTTCTGTTCCCCAGAAACGATTATTTTGCTTGTTTCTAACAAGCAACAAGTTTGTTATGATTTGTGCGTATTGCAAGCTCTTTGAACTCAATTGGCCAAATTACCAAAGAAAAGTTTTGGAAATACAATTTGACAATTTGTGCGCGCTCTTGAGGCGAATACATCACAATGCTGTATCTTTTTACTTTGATAAAAAACTTCACTTTTGACACCTGTCAAGGGAATAACAAGTTTATAACAATATTTCATAGCTGGGTATATTTTGCAGCACACTATACTATGCTTTATTTGAATAATTAAATAATTTTAAATTGTCAGAAATTAGTTAACGATTTCGGTTATTAAGGATGGAGTTGGGTTGGTGGAGTTTCGCGGAATCAGTTTTAACGGGCTTGTTCTTCAAAAGAAATTTGACATTCGGGTCTCTTTTCGAAGTCAGAGGAAGGTAGAGGTACCTACTTTGAGTTGATTATAAAAATATTTTCTGAATTCAAAAATATATTTTCAAAATTGATTTTTTTCAAATGTTGAACTTTGGAGCTCTCTAATATGTATCAAAATATAATTCAGATTATGTTTATTTGTTAGAATGGCAATATAATTTAGGTATGATCAATTCATACTGCCTCCTTTCTTGAAAAAGAACTAAATAGTACGTCTCCCGCGTTGTTGATCTGCAGTGTCAAATTGGAAGTTTGTATCTTGGAAATTGTTGAAATTATTCCTATTTTAACTTTTCGCGCGGACACTCGGTATTTCACTTATTGTCACGTATGTCACAGTGACATTTCACCGCAGACTTTGGTGGTTTCAAATTTAATTTGGCAGATTGTAACGGTTTACAATAACAGATTTCAGCTTTTTTCATAGACTTGATTGATTTTAAATGACAGCCTAAAGAGCCGCATCATACACAGAAATATTGAGTGAAATTTCATGAAAAATCGGAGTAGAATCGCATCCACTACCACTATGATTGAATGAAGGGGAACGGGTGTGTGTGTCGGACTGTCTAAAATATTCCATTGGCCCTTGAAATAAATAATTTAGAGCAAGATATGACTATTTTCGTTTCCATTTCACAATTTTTAACAGCGTTTTTGAAGAAAAATGAATTTTTGAGATTTATAAATCACCATGTAGGTATCGTATATTGAATAGAAGTTCAGGGCATGCCGGCATGGTACCCAGTGATTGATAATTTTCACTGATTAGTCCAACACAAACAGTTCACCAAAATCACCCCGAGTAACGAGCACAGAGGGGAGCGAAAACCACCCTTATCTTCAAATATAAACGTCAATAACTTTTTTAATGTCTCTTTCGTGTTCTCGAATGGATTTCAGATATCGCTCTGGACTCGGAACACGTAGCTTTTGAGAAACCCTGTACAATACCTATACTGTATGATCAAAAACTTTTCTACTTGCAGTAAGCTGTGGCCTGGTCATTGACAGGCAAACAAGGCTGATTTTGGCCAGGTCACAGCCTACCGCCAGTAGAAAAGCTTTTGATCATATACGGTACTTAGCCCAGGCGCCAGGGAGCAAAAATCAGCTCAATAAGGAAATAATTCTTATCTGGCTGGAATCTAGCTTAAAACGATCTGTGTGGCTTACGTTTTGACATATCAATTTCCCCTCTTTCGGAAATGTTGGCGTCATGTCGCCATCATCAACAAGAAGTGCACCAGCGTGGTTTTTTGCCGAATATCTTGATTTTGGGCCATCTGACAGCAAAAGATTTGAGAAGTAATTTTGAAACCAATGAAATTCCCTAAATGATCTTTCTGCGACCTATGGTTTTTGAGATAGAGCTTCTGGAAGCGAGAGGCATTGTCGAAAAAACTCCATGGCCACTTGACTCGAAAAACTAAAATCTCGATGTGACAAAAAATTTCAAAATGAGATTTCTCAAGAATCCTTCATGCTATAGTTGCGGTGATGGTCTTAAACTCTTCCTCTTGAACCGTTGATTACGAATATAAAAAAGTCAAAAACGTCACATTGTACATATACAGGGTGTACTGAGGGAATCAAATCAGATCAGAGAAATTTTACATATTTCTTCGATTTAGCCTATATGCGACACTCTAAGCACCTAACACGAGTCCAATATCAATATGGATTTGCTCTATAAGCTTCACTTAATACACTTAAGAAGTGGTCAGCTCACAGCTTCACTGTAAAATGTTTTGAAGGCCCTCTGAAATCATCAAAATATTAAAAATTTACAGTACCATGGAATGTATACTCGAATGTATATAACAGTATATTATATACCAAGGGACCAAAGTGAATCTTTAATTTGGGGATTTGGACCCAAAGGGCCCTCAAGCAACAAACTTTACCAAAGGGATCAAAAATTCACTTTGGTTCCTTGATATATAATATACTGTTACATACATTTCTTGCTACTGTAAATTTCGATGATTTCAGAGGGCCTTCAAAACATTTTACACGGAGGCTGTTAGCTGACCACTTCTTAGGTGTGTCAAGTGAAGCTTACTAAGCAAATGCATGTTGATATTGAACTCGTGATAAGTGCTCAGAGTTTTGCATAGGCTAAATCGAAGAAATATGTCAAATTTTTCTGTTCTGATTAGATTCCCGTAGTACACCCTGTATATGTACAATGTGACGTTTTTGACTTTTCAATATTCGTAATCTACGGTTCAATAGAAAGAGTTTAAGGCCATCACCGCAACTATAGCATAAAGAATTCTCGAGTAATCTCATTTTGAAGTTTTTTTTGTCACATCTACATTTTAGTTTTTCGAGTCAAGTGGCCATGGAGCTTTCACGACAATGACTCTCGCTTCCAGAAGCTCTATCTCAAAGACCATAAGTCGCAAAAAATTTATTGAAAAACCAAACTGTAGGGAATTTCATAGGCTTCAAAATGACTTCTTACATCTTTTGCTGTCAGATGACCCAAAATTAAGATATTCGGCAAAAACCACGCTGGTGCACTTCTTGTTGATGATGGCGACATGACGCCGACATTTCCGAAAGGGGGGAAACTATAGTATGTCAAAACCTAAGCTACACAGATCGTTTTAAGCTAGTTTCCAGCCAGGAAACAATTATTTCCTTATTGTTTTCCCTGGCGCCTGGGCTAACTATCCCCACTACAGATATAAGTAACAGATTCTATGACGACCATAAAAAAATTTGCTCTCGTATTATTCTTACAAGGAAAGAATTTTTGCTGTGCGTCAAGCGTCAAGTGACTTGTGATTTTCTGAAGTTTTCATTTCCAAACAGCAGCTCCAGCCACGCATGACAAAAATTCTCTGTCTATAATATTATAATAAGTATAAGTATATTACGTAGCTTCAAAGCTACGGCTTAGAACACCGAAAATTTTCCAATCTTGCGATCCATCAAACAAATAAATCAAAGCCTTTCCTGCTATCACTGGGGTATATAAGTTTACGGAAATCATAATAACTATTAATAAATTCCGTAAGAAACCATCCATGGGAAAGAAAAGACCAAACGTGTCGCGCGGTGTTCATTCGTTATTCATTAATGCGCAGTATCTAGATTTATTTTGGAAATAAATAATTATACCCAAACCTGGTATAGGTAATAGGTATACCTACCTATTCCCTCAGCCAGGAACTAGTTCCCTCGATGTCCTGTGGCCTTTATGTAAAATAATGAAACACGAATATGCCCATGCCAAAAAAAAAAAAACACCTTTTCAGCCAATCAGCATAATAGACATCAGGTACTTAACGGGACATGAGAGGAGGGCTTTGTCCCTGGCTACCCTCGTGTGCTTTTCCCGTTTTTTACCAATACCAAAACAGGTATTCAGCGGTGAGCCACCACACCACTCCATCACATAACAAGTATATCGGTGATTGTTATTATATTTTATTGTGATCGGTGTCGCATAGTGATTCATCGTTATATAAACGATTCTTTTTCTATATTCTCTCATTTGCATACCTATAGGTACTGCGGTTTTTTTATGTCCCTAGCTGTATACCTACACCTATGCTTGCTTTTTTCACAAGAACCCCCCACAAATGAAACCGATACTTCGCCTGGTGCTTGAAAAGCGTCCATAGATTTGAAAAGCTGTAGTTACAAATTTGCATCACAAGATGCGCCATTACCGTGAACCGGAAATGGGAAACTTCCCATTGTATGTCAGATAATGAGGAAACTGGAAATGTGCTTAATCAATAACTTTTGTGTTTCAGTCAGTTATCCACAAGTCCGGGTTCCGTTCGCTCGGGGACGATGAGGAAGTAGAGCTCATCGTCAAGAGGAGCGCAAAGGGTTGGGAGGCAACCAAGGTAACAGCTGTCGGAGGAGCGGAGTGCCAAGGCTCGACCCGCAAGCCTCCATCTCGCAGGCGGTACAAAAAATTAAGGTACGACAATAATAAGTTGTATAAGATTTTGTGAAACACAAAACAATTGCTCCCACAGTCGTCAATTGCAGTCGTGTAGAACAGTCTAAGTTCCAGCTTTGTAATAAACGTATCAAAAACCATCAAGAGTTACTAATTTAAGAAATTAATACATACAGGGTGACTTAAAACTTGCACCCCAAAGCTCCACTCGGTATATGGAATCTTCTATAAAGCCCCCAAAAATTGATAATCATTTTTTTCGACTTTTATTTTTCAAGTTATGGAGGGTCAAAGGTTGATCCTTCGAACCCTTCTAGTTTCGTTATTTCAAAGGGTTTTTGTAATCTGTTCATGGCATAATATTGAGTGGAAAATATCAACCACTGTACTAAATTTCCATTCACTATACAGGGTGAGTGATAAACCTCGAAAATTACTTGTCTTCAAAAATGCCTGCAAACGTTTCTTTTGATCCCTTAACCAATGTAGAGCAGACAATAACACGGTTTTGTTCCAAAGAATTTTTTTGGGGGGAGTTTTTTTACAAAAATTGGATTTTTTAGTGTATGACTCCACCCTGTGTAGTAAATGGAAATTTAGTACACATTCAGTGGTTGATATTTTTTACTCAATATTATGCCATGAACAGTTCAGAAAAATCTTTTGAAATAACGAAAACATAAGGGTTCGATGGACCAACCTTTGACCCTCCATAACTTGAAAAATGAAAGTCTCAATTTTTTTTTCAACTTTTGGGGTCTTCATAGAAGATTCCATATACCGAGTGGAGCTGTGAGGCGCGAGTTTTGAGACACCCTGTATATCCCGTTCACTTTTTATTTTTAGTAGAATTATTTCTTGGAGCAAAAATAAAGTGAAAGAAGCAAGTTCAAATGTGTCTTTAAAAGAGCCATCAACTCTGACCATTTCAAGATGCTCCTCATTGTTTCAGCTCATCAAAAAATGTCCGTCTGCTTTCATGTACATGCCTGTAACTATACTAAAATCATTAGAACTTAATCTTTGGAAAAATGTCTTGATGAGAAACCTGTGAACATAACCTTTTAAAAACATCATTATTCTTTGCAGATGCTACAACTGTAGCGAGGAGGGCCAGCACATTGCTGCGAAATGTCCATTGCCGCCTCAGCCGAAAAGATGCCATCACTGCAAGAGCGAGGAGCATTTGATCGCCGATTGTCCCGACAAACCCGGCCCGTCCCGTCCTCGCGCAAGCAGGGTCTCTGAAGCAGAACCCAACGGAACCCAGAGTCCCCAAACCGCTCCTTCCACCGAAGGAGAAAGCCCTTCGGCGTCAAACGAAGAATAAACGCCACGCGCTGGAATGAAGCTGTGCCAACAAACAACACCTTCATTGGCCCCTCTTGTACCCGTTCGATATCATCCACCAGTTTTCTTTATCATTAATTACCTAATGCCTGATGGTATAGTTAGTTCTGCCATGTGACACATTGGCATATTGCATCAACTAACTATACTTGAAGCGTTATCTTCACTTTTATGAATTCGTAAAGTTTGAAGAAAATCTAATGAACGAGTACTCATAACAAAATAATTTTTATTTGTTCGTATGTTTTCAACGTATCAACCTCACACATGTACCTACCGTTGGGCCGTGAGTTCCAAAGAAACAATCCGCCGGGGTTCCGACCACTACAAAAGACTGATTTTCCACTGGAACCCCGGAAGATGGTTCTCTGTAAAACTTCCACGGCCGAACTCTAAACAGCTTAGTCAGCTGTTTTTTCCCCACGCTGGCTAAATACGGTGCAATATTCGACTGCTTTGAATTTTTCTTTTTTGTTCTACTTCTCAAAATTTCTCAGATGGTAATTAAACAAGTCAAATTACAAAAAGTATAGATATCATGATATTATTTCGTTTTGTGTTACCTATATTTTTCAAATTTTCTAAAATTTGTTTTCTTAAATTAAAGCGTGTTTTATTAAGCCAAATTGTGCAAGCAGTACGTATTACATCATGGGGATGAAATAAATTATTTTAATAATCTAGCTCGCCTTTTGAAAGTGTGAGTACTTGAGATTATTATTTACTATACATGGGCACTTTAATAATCAAAGTTCCTATATAAAAACAGTAATTGTGCCAACAATCTTAGTTTTAAGCTTTTAGTTCATTTTTATATCTCGTTTAATTACTGTAACATATCATTTTCATGTTAATGTATCGTGTAGTTTTTTCTATTTTCATTTAGTTTAAGGATCAGGTAACGTTCTTACCAAAAACTCATGTACCTCAGTATTGTAAACATGATTACAATAGACTGATTAATATAGGTACCTAACTACTTAACTCAGGGAGCATAGTTCAAATATGTTCATGTTGGCTAGAAACTGAATAGATTTAAGGATTCCCTATAAACCGTTGAGTTCAATTTTTTAATAAAACTACGAACGAAAATCTCCGTTTTTTCATCACCCATTTTACTCTATTTCAGTTTGTCTTTTAGTGCACTTACCGCCGGTTAAACCGAAGAAATCAGCCATGAAAGCTAACTGAGAATTTTCTCTGGTGAATTCTAGGTCAATGCTGCTTGATTGACCGCAGAAAATGCATACAAGCTGATCTAAACCAAACCTTCTCCCATAATCTTTCGTAAAACTGCGTTTTGTCATTGATCATTACGCTAAAATTCTACAAAGAAAATCCGCGAATAGCTACTTCATAGATAGGTTTTTCGGTGCAACCGGAGGTTATAGTCATTTATCCAAAGAATACACCAAAATGTAGGTAGGTGTCTAAAGAGTGATCGAATCAATTTCTCCTCAAAGTAGGGCTCGGTCTCCTTGGTAGCCACGTTTTTTCGCCGGATTTTCAGGGATCATAGGCGATTTGAGTAGAAATTTATTCGATCACTCGTTATAATACATGAAATATACAGGCTGTCCCAAAGTAAAGCAGCAGATTCCTAATATCTGGTCATAAAAAGTGTACGAGCCCATTTTTCAAAATTCGTCTTAGTAAGGGAGGAGATGTGATGTGTCACTCGACACAAGTGAGAAAGGACTAGTATTATTAAATAGTCCATGAACAAAATAAATAGAGCTACGATGCTGAAATTCAGTATAAATAGGAATATTGTTGAAAAGGCGCTACAGAATGACCTATAATCCTTTTCAGCTATTTTAGCGGGTGGAAGAGGTTATAGGTAGGTGAGCTATCCGAGATCTAATTTGCGAAATTAGTTATTCGAACGCAATTTGACGCAACTCTATGATGGCACTGCCAAAACTTCGATATACCTATGTTAAAAATCTAAAAATCTACTCGGCGCGGCGCATCCGCCAAAATGTAATTCTTGAAGCAGCTCGCAATTTGTGTTCTCAAGACACTAAAACATTGTAGCGCATCCACTAAAGCGACATTCATATGGCGGATTGCCCGGACTATTAACTGAATGTTGATATGATATATTTGTCCTGTTTATCGTACTCGAAAGTATCTTCTTCTGAACAGCTCACAAGGAAATCATGATCCAAAGGCGCTGTCACATTATTGTCAGTTTGGGTGTTCATCTTGGAATAATCATCCAAAGTGACAGGGTGAAAGGGACAGGCAGGGGAATTGCTTTTCACTTGCATTTCATCCAAAACGTACATCAGTGTTGAAAGAACTTCGTATGATTTCGAGAAGGTTCACTGTGAATGTTCATCCGAAGTGGTACAGTGATGCAGCGCATCCACCAAAAGCAACATTCACCAGGCGCATCCGTTAAAGGTAATTCGTTACAGCAATCATAATTAGCATCTCTTTTTAGAGGCGTGTCCGGTAAATTCTATATCAATTGTTCGAAATCAATTTTTTGAAAATAATTAATTATTCGAAATGAATTGTTCAAAAATAGGAATTATTCGGGAGGCAATTAGTTATTCGAAAAAAAAAATTTGAAATCGGTTAGTCGAAAGTATCAGTTAATCAAAATGAATTCTCCGAATAGTCAGTTATTCGAACAAACAGTTGTTCGAGAAGTAAAGTTGAATTATTCGATAGTTTTCAGAAAATCAGTTACGGAAGCGCGGTTTTTGCAATATTTTTGACACTAAAGCAATAATTACTCTTTCGGGAAGCCAAATGCAACAGATAAGCTGGTAGCCTTTGGTAAGGAGGTGATTCCAGGAGGTCAGGTCATGATTCATCTGCACAGGGCCGATTCTGGCTCGTCGGCCGCCCTTGTGCGAAAAATATTTGGCCGCCCGCCAGCTGTAACCCCGCAGCAATTTTCTAGCGGGGGCGTCTGGGCTCTCCAGAAATTGTACCGCAGGTGATTTTTTTCACTTTTGCGGGCCTAAAACCGCCAAAGCTCCCCTCATTTTAAACAAAACTATGAACAATTATAATCTATTTTCTGCTGAGGATCAAGGTGCGTCCATGGCCACCTCACTTTGGCATATCCTTCGGCACACCCTATAGGTCGCGGGAGCAAAAATCGCGTGCTAAAGATGGGTATATGGTATAATGTTATTTTCACTAGTATTTGTGAATACCGTTTCCTTTAGTTGTAATAAATTATATAGATGATTTATTGAACAATTGCCACTTGATCAAAAAAATAATTGTGCTAAACTCAAGATTTGTCTGAGAAATGTTGAAACAAACGAGTCTCTACAGCGGTACCTTGGCACCCTATCTGCGCTTGCGCGAGCGTTTTATGTCAGTTCAACGACGAAAAGGATGCGCATTGCGCAGTTGCCACGTCAGGCATACTTGCAACGTTGCCATAGCGGGTGCCAAGGTGACGGTTATGTTCCCGCGACCTATAGATGAGTTTTCAGGCACTTATACCAATTCATAGGTAAGTATATTGATTTTGTAGTTGAATGGAATCAGATAAAGCTGTTCAAATAAACTGGGCAACAATTGAACTGATTCACTAGAAAATTTTGCCTCACTTCAAATGTGAATATCTCAGGTAAAAATGGATCGATTTTGGAAATCGTGGTCATGCTAGATAGCGTGTTTTTTTGACTGTAAGAAACTTGGATGGTACATAGTTTCAACAACGTTGAGTGAGCTATACAGGGTGAAAACAGAAAAAGTGCAAAACCGGTCCACATTATTCAATGCCCTGCTTCTGTGAAAAAGATCCCAGATTTTTTTTGATTGCAGTTCTGAAAAGCACATATCAATATCTCTAAACGGTTCTCGAATTTTGATCGTAGTGCGGTTTTTTTGAAAGTTGTGAATTTTTTTTGTACTACACCGCATTTTTTCACGCCGATCCGATTTCAAACAGACTATCGGAAATGTTACCAAGAGATGAAAATTCTTGCCCTTCCTCAGATACTTATCTGAGAAAGAAGTCTAATATAATATCTATAATAGTTGACGCAGGGCGGCCGCCTCGCCTCCATTCTTGACTACCTGTTGTATTTTTTCAGCACTAAAAAATCACAGTTTACGCAGAGCGGCTGCCGTCGGTCTCGAAAATCACAACATCAGATCCTTTTTCGACACTCAATTTTTTGTTAGAAAAAATTGGCGACTTTTCGCCGCCCTTGAATTTTGGCTGCCCCTGTGCAGGGGCACACCCAGCACACCACTCAGAATCGGCCCTGCATCTGCATCAAGTCAGATTGCTTCTTCCATCCTGTGCAGGATTGATGACCTAGTGAAAGCTTGAATTCCAGATCTTCAGCATACTTGCAAGTAGTACCTATACTTGTTCTTATGCTCGTTTTTCTTTGAAAAATTGATTTTCGAACGATTGATTATTTGAAAATTTAATTTTCGAACAACTGATTATTCGGAAAATTGATTTTCGAAAAATTGCTTTCGAACAGTTGATTTTTAGAAAAATTCCACCTTCAAATTATTGCGTTTCGAACAATTTGTCTTTCGGAAAATTGATTTTCGAACAAGTGATTTCGAAAAATTTACTTTCAAATCACTGCTTTCGAATAATTCACCTAAATTTTTTTTCAACACAGCTTTCACCACATCAAAATAGGCTACTTCGTTTGGGCAGGTGATGCGCATGCTTGAAGGCGCCAAATTTTGAAAACTGAATGGCAACGGTGACTCTGCATCTTTTGGTTGAAATATGCCACTTGGCATAACTGTTCTATGGACCACGATGGACCATAATCTTCCGATGCAGAGATGTACCCCTCTCTGTATACAGCGTAAGGAAAGAAAAGGAAAGAGAAAATTCAGCTCATGCTAAATTCGATGAGGGAAAATGCTTTGTTATTCTTGCAATTTTTCCACAAAAATGGTATACTTCAATACTTCATCTTGTTTATTGTTTGGCCGACATCAGCCGTCATCGCTGTCACTTTCCATCAACTTCTCTTGCTGATAACATCTTTTAGAAAAAAGATGAAAAATTGAAATACCCACGCTTTAAAACAACCTCTATATCCCTACACTTTCTAATTTCTGTAGAATGACTTTTTGGAGCAAAAATAGAGTGACAAGCTGGGGGGCTATGGCTACGGCTGATGGCACTTGCAAAGTTTTTGAACCAAACTATTAGTGGCCATCGGCCGTAGGTATTCTCCCAGCGCTCCAGCGTGTCGCTTTATTTTTGCTCCAAAGTCATTCTACTGAGAATAGAAAGTGTATGGGATATAGGTTCTGTATATTTTGTCAGTTCATTCCCCAACATAGTTGAATGAATGAATAAATAAATAATGTTTCTCACCTTATCGGCTCTTATCACGGCCATAGGAGTTTGTGTTGCCTTTATTATATCTAATACACTTGAAAAATTCCATTTTTACGAAACAACACCCAGACTTGAATCACCAGGAATCGAACTTGGAGCTCCACTTCGCCGAGCAGGTGCGGCCAACATAGTTAAATATGCAAGGTAAAGCTACAAAAGAATAATTTCTGAAGTTCCTTCTGTTCTCAGGCTATTGTTGGATCGCGGCATTTAAAAATGGCGACCCTGACGTCACACATATCGCGTGCGAACTGTACCGAAGCGTACGCGATAGGTGCACAGAGTGCAAGTTCTAGCGACTATTGCTATCGCCTATGGCTATCGACTATCGCTCCGAAGCGACTGTCGCCGGAACGACACAGAGTCCCACCCCAGGAAACAGATGAGAAAAATGACGTGCCTGTCATCTACCTCTCTGTTCCATTCATATTTCATTTCTAATGCGTTAAGATTGATTTTAAATTGATAAAATTGATTCCGCAAGCGTTAAAATTCAAGGTGCTTTCCACCTAGGTGTCCCAACTGATATAACATGTTCCGTCTGGTGACTCTGGTGGTATTCCGTCTGGTGGTGTTTGTACCATCTAGGTGGAAAGCACCCATTATGTCGGCAGTAGGCCCCCATCTAAAAACTTTGCTCAACAGAACAGACACTCCAAATATCTGAATGGATTTGGCATCTACCGCATTTGACATTGATACGTTTTTGTCGACCATATAGGCGATTTACATTAAAAAGCTCCACCTGGTGTAGAGCTCGGTACTTGATCGTGGAGGAATTTTTTGAGAGGAACACATATTCCGACGTCTAGTAGCCTAGGTGGGCACTAGTAGATACCTGCATTACCCACATCATTGACATGGAAATTTGACAAGTAGAAATGATGTGAAAAGGGGTTTGCATTTGTGTCTCTTATTTCATGTTACGGTTATTGTATTTAGCAGGCTTCTAGTAGATCTAGCTCCAGAGGTGCGCAGCTGGAAGACTACGCCCCCAGCAATGCACTACATTGCAGTTGCGGTAAAAAAAGGCAACGTTTGCGTCCCGAGTACAAAGGTAGCTACGCCGAGCTTATTAGAATGTAAAATGCGGACCTCCAGCTGAAGTGTCCAGGCGGAAAATCTTCAGAAAAAGCGAGGAAAAAAGGTAGGTGGTGCGATTGACTCTGCATGGCCAGCCCGAGGTGACTTTTCTTGGCTGGCAGGCTGGCTTGTTGTGTGTTTCCCTCCGTGCGGATGTGACAGTCTGTTGCTCTTCCTTGGGCAGAAGCTATGGATGATTTAGAGATTAGAGAAGGGTCTGCGACGACGCTGTGACGCTGATCATCAACATGGGGCCCAATAAACAGCCTACGGGGTCCTAAAGCTTCGTTCATAAGGGCTGGTAACTTATGCCGCATATGCTGTATGCCGTAGGATGTAAGATGTAACCTTGACAGTACGAACCACGGTCTATAATATAAAATATAGTACACAGACTTAAAGGTTTGCGGGGTGGGTGGTACTGGTAACTGGTAGTACAATAGTAGGACTAGTAGCTAGTAGTATTAGTTGGTACTAGTCCCTTGACGAGTCCCTTGATCTTGAATGTAGAACTTGAATCTTGATCAAGTTTGACAGAACGGCAATAACGGCATAACATAAGTTAACATCCTATTGTGAACCAAAACATTGATTTTCTCAACTGTTCAAGTTTTAAGGTTACGGAATAAGTTCAAGTTAACAGCCATTATGAACGCTGCTTAAGGGTTCACAGGAACAAAAGTTTGCTTGTAGTGGACTGCACAAGGCAGCAAAGTGACAGTTTTGACGTGCCACCAATTGACGTAACAGCCGACGTTGTCTGCGGCAACTTAAACCTACTCAAAAAATTGATTCCCTAAAACTGCCTCCACGAAAACGTTATTTCTTTTACGAAGTTTCGCTATTTTGTTTGAGCAGTGTATCTCACGCGCAAATTTTGGAATGTAGCGCTCTCTTATTGAATGTCGTCGAAGCTGACATGTTCGATGCGTGCGGCAGATGGCGCCACTGCCAGCTTTGCTCCTGCAGAAACGTCATTTCATAAATAATAAATAATGTAATGACCTTTCAATAATACAATGGAATGTTTTGCTACTAATAATAAAATAATAATAACAATTACTAATGCAAACAGTGCTTCGTGCCGGCTCCTGTCATCGAGTGCAGCACGGAATCTAATAACCGGAAAAGTTGGCTGTGATAACGGACGGCTTGACAGCTGAACGGCTGAACCACCAGCAGCTCAGCTCAGCTAGTGCCCCCTCAGGATTTAGGTTATTAAATATTGCCATCGAACTGTCACGGAGCTGGAGCCCCGTTCGAATAACGAAACCTCATTTTCGTAACGATACATATCCGAAGTACCAGTGTCTGCTCGGTTGCTTGTTTTTGCAAGACTGCAGTTTGACAGCCCCGGCAGAGCCCCATCTATAAATGTCAGCGTAGCTCGTGTGCCTGGAAGCGAAGATGTACACGGATTCCCAGTGGAGGCAGCAGGAAAACGTCAAGTATGATTCGACGTCGAATGTCTCCAATTCCAACGGGGACATCTGCAGGATCTGCCATTGTGAATCCGACACGGATAATCCTCTGCTTTCTCCGTGTTACTGTTCCGGGAGCTTGAAGTACGTGCACCAGTCCTGTCTGAGGCAGTGGCTGGCCGCATCGGACACCAGGTCCTGTGAGCTGTGCAAATTCAATTTCATACTGCAGACTAAGATCAAACCTTTGTCGGAAGTGAGTATCATAACTTATTTGGTCATAACACTTTGATATTTTATTGTGATTATCTTTTCCTTTTTATTGCCTTGCTTCAATAAATAGATAAAATTCAGAAATAAGCTCTTGATGAAGTCTGGATAGGGACACTACTGATTGTGGAGATTAATATTGAAGCTAGTCTCTGAAAAGTACATAGAATCAAACAGTTAACCCCGAGCTTAACCCTGTTTACTTCTCTTTATTCGATGCTTTCTCATTAAAGTTATTATCGTTTTCTGTAGATCAAGGAAATCAAAATGATAACAAATTCTTTCAAAATTCTTTTTTATTAACATGTAAATGTTGTATCATATGAACTATAAAAAAGTAAAAATCAGTTATGTCACCCCAAATCTTACCTGACGAATAGCAAGGAACGGATGGAAATTTTATTATGAGACGTCCCTGCGGGTGGGAAGTTAGGATTTGAGCTCGGATTTGAGGGAGAGAATGAAGAATTGAGATGTTTTCTCTGATAAGGGATTCATTTTGAGCTCCATCATTTCAGTCCGGTCTTGATAAGCCAGGCCGGGTACTCATTTGAGAGGAAAACTCTCAGAAAACTTGGGAGAATTACAATAGAAATTGCCTGAAAATGTTCAAGAATCACTTACCCATTGTTTTAAAAAGTTGGTATAAATCTGTTCACAAGCTAAAAAGTTGAAAATCTGCAGTTTTTCACAAGGAACCAAATTATGTAGAAAGAAAAGCGAGTGAGGCAGTCAGACGCATTGGCACATTGATGAATGTGAATGGTCTGAAACTGACACCAACGAAAGATTGAAAATAACTGTCGGGAAACTGAAATTTTTGAAAATTTGAATTTTTTGGGAAAACCTCAAATCTTATTCCAAATCATCTTATTGTAAAAATCGTCAATTACGGCTTCACTTGAGGCTTCATCATTCAAGTCTGGTCTTGAAAACCCAGGCCTGTTTAACATTTTGAGCAGGGAAATTACTGGGAAATTGAAAAGAGTATTGTTGGAAAATAGGATAAAAAGTTGGAAAATTTGCAGTTTTTCCAGAGATAAAAACTCTGAAACCGAGTTCGATATGGAAAATTCCCCCTCCAAAAATTAATTAAATCTTTTCTCTAACTTTCATTCCCAGTATGTCTGTACTTTCGATATCAGTTCGAATTTTTCGAAAAAAGTCGATCCCCGAGCAGGAATGAATTTTTGAGTGGAGTCCTGCATCAAAAGCGAGTCGTTCTGGTCAAAATACGGGCGAGAGGCCCTTTCGGGTGGTAACGGTTGGGAGAAATTTTGAAAATTCATAACGCTCGACTGGAAAATGGTGGTAAATTGCAACTGCAGACTTAATTTGACTCTTTTGTTGTGTTGCTTCCTACCAAATTTGGTCCCAATCCATCGGATAGATTTTGAATAATTTGTGAATGGTAAAGTTTTGAACTTTGACATTTGTTATTATTTGACAGATAGGGCAATACTTTAAACTGTTCTGACTATAGTTTTTCATGGGCTTTCAAACGGCATATCGCAAGTCAAGTTCCGTGACATATAGCTTCTGTCTTTACTTCACTACTTCTGTCATTTTTCGATAGTGACACTTGACATATGACAGCCAAAAACTAATGGGCTCATTCGACGGTGAAACCATGTCTGTATACTAAATCTCAAGTCGATCGCATAGACGTTGCGGCTGTTATCGTGGAAGGTTACAGACACACATACATACAGGGTGATTCATCCATCCTCCACGGATTTCACGTTTTGTTCGGAAGCCTTTCCGGGTAGATCAACCAAAATTCCAGGATATGCTTCACCAATCACGTTCTCTCAGAAAATAGGGTCGTTGCAAATATGATTCGAAAACACAAGAAATAATTTCAGATGAATTTTGAACAAATATTTTTTCTCCCCGTTTGCAACACTCTGTATTCAAAGAGGCCTCATTATCTGGAAGATCGTGGATGACGAAGCCAATTCCGAAAATTAAGCTGATCTGGGACAAAAAACTTCTGAACAAAACAAGAATTCGCATGGTGATTCATTCTCCATACGTCATTCTCCCGAAACATAAAGATGAGCTTTGCTGGCCATATCCTTTCTGAAACGGAGGCCGTTTTAATTTTTATCAAATACCACTACAAATACTGAGTGATTCGAAATGTGAAAAACTGTATGTACTTACGATGAGTTTTTATTTTTTCCCGTCTTTCAAATCACCCTGTTTTTCGTAATGTTCTAATTTTCTCAAAGAACGTAATCGGTAAAGCATATTCTGAAAATTTGGTTGGTCTAGCATGAAAGACTTCCGAATAAAACGTGAAATCCGTGGAGGATAAATCACCTTGTACTCGACCTTGTACATACAGGGTGTTCACATTGAGATTGACCCCCCCCCTTCCCACTAGCCGGCTTATCTATGAACCAATTAAAAAAATAAAAACTGATTCTTGAAGGATTTTTGCTGAATTTTCCAAAGCCCATAAAATTTTTCTAGATCTATAATACATATACAGGGTGTCGCAAAAAAATCTTGTTCTATTACATTCACATTCATTTGAATAATGCAATGGATGCAGCCTTTTGTCTTCAATGCAAATATAATATACAGGGTGTTTCGCAATTACGGTTACAAACTTCCAGGGGAGGTTCTCCATAAAAAATGGACCAGGAAAAAATATAACTTTGATGTCCTAAAATGCTCCGTTAAAAAGATACAGGGTGTTCAAGTTGATTTTTTAAAATCGATTTTTTGACATAATTTTTGAACCGTTCAACTGATTTTGTTCAAATTTGGAACAAAGTTAACCAGAATAGGTCACTGTCGAATAATAGCAACGTGTTCAGAAAAAAAGATTCAGGGGCGTAGATAATGGGGGGTGTCTTCATATTTCCCCCCCTATTTTTCATCCCCTTAGCTATTTTCTCAAATTGTTCCAATTTTTGGATTCTACGTGCAATTTATAAATAAAAGTTACTCTTGCAAAATTTTGATTAGACGTTTCATTTTCGAGATATTCGGGTTTGAAACTTTGGAAAACATCTCGAAATCGCCACTATTAATGAGCCCAATTCCCCCCCCCCCCTGAAAACTTCTCGTTTCTCAAAAAAAATAGTGGTTTATCCTCGGGTTTATCAACTTAGAAATTCTAGAGAACCTATTTCTGCTGAGAAATCATGAGTTTTTTTGGATTCTAATTTTTAGGCCTTTGAAAGTGGCAATTTCGAGATGTTTTCCAAAGTTTCAAACCCAGATATCTCAAAAACGAAGCCTCTAATCAAAATTTTGCATAAGTAACTTTTTTTTCTAAATTGGACGTAGAATCCAAAAATTGGAACAATTTGGGAAAATAGCTAGGGGGTGAACAATAGAGGGGAAAATATGAAGACACCCCCCATTATCTACGCCCCTGAATTTTTTTTTCTGAACACATTGCTATTATTCGATAGTGACCTATTCTGGTTAACTTTGTTCCAAATTTGAACAAAATCAATGAAACGCTCAATGAAACGGTTCAAAAGTTATGTCAAAAAATCGATTTTAAAAAGTCAACTTGAACACCCTGTAACTTTGCAACGGAGCATTTTAGGACATCGAAGTTATATTTTTTCCTAGTCCATTTTTGATGGGGAATCTCCCCTAGAAGTTTGTAACCGTAATTGCAAAACACCCTGTATGACACTTTCGGGTTCATTTTTCAAAAAAATTATAGGTTGTTGAAAAAAATCTCAAAATCGGTTTGATTGTAATTTTTCTATATTTTATACTGTTGAATCAATAATATTTTGACAGTTTATTCTGTAAGTGCTATATTTCGTTGTAATTAGGATAAAAGACTGTATCAACTACATGTTAATGAGATAATTTTTTTTTTGCGACACCTGTAAGTTGATGATTTGGACATTCTTATGGGCAAATTCAAAAATTTTAGCAAAACACCTTCAGGAATCAGTTTTTCTTTTTGGAATTGCCCTAGAGATAGGGCAGCTAGTGGTCATACATACAGATGGTGGTCCGAGAAGTGGTCCATCCTAACGTAATTACCCCAAAGCGGCCTTGCTGTTCAAGATAGAAAACAAGATGCAAGAAAAAAGTTACATGGTTTGATGAGACCTATGACCTGAAATTATTTTCAGCTATGTGTCTCATTTTGACGGGATAAACGAAACGCCAATCAATTTTTTTAAGTGAAACATACTATATTTTTTTGCATTCTTGTGTTCAGCTTTTATAACTGTCTTATGCCTGTATTTTTGTTTTTTAATTGTGTGGCAGTGCTACCAACTAAAAATTAAAAACTGGAAAAAATGTCACTTTCAGAGTTTGCTTGGAAGAAGGTAGCGGCCTTGCTCTTCAAAACTAAGATATGAAACTTGACATGGTGATAGTCAAATCTAAGACCAATATCCTGCTGTCAAAAAATTGAAATTTTATGTTATGTTAATCAAACTCTATAATTTTCAAAGTATCATAACTCATTTCTTTCAAATGGCATGACCGTAATTGACATTGGGATGTTGGTCCTTGACTTGACTATAACCGTGTCAACTTTTATCTTTTAGTTTCGAAAAGCAAGGCTGCTACAATTTTTTTTAACAAACAGAAAATGCGATTTCTTTCAGTTTTCAATTTTTAGTTGGTAGCACTGCCATACAATTGAAAAACGAAATTACAGGCAGTGACAGTTGAAAAAGCTGAACAAGAAAATGCAAAAAAATGTAGGGTGTATCATTCAAAAAAATTGACGTTTCGGTAATCCCGTCAAAATGGGACAGCCTGTATACCTGAAAATAATTCCAGGTCATAGGTCTCATCAAACCATATAACTTTTCTCTTACATCTTTTTTTCTATCTTGAACAAAAAGACTACTATGGGATAATTACGCTAGGATGGACCATCCTGTACATACTATGTTTCACCCCATGTTTTCATTTTTACTAGGGGTACCCTACCCTTGAACTTCATTTTTTTCGAGATAATCGGAAAGGCACGATTCTTATGGAAAATGGCTCCAGGTTGAATTCTCTGAATTTTTGATATGTTGTAGCTCATGAGATACTAATCGAATACCGTGAACTCCAAACTCAAATAATGGACAGTTTTTTACCCACAAGGGGTTGAAGTTGGAGGCTTTGACGGCTTCAAAATGATATTATGACGTTAATAAAAGCTTTCTATTTGGTTTCTCTTCAAGTTGTGTTTCATGCTGAATGTATTTATTTGACAGAAAAATATCAACCCCCTTCTTCACCCCCATCCCCTATCTACCATAACAAAATTCGAGATTACTCTCAAAAGCCATGCAGATGGCTTCTGTGATTTAAATTATGAATTTTGACATAAGAATTATTTTCCACCCCTAATAATCCAGGCCCTAGCAGTACTTCTGTAGGAAAAACGATGTAATCAAAATTTTCTTTTTGGAATCGTTAGAGGATCATCCCAGGACAAATAATCACTCGGGTGCTTTCGCGATTTCTGGTACATTTTCCAGCAATATCGCATCAAAGTTGGCGGTTGGTCAATTCTTCAGTTCGCTGATATTTCTTGGAGTTTTTGCGATTTTTTTCAAATAAAAGTACTAATCTGCCCAAAAAACAATTCCGGATCGAATGGTGCGGTCAGATTTTGAGTACTTACGTTATACCGGGTGAAAAAAAAAATAAAACGAGTTTCATAATTTTTTTCCAACTTTTTAGTTTCTTGGCCAATTTTCACAAACTTTATGTCAAAAGCTCGCTGACTAAGTCGTCTACTGAAATCAATTGTCAATATAGCCAAATTATCAAAAATCAAGATGGCGGCGGCGAACCCAAATAAAAATGTGTCGTATTTCGAGAATTTTTTTTTATTTGTAAACTTCGTAAAGAACGACACTGATGGTGGATTCTGGAAGATTCAGCTTTCTTCTGCAATTTGGGACTAGATTTACTTGATTCGCACATTCCACTGTGAAAATATAGTGAATTAAAGGAAGGTCCACTTGTAATTTTTTCCAAATTCACAATAAATCAGCAGTTTAAAAACCTCCCGCGAATCCTTTTTTCTGAAGCAATTTCTACACACTTGGTGGTGATCGTTAGCTGTGTGCATAGGCTACAAATACCGTGTTGGTGCATGACCGAAGTTATGAAATTTTAGATGATAGATGACGTGAATGGTGGAGGTGCGCATGTCAAATATCGAATATTCTACTTTTTGTTCTCATATGTTCTGAACAAAATTTCTATAAATGGTTGGCTTAATGGTCAGCTGGATAAACACGCAACGAGAGTCAAATGTTAAAAGAGTCGAAATGTGAAATTTTCAAATAGACGACTATACTTCTTTGGAGAAAATAAAACGGTTCTATCCGTTGGTCCAGGAATTTTAGCTGTATAAATCGCAAATAGCGAACAAAAATGAAAGCCAGCCGGATTTTTGTATATAAGCTCAGTTAAGCATGTAGTTTAACATAGTCAAAGTTCTCAAGAATCCGGTGTGAGCTTCGGCCGTTGTGGCCTCGAGAAGAACTTGAGGATCAGTTTTTCGCGTATATCTCGTGAACAATGGCACTTGGGAAGAACGTGCTTGGAAAAAAATTGTTGAAAATTTTATTGTCTATAAGAAAGGTCCTTACACGTTTCATCGTCAGTCCACTCTTTCTTCGTCAAAACACAAGAAAATTAAAATAATCCAGATGCTCGATGCTGAAGACTGTATGGACCTTGAGTTTTATGATGGCGAAGTGCCACCTTGTAGAGGTGTTGGTTGCTCCACTATTTCTTGATTGAAACTTGAAGCCATCAATACGAACTATGCCGGCGGCATATACAGGGTGAAATAAAAATAAAAAGTTGAACATTTGTTTCTCAAGAACCAGAATAGGTGAAGACATGTAAATCGCCATAAATAATTCTGATTTCATGGTCATGAAGTCGTCGTAAATTTGAATCAGATATCTTGAGCCGTTCTTGAAATATCTGCAAAAAACTGAAGTTGTTACCGAAAAAATAATTTTTTCGTCTACTCATCAGAAAAAAAGTTGACTGTGTTTTTTCTTGAAGTAGTTGGCCTAGAAAGTGTTTTTCACTATTATTTTATTTTAAATGTAATTTATCATTGTTTCGATTCAAAACACCAAGTTTCGATTCAATATCTGAAGAGTTACTGATAGACGGAAAACTAGTTTTTTTTCGTAACGACTTCAGTCTTCTGAAGATATGTCAGAAACGGCTCAACATATTTGATCCAAGTTTACGACGACTTCATGGCCATGAAATTAGAAATATTTTTGGCGGTTTATATGTCTCCACCTATTTTGGTTCTTGAGGTACATTTCTTCAACTTCTTATTTTTATTTCACCCTGTATATGCCGCCGGCATAGTTGGTATTGATGGCAATAGTCACAGTCAAAACATAATAGATCGAACAACACCTCTACCAAGTGGCACCCCGCCATCATAAAACTCAAGGTCCATACAGTCTTCAGCATCGAGCATCTGGATTATTTTAATTTTCTTGTGTTTTGACAAGGAAAGAGTGGACTGACGATGGAACGTGTGAGGACCTTTCTTATAGACAATAAAATTTTCAACAATTTCTTCCCAAGCACGTTCTTCCCAAGTGCCATTGCTCTCGAGATATACGCGAAAAACTGATCCTCAAGTTCTTCTCGAGGCCACAACGGCCGAAGCTCACACCGGATTCTTGAGAACTTTGACTATGTTAAACTACATGCTTAACTGAGCTTATATACAAAAATCCGGGTGGCTATCATTTTTGTTCGCTATTTGCGATTTTAACAGCTAAAATTCCTGGACCAACGGATAGAACCGTTTTATTTTCTCCAAAGAAGTAAAGTCGTCTATTTGAAAATTTCACATTTCGACTCTTTCAACATTTGACTCTCGTTGTGTGTTCATCCAGCTGACCATTAAGCCAACCATTCATAGAAATTTCGTTCAGAACATGTGAGAACAAAAAGTAGAATATTCGATATTTGACATGCGCACCTCCACCATTCACGTCATCTATCATCTAAAATTTCGAAACTTCGGCTATGCACCAACACGGTATTTGTAGCCTATGCACACAGCTAACGATCACTACCAAGTGTGTAGAAATTGCTTCAGAAAAAAGGATTCGCGGGAGGTTTTTAAACTGCTGATTTATTGTGAATTTGGAAAAAATTACAAGTGGACCTTCCTTTAATTCACTATATTTTCACAGTGGAATGTGCGAATCAAGTAAATCTAGTTCCAAATTGCAGAAGAAAGCTGAATCTTCCAGAATCCACCATCAGTGTCGTTCTTTACGAAGTTTACAAATAAAAAAAATATTCTCGAAATACGACACATTTTTATTTGGGTTCGCCGCCGCCATCTTGATTTTTGATAATTTGGCTATATTGACAATTGATTTCAGTAGACGACTTAGTCAGCGAGCTTTGGACATAAAGTTTGTGAAAATCGGCCAAGAAACTAAAAAGTTGGAAAAAAATTATAATACTCGTTTTATTTTTTTTTCACCCGGTATAACGTAAGTAGTCAAAATCTGACAGCACCATTCGATCCGGAATTGTTTTTTGAGTAGAATAGTACTTTTATTTGAAAAAAATCGCAAAAACTCCAAGAAATATTAGCGAACTGAAGAATTGGCCAGCCGCCAACTTTGATGCGATATTGCTGGAAAATGTACCAGAAATCGCGAAAGCACCCGAGTGATTATTTGTCCTGGGATGATCCTCTAACGATTCCAAAAAGAAAATTTTGATTACATCGTTTTTCCTACAGAAGTACTGCTAGGGACAGGACTATAATGTTGGGGTACCGATTTTCCAATTTTCGTCAATTAATTTAGCTGAATTTTTGGTATTGTGTACTTCTAATTCTGCTGAACAAAAAGTTCTCATGCCAAAACTTATTGCTATGGACAGTTTTTGTTCTACAGGGGACTGAAGTTGAAGATTTGAGAGCATAAATATTGAACTTCAGTTTTTTTGTTTTTTTGTGATTGTTTTTGTATCAAGAAATCCCAATTTTTTGACATTGAGATATTGGTCTTTGACTTGATTATCACCATGTCAAGTTTCATCTCTTAGTTTTGAAAAGCAAGGCCGTTACGATTTTTTTAAGAAAACTGTGTATATGCAATTTTTTTTAGTTTTCAATTTTTAGTTAGTAGCACTGCCACACAATTGAAAAACAAAAATACAGGCATAAAACAGTTGAAAAACTTGAACATGAAAATGCAAAAAATATAGGTGTTCCATTAAAAAAAATGACGTTTCGTTATTCCCGTCAAAATGGGACATCCTGTATAGCTGAAAATAATTTTACGTTATAGGTCTCATCAAACCATATAACTTTTCTCTTACATCTTTTTCTCTACCTTGAACGGTAAGACCGCTATGGGATAATTACGCTAGGATGGACCAGACAGAGATCATCCTGGAAATTTTTTAGCCCGTTCACAATACTTCCCTTCGCTTTAGGGGGTGAGTCGGGGAAGCAAAAGTTGGGCTTCTCGTGCTGCAATTTTTTTTCTTCAAATTTTGTGGAATTCCATAACCGCAATATGGAGTTCCGCATTGTCTAAACTTAGCCGTCTATTTTCAATAAACAAAATTTACCGCACATTATTTTTGTTGAACATGATTTTTCTTTCTCTTTGCAGTGGAGGACACTAGAGATGAGCAGTGTAGAAAGAAGACGCTTATTGTGTGCAATTTTGTTCCATTTTGTCGCGGCTGTGTGTGTAATTTGGTCCTTATTCGTGCTTATTGACCGAGCTGCAGAAGAAGTCCAAAAAGGCTTGATTGGTACGTATCTTCTTATAATTCCTGTATAGTTACTTCCTTTTTCCTTACGCGCTACTAGTTTTTTGAAGGGTTTTCTTTATTGCAAGTGAGTAGCTTAGTATGATTTTCACGATCCTGACCTACCTACCTTGGTACAATGTTTACTGTGTACAGTTGGGGGCGAAATGATTCATACGGCACCGCTAAGAAGTTGGCTGGATTCCAGAAATATTAGCTGCTTGGATTGTTCTTGAATGCCAGTTTTGACTAGAGATTTATCGTTATCAAAATTAGCATTCAAGAACGATCCAAGCAGCTAACATTCCTGAAATCCAGCCGACTTTCTAGTGGTGCCGTATGAATCATTTCGCTCCCAACTGTACCTATTGTACCTTGGAAAAAGCTAGGAGGATAGGAAAAAGTGACTTCATCAAATCAACATAGGTTATTATTGACACTAATCACTAATCAAAGTTGAATTTCGTTTTCATCTACTCCCTCCTCTTTCTTCCTTCAAAAAGAATACCTGCTGCCTTGTTTTTTGCACATTTTGTACTTTCATATCAGAAATTGGATTGCTCAGTAATACTAATAATTTTTCTTTTTCCAGCTTGGCCCTTTTGGACAAAACTAGTTGTAGTTGCAGTCGGTTTTACCGGTGGTGCTGTGTTTATGTACATACAATGCAGACAGTACTTACATCTCTTTGCCAGGTGGAAGGCTCATAATAGGTAAAAATACATAAATATTTTAATTATGTTAGCAGAAGTGAACCTAATTTCGTTTTTTTTTAATTTTAACTTGTCAAGCGATAGTCAACTTTAGTTTCTAATAACAGTGTAAGTAAACTGCTCATCAAAAGTTAAGCATAGACCAAAATTTGCTCCACTTTCAAGTGAGGATATCTTCACGATAAAATATCTGATTTTGAACAATAGGGGCAAATATCAAATTTTCTTTTGTCGGACGGCGCTGAAATGGCTGGAGCTTAGGCTTTAAATTTGGAAGGATTTTCTAGCGGTTGGAATTTCCAGTGCTCTGTGCTTAAGACACCATGTAGGCAGGCGCGTGTAACTGTTTTGATTTCATTGTGAAACGAGGAAAATTTATGTGGGCAAGTACATGTTATAGAAATACATACACAAATGTAGAGAGTTATATTTTAGAGAAGAATTTCAACTTTCTTTTGACAAAAACTTCCCTTCGATATGACCTCCGGGTCAATAGTTACGAATTTTCGAAAACAAACGCAAAGCTATGGCTCGGCGCGATACGAAATTTGAGCGTGCATATGATTGTGTCCCCGACCGACATCGACAATGCTATTTGACGATTCAACATTTTAAAATAGCCAATAATTGGTACCTGTCTGAAGGATATTGGCAACCAATCTAAGGAGCTTTTTCACTCAATAACAATAAATAAATTACTATACAGGGTGATTCATAAAACATGCTCACCCCCATTTTTCTCGAGAACTGTTTGCGATATCGAATCGCGGGAAAAACTGTTGAATTAACCATATCATATCTCCGATCTCATATGCTACCAAATTCTTTCCAGCAAAACTTCATGTTCAGGGGCGCCTTAAAAATTTGTCGTTTTTTTTACATTGTACAATATTGAGTGATATCTCATTAAATAGGGCTTCAAAAGTTCAATGGACAAGTGACAAGTGCAACTGTGGATCGCGGCTTCAAAATAAAACGCCCCAAATGTGAATTCAACTTGGCAATTTTTAATAATTTAAATTTATCTTTACATTCTTTTACCCAGGCAGATATTTGGTACCAATGTGTAATGACTATTTGTTAGTAAATTCATGGCACTGGTCTTATCTTCAGTAATTATTAATAAAAAAACATTTTTGAACTTTATAATGAGTTATTAAAAACGTACGCCAGCTGAGAGCGCGAGGAAATACCAGTGAGTAATCAAGGAAACTGATTAGTACAGAGGAACGTTTCATTTTTAATTTGTTCTTATAGTTTATATAATGCGAAAAATGACGTCGCTCTAAAATGCTCGCGGCAAAGACGTTTTTCTATAACAGCGTAATAATGAAAAATACAGTGTGTCAGCAATTATCGAAAAAAAAACACATTTTAATTTATATCATGAGCCATGTCTGACTGTAAATTGGGTTTAAAAAAATTCGGCGCCGTAAGGGAGGTGCCCACAGATCTTCAAAGTTTGACTTTTTATTGGTTTTCAATGAATCATCAATAAACGAATCAAGGTATTTGGCTATAATCAACTAGAGGATGGGAGACTGGGATTGCCTGTATAATACCAAATTAGCTGAAAAAAAAACAAAAACAATTGAAATAATGCGCCATAGATAAATTAGCTGCGGGCAGAAACTCCTCAAACGATACGAGTCAAGAGGTACTTAACAGACCGTTTAGCTATCCTAAACTGAGTGTAGTGTTCAAATTTCTCTTAGCTGGGTTCATACACTGAGGTGAAGCATAAGAAATAACGCTGACGCGCCTGTGTTGCACCTGATTGCTAGGGCAATTGGCGTGATTTTGGACTTACTCCTTAATAACTGAACTTCAAATTTGATGTTTGAACCTCCTGGCATTACTCCAGAGGAAGTACCAAAATGATGCGGGTACGGGATGCGGATGCGGGGGTGCAAATTTTGGGCTTTTTAAATTATTGGCTACCATGAGAGTGTTTACCGTACTTTGCCCTAAATTCTCATGTTGATCTGGCTTCGAAAAAACAAAATGTTCATCAACTGAGGTACTGGATTGGCTGAATATTTTCCTATATTTTGACAGCAAAGTCAGCTTCAAATGGAAATGTTGATCGCATGATATTTTTGTACCCCAACGGTAGAACATTGTTGGTCTTGTTTGCATCGTTGTTATGGAACATTCAATATTTTTGTTCTCGTCCTCATCGTGTTTTAATATTGCAAGTTCAAATGAACTATCAAGCGATATCCTTAGACTCGAAGTCCAATTTGAGCCACTACGTACGCAGTGAAAAACTACCTAATGGAATACGTGACCGAATCGATAATTTCACGTAGGTATACATAGGTATCGAAGGTGATGATTTAAAATGCAGCTAACAAATGCGAAACGCGTGACTATTTTATGAATTCATTATAACGATCATGCTATAAAGCATTCTGATATATTGCAGATCAAGGGGTGTATTTTCAATTCTTTTGCAATAAATTGGAGATATTATGGGATATTTTACTTTTAGAAAGATGCGTGTGGGTTAGTTCAGAATAGAAAAAGATGAAGGTGGGCCGGTGGGCGTCCAATCAGTCTTGAGGACCGTTAACTTTATGATGACGAATTTTATCTTCTAGATGAACTGATCGCTTCTTCATTTCCAGAATAATCCTGGTGCAGAATGCTCCCGAGAAGCCGCTGATAAATCCTCCGTCGCCCACTCTGTTTTTCAGCCGGGGTCCCCACCACCAGCAGTACTCGCCCCAGGTGCTGGCCCCCTCGGCGAATTCCGCTTCGATCAACGATTCTCAGTTGTGCTACGTTTTCGAGAAGGAACCTCACCACCATCACTACAAAATGAAAAAGAGTCTCAGCCACAGCGGTTCGTCTTCGCAAAAGGACGACATCCAGGTGGAGGATTTGTGCGACGAGACGTCCGCGGGCGGTGGTCACTACCCGAAAGATCCCTTATCCGTCAGCTCCACGCCACTGGGCAGTTCTCAGCATCAGCAGCAGCGCTCCAATTTTAGGGAGATCCTAGCTTTAGATATCGAGTGCTCCTCTAAGAGCGCCGCAGCAACCAAGCTATCTCTTAATGATTCAAAGACTGATATTGCAAATAACAAGAGTGTCGTGTTTAAATCTTTGCCTAACTTAAACACTAGCAGTGAGAATTTACTTGTATAAATCAATAAAGATCTTGAGTTACCATGAATTTTTTGTTCCATCAATGAGTATTTACTGCTAGTTATCCCAAGTCAATTATCAATCATCAAATAGAGTAGTAATAGTATCATTTTATTGCCTGGGTCGAAGTACGCGCTTTGAATAACGTCGATTTCATATAGATTATACAGATTCTTGTTAGAATAAGTGGAAGTGCCTACACATTAACTTTTTGTTATTCTGTGATTATTTATACAAGGAAAATATTGAATGTAGCAGTTATGATGACAGGCTCATTATTTGAAGACACTTCTTGTTGTGTTGCGCAAAACTGCATAAAGTTTGCAATAACAAGCTTAGGAAAATTACCATCCTGCTGTGATATCTAATTTTCTCTTTGTGCTGAATTTGATTTTAAAGGGGTCTTTCTTTTTTTGGAGCGAAAGATCTTTGATTAAAAATTGAACATTGTATTTACTTTGGATGAAAGCACTGTTCATGGCAATTTGTATATGTCACACCCACTTAGTGAAATTACCCATTTCGTTCAATGGTTAATCACTTCATGAAAATTGGTTTCAGCCGCGTAATCAGCGGCTGAAACGAAGAACAAAGACGAAGGGAACTGTGTTTTTTTTGTTTTTTCGCAAAAAAAGACGCTGGACAAAACAGAAGGTGGACTAAATATCTATTTTCCTGATTTGTCTTTTTTTTTCCAGACCAATTTTCATGAGGTGGTTAATTATTTATGAACAACTAAATCAATCAAACAAATAAATCAAAGCCTCATGCTACCACTAGGGTATATAAGTATACTGAAATCATAGTAGCTACTAATAAACTCCGTAAGAAACCATCCATGAGAAAGAAAAGAATAAATGTTTCGCGCGATGTTCATTCGTTAATTTATGTTGCAAATAAATATACCTAAATCGGGTTTAGATAGGATACGTATCCATCAGTTTCACGGGTTTTTTCATTAGAGTGGGCTATTGAAAAATTGTGTTGTGTTGGTATAAATGCTACAATGCTGACTTGATGGTAACATCTTGGCAGCTAGTTGTCTACATGTGCCATCTATAATTATAGATATAATTATAATTGCCACTTGTCACCCTGTCGCGGCGTCATGTATGCGTAAGTGAAAATTTTCGAGAATACGCGAGGAATCGTGAGTTTCCTTCAAGTGCTTTGTCTGTATTGTGGTCGATAAGGGACTAAGCTACTGGTTGGTGGTTCTTAGCCAAAGGTGTTAGGTTTTTGGTGGCCACTAAAAAAATTATGCTGAAAATCGGCAGTACTAAAGAACATGGAATGAAAATGACCACTGCCCAAGAGAAAACTCCCTGAACATTATTTATCGAGTTGATCTGCACGAGGCAAGACACACGCCTAAGTGCACTGTGTTGTACATTTCCTGTACCTAGGTATGTATCTTTTTCATACCTTGGTTGCTGTTTCACTATAATAAGCTAGAGTTGACAGCAGTGGGCATTTCAGTCGATTTTCTCTAGTACTCCGCCAAAAACCTAACACCCTTGGCGAAGAGCCACAAACTAATAGAGACCAATGTCCCTTATCAACCACACTGCAAAGCACTCCGGAGAAATTCACGATTTCTCGCTCATTCTCGAAAATTCTCACTTACGCTTACATTACGCCGTGACACGGTGACAATTGGTCGGCAGTGGTAACTGAACTGAACGGAGGCAATTGGCTTGAGCAGACCAAGATTCATGAAGTTTATTGCAGTATTAGGCTTCCTTTATAGCCCAGGCATATTAGGTTTTAACCCGCAACAAATTCCCACAAAGCTGAAATTTGGTATACGGGCCTTGTAAGACCTAAGGAATAACATATCAAAATACTCGGTGGCACACCCTTGTGCGTCATTGATTGTGGGGGAGGGGGCTAAATATTGCCATTTTAAAGGCGTAAATGACACCCTGTAGCTTATATGAATGAAAAAAATCATATTTAGATGCCTCAAGGCTTCACAATATTTGCTTGACGTTTGAATTGTTGATAAGTAGTTTGGGTTGCCTGGAAAAAAAAAGAAGATCGGCAAAATTTATTTTGTTTTTCTCTCAAAAACCTCGGATTGATATCGGCAAGTGTGGTATCGTTTCCAACTAAATCTTGGCCTCTGATATCAAACATGATGTTCAAAATTGAATTGAAACACGATTAAACAAGTTTTACTGAAAAAACGACGATTTTTGCCATCTGAAATTGTCGTTTTGTAATTTCAGTTTCCGTATGGTTAGAATCATCTCAATTGAGTTTTTTCAACAGAATTCATTGTTCTTAACCATTTTATACCTGAAAACGATAAAAACAATGTGTCTGTATTCATTACAAGATCAGAAAATTGATCTGTTGTGAAAGTGATTATATGCCCAATTTTCTCCCGAAAATGCATACAATTTTTGCAGTTATTTTTTTTTTACTGATGAATGATGGAGCGGTTCCACTGTTTTTGTGTGTAATACTAAGCGAAGTTCTTCCTCTATCAGAAAATACCAAAAGCTATTGTATCTATCGGGCAATAGAAACATAAAATCATCTTTTCTGTAGCCGTGATTCCATTTTCAGAAAAAAAAGTAGGTGTAAAACTTGTTTAATAAAAAATTGATGCTCTGACTTTGTAATATGAATAGGCGTAAGCAATTGATGCTGTTTTTGTCCAAGATGAACATAAACATAGGATTTGTCGGTATTTTTATTTTTGACAGCTTCAGACAATGATGCCCCTGAATGAAGAAACCACAATTTTTTTGTAGAGAATTCATTATTTTCGGGATGAGCACTGTGAATATCAACTGTTCACTCATCAGTCTCATCACTTGGGTCTGTTTCGAAGATGGGAAGAAGAACCTATTAACAATGCTCAGCTTTATTGGCCATCACAAAATATTCTCACATGTTTCTCATTCAAAGATCCAGAAGAGAAATTCCACCTTGCGCGTACTATTCACGCCACTATCAAGCAGAAATGTTTCATGGCTACCGGAGTCCACTTCATAGGCAACAATATACCGTGTTTCCTCCAAGACCCACCTTATATTGTTGAAATGATTGGTTCGTCCACAGGAACAGTTTTAGAGAAAAGTGTCTGGGTAAATTTTTGACTAGATATTCAAAGCCGCAAAATCGTAGGAGGCACAGAGGTGTAAGTCCAAATATTTTTATATGTTCTTGCTCAGGGATCATACCAGTTATATATCAATATTCAACTTTGTGCGACATTGCTTGAGGCTTTAAATTCTCACATGGTTTTTCCTGAAATATCCGGGCGACAAATTAACACTCAACCGCCTTTCACGCGGAACTCACCAATCGGAAGAGTTAGAAGGGCTCCCTCACACACTTAAGCACTAACAACAAATCTCTTTTGTTCATTTGAAACATATCTAATATCGATCGGATACTCCGTTCACTTGCAGGAACAGCTTGGAGATAGGTATCTCTAATTCTTAGAACTTGACCTTTGAGGATGAAAATCAAAGGACGCACGAAGGTGTAAGTCCGAGTATTTTGATATGTTGTTCCGTAGGTCCAATAGAACATATATACCAAAATTCAGCTTTGAGGGAATTTGTTACGGGTTACCACGATTTTTCGACTAAAATGCCTGGGCTATTACCTCAGCTTTGCGACCTCAGCACATTCAGAAAGTAGCTTGGAAAGAAGTAGGTAGGCACCTACCTAACTTATGGAAAATGTCAAGGAAAATGTGATTCGAAGTAGGCATGGTCTTACAAATTCACTTTCCACCCCTCACGCTCTAGGTCTGGCCTGTACTCTCTGGTGTCTGGTGGATCAGACGTAGTCCAGCATATGAAAAGAAACATTGCCATGTCGTTGGATGAGAATCGTTGCTTATATTTTTCTTTTTGTGTGTTCCCCGCGAGTTTTTTTGAGTCAAATTGATAGACAACTAGCTGCCAAGACGTTGCCATCAAGTCAGCATTAGATGCTTCCCTTTTACAATCTAAACTAAGTATTCTGACCTAAGTTGTTAGTGGTATCTCACTTTCGCTCATGTGATTTCTCGCTTTTTCTATCTCTATAACTTAGATCAGATCAGTGAGTTTTGTGGTAAAAGGAAAGCACCTATTGTATCTTTTTTTTCGTACCAACATAAGAAAGTTTTTCCATAGGTCACTAGGTATAATGAAAAAACCTGTGAATACTATTTCAACAGAATTGATTTCATACGCATAGATGTAATAATGTGGAAAACTTCAAGTACTCAGATAGTGGATGGATGGCAGGATGGCTGAAAAGAAACAATTATTATCATACGCCCATGAGGTTTTATGTGAGATCTATACCTTTTAGACCAAGAGCTAGCAACGTTTTATTTACCTCATAAGCAAAATGCGGTTTGACTTCTGGGGCATGTAGAGACTATGATGGGCTTCCATAAAATCTTTGTCTTATGAAAAACACTCCTTGCTTTCTCACAAGACAAGCAAAGAAATGTACCATTTGACAGCAGTATTCAACAGCGGATTTTCTGGGGTTCTTAATCGATATAAATATCAATTTAATCAGGAATGGATAGATTGAACTATCTTTCAACTAAATTGAATAGGACCGAATCTCGTAATGTATTAGAAACTACCAAAAACCAGACTTTCTCAACTGGCATGTTCAAGCTAGTAGGCTAGGCCGAGCTGTTTGGATCGCATTTGATGGCCGATTCTCGAATCACGCCTACTAGAAAAACCGGTGCCAACTTCCGTCCGCTTGGAAATCTGGTTTTTGGTAGTTTCTAATACATTTCGGTGTCCTTTTTCATTCAATTTAGTTGAAAGATAGTTCAACCTATCCATTCCTGATAAAATTGATAGTTATATCGATTAGGAACTCCAGAAAATCCGCTGTTGAATACTGCTGTCAAATGGCACATTTCTTTGCTTGTCTTGTGAGAAAGCAAGGGGTGTTTTTCATAAGACAAAGATTTTATGGAAGCCCATCATAATCTCTTCATGCCCCAGAAGTCAAACCGCATTTTGCTTATGAGGTAAATAAAACGTTGCTAGCTCTTGGTCTATTTGGATAATGAGCGGACGGAATAAAATGGTGATCTTTTAGATCTTTGGAAACTTCCAGACTTTCGGAGAAACCACCAGTAGAGCCTTCAGGCGCTCGGCTTTGTTTTTCAATAACCTATCGTTTTTCTGTTCGTTTATCGAACTGGGCTCAAAACCGACAAAGAGATATACTGTTACAGGGTGCTTCAAAATTAAATTAGGTACTCTAATGAAATTTCAATCCATAACACCGTGATTGGCCAAAATCCTAAGAAACGAAAAAAATATACTCATGTTGATCATTTTCAAAAATTCGCTCGCTACCCTGACTTTTTCATATCGGCTGGTCAGATGCGCCAGTCATGTTGTGGTACACCTGACTCACGTTTCGGAGCCAGAAGCTTATTTTCACATCTGCCTACTATTAAATTCATGTTCACAAAGTTGTATTGCAATCGATCAAAAAACCAGCGGCAGGAAAAGGCGACGTTTTTTTGTTTTGGAGGTATAGTCGCACCAAACCTTATAGGCTTTATAGAGAATCAAATTTTACTTATGAATAGTCATTCTGGACATGTTTTTGTGTAGGGACACTCTTTATCCGTGAAAAACCTCAAAAACTGAAAAGGAGCTTTTCAACATTTAAACGTTATATTATACAGGGTGTTTCAGGGATGATAGCAAAAAATTCAACTGTGGCTAGATCCCGTCAAAATATGACGAAAACCTATATACAATTTTGCAAAGTTCGGCTTAATGACGAAGATACAGCCCTCTAAAGTTCACTTTTTTCGGATTTCAAAAATTTGTAACTCGGGAACGTTTCGACAAATTTAGCTTTAATTCAGCATAAGCTGGTTTGTCATAATTATCTATCAACCTGCCAAATTTGAGAAGAATCCAACCAGTGGTGTAGGAGTTATGAGGGTCAATAATTTGGAAGCATTCAAAGGAAAGTTGACTTAAGGTGACCCCTCATAACTTCTACGCCTTTGATTGGATTCTTTCTAAATTTGGCAGGTTGATAGATAATTATGACAAACCAGTTTATGCTGCATTGAAGCTAAATTTGTCGAAACGTTCCTGAGTTACAAATTTTTGAAATCTGAAAAAAGTGAACTTTGGAGGGCTGTATCTTCGTCATTAGGCCGAACTTTGCAAAATGGTATATAGGTTTTCGTCATATTTTGACGAGATCTACCCACAGTTCATTTTTTTGCTATCATCCCTGAAACACCCTGTATACCTACATACTTTGTTATTGCAAAAAGAATCAGCTTCACATGAACGGAAAAATCATGAAAATCTGTTCATTTTTTCAGGAGGTACGTACAGCAGTTTTTTGAGGAACATTTTCAGGTGCTCCACTTCAATTATTGTTGAGCACTGTACCTATAACAGTGCTCTCGTATAGTGTTGGAAACGACTTCCTGGGTAATTTCACACTATTGTACAATACCCGTCTGTCTGAGCCGTATACGATGATAAATAAATAGGTACCATTTCCTCGAACATAATTCAAGCCCAGAGTTGTTTGCCAGAGTTGCGTAAAAAGCTCCACTGGGCATACTATGCACCAACCGCACAGCGAATGACAAAACCAAATAAATGACCGGCGGCATTCCGAACGTCCTTGTATAAAATGCGAAGTCACTGAACTGTAAATAATAATGAGTCTCTTTGAGGCTTTTTTCTTTTGAGATTTATACTAATACAAGTAGGTACTAGATAGTTTGAGTATGGGTATAGTATTATAATACTCAAATGCATAACACCAAGGCCGTCGTGGAACAATACTCACGAAGACAAGGGGAACCCATACATATTGTAACGTAACTTGGCGATAATTATCATAAACTTGCAGCGGTTTTAGAGTTAATTACGTAAAGGCTTTGTGTGGTGAGGCACGGCATGCCGCCCTGATGATAAATCTAGGTTTAATAAGTTGATTAAAATATACTATATACTTATATTTTTTCTTTTTGATTTAATCGAGTTTGTACAATGTCATTTTTGGATAGGGTGGAGCGAGGGGTGGAGGTACCTATTCTATTGCAACAAAGACATAGGTCATAGGTAATAGGTAGATGCTCATAATTATGTTGACAATCCATTCAGAAACGAACTTCTGTTTGAGTGGCTGCGCTTCCTTCTAGCTAGGGCAGGGCTGGAAATGGAATGCGTCCCTTGCCTTTGGAGACGTTTGATGGAGCTCTTCGTTGTGCATGCTGGTGTCTGCGAAAATGAATTACCAGCTCTAATGATGAGTTTTGTCGTTCGATTTTCCTTTCCGGAAAGGAATGTGTCGAGACCGCCAATATTGCGGTTTTTACCCTCTTCCGGGGTGAGTGGTTCGGACAAGAACGTATTTGTGTTGAGTAGAACTTCATAGTCTGGGGGCATAGGGTCAAAAAAAGCTTGACCGTGTCCAACTTCGTGAAGATATATAGAGATATGTCTTAATCGATTCCTGGGCGATCAAGGACCATGAAAAATTATGGTGGAATATTGACATCTGCTGCAGGCAAATATGGTGGAGGCGCCAAAATGAGCTTCATCTGGTAATAAGAAACTGGCCGTAGCTTGTTTGTTTTTCAACGGATTTCAACATCTGGAACGTCATTTTGTAGACAAAAAAATTATCTTCTCATTTCATACCTAAATTTACAAACGTCATTTCGGGAAACTGTGAAAATTGTCTTTATAAGATATGCTAAATTCCGGCCTTTTTTGGAGGTTATCTCATATTTCTGAAACTTGGCAGTATTATAGATCTTGAGGTGCTCTTTCCGAATTTCCACATTTTTATCTCGTATATTTGCCGTTTTGGCCGCCATATTGGAAAGATGGCGCTCAAAAAACAGTTTTTTGTCAATATCTTCATTTCAGTCAATGTGAGGTGGAAGCGTTTGTATGCGAATGGAAGCTTATTCAATTCTCTACAATTTGACACCTTATACTCGTGTACGTGCTACTTCCGGTTCTTGGGATATGGCTTCTAGAACTCCCTGAAGCATTAACTTTTGTCATCCAATCAGCATGTTAAGTTGATCTTAACTCCACGTGGCAGTCTAATTAACCATAAATAATGATAAGTTGTCAACCAGAGACCATGAATATCCAGAAAATCAATCATGGTAACGGTTGTTATGCAACTACAGGGTGAACTCCTGTAGGAGGGAAAATTGACTTTGAAAAGGTATAGCTTGAGAACCGTAAGTCGCACATGAGTGATTCAGATGTCAAATTATAGAAAATTAATTAGACCTTTACTTTTGATATTAATCCTGGAATTTTATAACGAATTTTTTGAAAATTTTTCAAAAATGTTTTTATGGGCGCCATCTTTTCAAAATTATGGCCAGAACAGCAGAGATACGAAGTGGAAAGTGGTATTCTGAATGATGACCCCAAATTCCATCATAATAATGAGTTTCGAATGTGTCTGATATCCTCCAAATGCTATATTACCTTTATTTCTTCCTAAAGTCAGTTTGCTTTCACAGTTCACCCTGTTATTACACAATTAACATCACCATGATCGATTTTCTAAATTTTTATTATCTATGGTTAATGGCCAAGAGCTATTTATGGTTATTTTGCTTACTACATGACGGTGGTATCAATTTAACATGCTGATTGAATGCCGAAAGTTTATGCTTCTGGAAGTTCTGAAAGCTCTAACTCAAGAACCGTAAATCGCACATAAATAACTCATACCTATGTCAAATTGTAGAAATTTGAATGGGCTCTCCTCCGCATATACACGTTCCAATCTTGAGTCAGTTGAATTCAAGATATTGACAAAAAACTGTTTTTTGGGCGCCATCTTTTCAATGTGGCGGCCAAAACGGAAAAGATACGCGGAGTGAAAAAGTAGAAATTTGGAAAGGGCACCTCAAGATCTATAATACTGCCAGGTTTCGAAAATATCGGATAATCTTCAAGAACCGGCGGAATTCAGCATATCTTATGGAGACAATTTGGCAGTTTTACGAAATGACGTTTGTGAACTGAGGTATAAAATAAGAACAGAATTTTTTGTCTACAAAATGACATTCTAGATATCGAAATCCGTTGAAAAACAAACGAGCTACAGCCAGTTTCTTATTACCAGATGAAGCCCATTCTGGCGCCTCCACCATATTTGCCTGCCGTAGATGCCAATATTCCACCATAATTTTTCATGGTCCTCGATCCCCCAGGAATCGATTGAGACATAACTCTATATATCTTCACGAAGCTGCAGACGGCACGACCTATGCCCCCATACTATCAATAATTGAGAGTCAAAAGTTTAAGGGCCATTCAGAGCCAGTTAACGTAAGAAGGTGACGTAAACGACATAGGTAGCTACTTAGCTCGAACGAACAGGAAAACAGGTTGATGTTAATTTTTGAGGCTGACTCAAATCAGGTTATCAAAACGAAATAGTAGTTTATACACCAATGCAATGGACTAAAGTGAGTTTTCATTCCCGCAGGTGAAGGGGCCTCGGGCAGCAATTTACCCAAGGGAATAAAAACGAACGTCAATCCCGTGGTGTATACAAGACTTTTCGCCATACGGAAATACCATTTCCTTGTACCAGTAGTCAGTACCATTCATTCCAAAAGTTTAGCGCCTTCATTTTTGAAACGCGACCCCATGTTATGCGACACTTTATTTTTCACCAGAAATAAAGGAACATTTCTGCGTAAGATTTTTCCAAATCGATATCGTGAAATTGAAAGTTATCGTGAATTGAACACAAACAATGAAAGATTTCCTAGTCATTTTGCAGAATTTTCAAGCTTTTTCAGCCGACTGATAACAATGTGACTGAGTTGTGATACCTTGTGTGATTACTCAAGAAGAGACCTATTCAACAGTGCAAAAATGTAATGCCTCGTCTACAGACTTCCAACGAAAATTAAATTTTCGATTGCAGGAGAACCAAGGGAATGAAAATCCACTTTTTCCTCGCAAAAGGGGGAGAAAATGTGTACTTTTTGTCCCGGTGTTGCGAAAAACTTTTTTATCTATTCGAGTTACGATGTTTACAAAGGTAACTTTATTGGTCCTGAATGCGGTGCTTCAAATTCACTATTTATTACTGCATACTATTTTTCAATTAATCCACAAGTCACAAATAAATCGCAAATGAATAATCCCACTCCAGGATGCTAGATTGTGATGACGACTGATAATTTCAAATTTGAAAATGCAAAATCTCAGAATTAGACCGAATTCTTGGTCACGAAAATATTATATTTATTATAGGCATGTTGATTTCTGGCTTTTTTCGGACCCTGGAAGCTTAGAAATATCTCATGCACCCTTCTCATTGCTGTTGAAGGAATTTTTCCTTGCGGGTTTTAGGAAAAACTGAATTTGAATACTTGTAGAGCCATCGTGGTAGTTCACATATTTTTGGTTTTTTTTTGTTGCGTTCATCCAAGTCCCAAAAAAAATTGAGAAAATTTTGCGTGCTCGATATTTCAAAACTAGAAAAGAATAATCGTTAAGGAAAAGTTTCTTTACTTCAGATATACCTTCCTATAAAAGGGGTAGTTCCTAGAATTTAAGCGTAAACCCATACTTGCGAAGATACTACAGAAAATCATCCTGTCGCCGGTGAAATTTCAGTAATGTTCTCTCGCTGAACAGCTTTCATAATCTTGGTACATGCATACCGCCCTTTCAGCTGCAACAAGGCCGCGGTGGTCTGAAAGTTTCTGTTTACCATAAATTCAGCTTTGGTCCCAGTTACCTTTAAGTGATTAATGTTTCCTCAAATCTGTCCTGAGTCATAACGAACAGCACACAATGATAATTACATTGTTCACTCACTTAGGTGTAGGTACCTACTTCTGTAGGTAGGCAGGTACCCATGCGGGATTAGTTTGCTAGAATACAAGAGTAATGTGGCGGCTGGCCGCCTGCGAGGTATTGTGACACCCCGATCAAAACCCATTCTCTCGATCTCAGAGCAATCTAACGCAATAATAACATATAATCACACGATTCGAAAAAGTTCTGCCTGTTATAGCTGCGGTGTACATATTAGGAAATAATAACTGGTGCAACTTTGAATTTTGTGCTAAGTAGGTGTAGGACAATGGATCGAAAAATTAAGTGGAAAACAAAGCTGGCGATCGAGTCCTCCGTAAAATACTTTAATTGTGATTAGAACCTAACGAACTGAACCTTTCCTTGGTAGATAGATATTGTATATTATACATAGTATAGTCACTCATTGTTACGAATTTGCTTTGGATACTTCAGTAATTGAGAGACAAGACGTTTGAATACACAATTTATTACTAACTAATTTGCAATTCGACCAGCTTGGTGGTGTAGTGGTCAGCGCGTTCGACTGCCACATCAGGGGTCGTGGGCTCGAGTCCCACTGTGGGCGCTTGGATTCCCGTCCCAAAACAAGCTCTTTGATTTAGTTGGAATACTTGCTAAATGCAAGACGTGTGTTGCATAGCAAGTAAAATACGGACGATGGTGCCGACCACATGCGATGTTGGTGGTCGTTAAAAATCCCTACCCAGTATTGGAACCACCTTTTTAGAACACACAGGGGCTCCGCAAAATTTCCGGTATGGTGGAGGAAAGCATTTACCGGCGTCGGTGTTAGGCCTCGTTGCGGAAATAGGCCGAAGTAAAATAAACGAAGAACAAAATTTTCAATTCACATATAAATTGATGCAGCTTTTGTTAATTTCGCTGTTCGCATTATCGAACGTCCTGAATTAAACTCTACCCGCTCCTTATACAGGATCATTCAAAAAAGATGTCCACCCCCATTTTTCTCAAGATCCGTTGAGCATTTTTTTTACACAGCACAATATTCAGTGATATGTCATTAAAAAGCCCTTAAAAAGTTTCAATGGACAAGTGCAAAAAGTTTCCGAAAATTTCCAGGGTTTTCATTTCATGACAGAAAACAAAAACCGGGAAAATACGTTTTTATGTCTAAAATGAGAATCAATGAGAATTTTCGCAAACTGCAAACTGCATTTAATAGAACTCATCTGAACGATCAGTATGATGTTAACTCAATATGCAATAGCTAGTTTGAAATTTTGAGGCAATTCAATTTTACCAATCAAAATCTTCATTTCAGAAAATCTCAAAATTTCAAAATAGTCATTGCATATTGAGTTACACATCATACTGACCGTTTTGATGAGTTTTCTATTAAGTGCAGTTTGCAGTTTGGAAAAATTCTCATTGATTCTCATTTTATACATAAAAACGTGTTTTTCCAGGTTTTTGTTTTCTATCATAAAATGAGAACCGCTGGAAATTTTCGGAAACTTTTTGCACTTGTCCACTGAAACTTTTCAAAGCCTTTTTAATGACATATCACTCAATATTGTGCAGTGTAAAAAAAATTGACCAAAATTTTGAGGTGCCCCCGAGCAGTTTTGTTGACATATCAAATTTGATCAGAAAAACCAGCTGAATCTAACGGTTTTTACCGCAACGCGCTAGCTTCAACGGATCTTGAGTAAAATGGGGGTGGACATTTTTTTTGAATGACCCTGTATACCTACTTCTGCACTCCAGAATATGTCAGACTTTTCCTGGAAATGCGAAATCCCTTCAATTGTACAGGTTTCTAGAGAGTCTGGTAGTTTCGCAAATAGTCCGAGTTCTCAATAATACACGGCTCGGCTCATCCGCCAATTTGCAGGCGGGTGTGTCTTATTCGCGCGTCGTTGTCTCCAGTAAGCTTCGTAATACACCTATTCCGTCGGGAAATTATGGACCGAGTGCGCACGCAATATAACTATCTATATTTGAAATTGAGGTTGGCAAGTCTGACGCGCACCGCCACATAGGGCGCTTTACATTTACTACACTTTGTGTCGGTTTGTATCAACAGAAGTCGGCTTGTAGCCCAGGAATTTTAGGTAAAATTTTGGTCAAACCCTGAAATGAATATGTCCATTTTAAAAATTTGCACAAATGGCTCTCAAGCAATGCTGAGCAACATGCTTAAAGCTCCCGTCCAGCAAGCGTGCAGAAATAGATGTTTTGAGCAAGAAAGGAATAAGTGCCGCCAAATCTCGTAGCGCCTGATTGAGAGATGATGGATAATCCTAACTGCAGACTTAATTTGACTCTTTTATTCTGTTGCTTTTTGCTGAATTTGGTTCAAATCCATCCAATAGATTTTGAATAATTAAATCGCACAGTTTTGAATTTGGATATTTTTAAATATTTGACATATGACAGATGAAGAAGTGCTTCAACTGTTCTGAATACAGTTTTCCAAATGCTCCCAAACGACATATTACATTTCAAGTTTTCTGGAATAACGATCCTGTCATTTTTTGACAGTGACTTTTATTTCTGACAGATGACAGCCGAAAATTGATGGGCTCATTCGACAGCAAAACTATGTTTGCATACCAAATTTCAATTCGAGCAAATCAACCGTTTGCCAGCTATCGTGAAATATTACAGACAGACACACATACAGCTAGGCACACACAAATTCAGACACACATACAGACAAACTTTCATCTGGAAATGGTCCTGATCGTTTCAGGGGGCTCAAAATGGATATTTCCGGGTTTATCTCGGAAAATGTTTTTTAGCGCCTTCACAATACTTTCCCCTCTTTTTGGTTGGTAGGTTGAAAGGAGGGAAATCACAGAATTCTACAGGGTATCCCAAAATTAAGGCAACAAAATTCACAGGGAGGTAGACAATTGAGAAATAAGGGGACTTCCTCAGTGAAAATTCTCTCGCAAACGTAATGACGGAGATAGAGGTTTTCAAAGTTGGTTTTTTAATACAGTTTTCTTTGAATAACTTTTGAACCGCTAAGCCGATTTCATTCAAATTTCAACCAAAGCTTACTAAAATAGGTCTCTATCGAACAATGATAAGGCATTTCATCAAACATTTTCAGGGGCGAAGACTATTTTTGTGAAAAATGTTGTTCTCATATCCCGTTTTCGACGTTTATTCAATTATGTCACTTTCTAAGCTGATCGTGCGCCTCCCCTTCCTCCCAAGAGTCCACGACGCTCCATCCCTCTAAACTAATCAAGAAAAGACCGGTTTCCTGTGAAATTTTTTTAAAAAGCGCGAAATTTTTATGAAAAAAAGTTTGTTAAATAATAACCTGCGGCGGTGGTACTCGCCTCACTCGCGTGCTTTTTTCACAACCTTTATAAGGGGGCCCCTCACTGTCTTGTGTCCGGGGCCCCATTTGTTCAAAAGACGGCACTGCCACCAGGGTTCTTCAAAATTTTCAGGAAATCAAATTTTACCAGTTACCACTGTCGCGGAACTTACACCCTTCTTGCTCATCAAAAACTATGACGCTTCCATATGATCCACGAGCTTCCAGTACGTGGATCACCATAGCTTGAGGGACACGTTGCTCAACGTTGAAACTTACAGTACCCTCTTCTCTTCTGAGCTATAGCAAGTTTATCTGATTTGGTGGCACTTACTTCTTTTCTTGCCCCAAAAAACTATGTTCCGCACACTTGTCGGGCCGGAGCTTCTAGTATGTTGTTCAGCATTGGTCAAAGGCCGTTTGTGCAGAATTTCGAAAGGGACATATATTGATTTCAGGGTCAAACCCTAAAATGTCTGAGCTATTGTGTTAGCTTGTGTCGATGACACACAATAACACAGGTCAAATGGAACGCATTTGTGCCGATTTGTGTCGACACAAATCGACACAAATGCGTTCCATTTGATCTGTGTTCCTTTGTGTCATCGACACAAGCTAACACAAACCGACACAAATGTTTTAAATGGAAAGCGCCCACTCTGTCAATGTCAACTGTCAATTTCAGAGTACCAATTGTGTCCAAACACCAAGCAAAATTTCCCCAATTCCAATTCCAAACCAGCGCACGCAGCGGGTTCACGAGTTGATATCGCGGTGGCATAGATGTATTATTGTATGTGTAAAATATAATTGGCCAGGCTCGTCTCAAGTGTCATTTGTGGCTAATATAGAAGTCACTTTGACATTGGTTGTCAGAATTAGTTGATTTTCATTCAAGTTCAATCGATGAAATTTGTGTCCAGTTTTCAGAAAAACCTAATTATTTTCCAAACTATCAACTTTTGAGAAAAAACATAGGAGATATAAAAGATGTGAAATGAGACGCTTGATACGAATAAGAAACAAAAAACAGGGAGTGCTATTCGAAAAAATGAAGTTATGGCCCTTCAAAGTTTACCAAAATCAATGTGTCACAGCAAGGTGATACCAAAACGAAAATAGGCGATATTACCGCCAAAAGATACCCTATGTTATTGCTTAAACATGAGCGAAGTCCAAATCTGATAACCCAAAAACCAAGTGCCTTGCGATTTATTTAGGAAGTGCCTACAAACGCATTAATTTTTAGTAAAAAATAATAACTTTTGAACAGTTGAAGCGAATTGCAAAAACTAAAGAAATTTGTAATGCCCAAAAAAAGCAAATCCAAATTTGCAAAAATATACAGGGAGTGCCATTTAAAAAAGCTCGTTCAAAAACTGCTCTGCAAAAATGGGGCACCCTGTATAGAGCAAAATAATTTTACAAACTGCACTTTGACCTCCCGTTTGCAGTGCCGTTTAGTTCATTCCGATATCAATCATGGCGCAGATGTTATTGAGCTCGCCCATATCAATGACTCACCCTGTGGATCTTGAGAGATGCCTTTTTCAAATTTCTACTTTTCCACTTCGTATCTTTGCCGTTTTCGCCGCCATATGGAAAATATGGCGCCCAAAAAACAGTTTTTTGCCAATATCTTGAATTCAACTGACTCAAGATTGAAACGTTCATATGCGGAGGAAAGCCCATTCAAGTCTCTACAATTTGACGTATAAATCATTTTTGTGCGCCCTACGGTTCTGAGTTAGGGCTTTCAGAACTTCCGGAAGCGTCAACTTTCGGCATTCAATCAACATGTTAAATTGATACGGCCGTCATGTTTTAGGCAAATTAACCATAAATAGCCCTTGGCTATTAACCATAGATAATAAATAATTAGAAAATCTATCATGGTGATGTTAATTGTGCAATTACAGGGTGAACTACTGTGAGGGCAAACTGACTCTAGAAAGAAATAAAGGTTATTATACGGGGTGTTTATAAGAAACTGTGATCGCAGCAGGCATGGGTCAGGCCGAAAAACGCAGTAACAGGCGCAATTGTAGTGATCGAAAGCGGATTCCAAAGGCGATGCAATCACAGACATTTATAAACACCCGGTAGCATTTGATGGATATCAGATACATTCGAAACTTATTATTTTAATAAAATTTGGGGTTATTATCCAGAATATCCACTGTTTCACTTAGTATCTTTGCCGTTCTGGCCATAATTTTTAAAATATGGCGCCCAAAAAAACATATTTTCGGAAAATTTTCGGAAAATTTGTCATAAAATGTTAGAATTCATATCAAAGTGAAGGTCCAATAAATTCTCTAAAATTTGACATCTGAATCATCAATGTGCGACTTACAGTTCTCAAGCTATACCTTTTCAAAGTCAATTTTCCCTCAGAGTTCACTCTGTAGTTGCATAACAATCGTTACCATGATTGATTTTCTGGATATTAATGGTCTGTGGTTGACAACTGATCATTATCCATGGTTGATTTGACTGCCACGTGGAGTTAAGATCAACTTAACATGCTGATTAGATGCCAAAAGTTGATGTTTTAGGGAGTTCTAGAAGCCATAACCCAAGAACCGGAAGTAGCACGTACACGAGTATAGGATGTCAAATTGTAGAGAATTGAATAAGCTTCCATTCGCATACAAACGCTCTTACCTCACATTGACTGAAATGAAGATATTGACAAAAAGCTGTTTTTTAGGCGACCAACACACAAAAGCTTTCTTTACGTTCTTTTTGACGTCCCAAAAGTGTCTTTTTTGTACGCTAATGTCAATATTTCCCTTTTCGGCCGCTAAACCTCAGTTGTTTTACTTTGTTGGGACGCTAATGTCATTCTGCTTTTTCCACGTTACATGATTTTAGACCGATTTAGCTGTTGAATATTTACATCACGAAGTAGTCGGCGGTATACCTGATTAATAAAGAGCAATTAATCATTCAATGATGACCCAAAATCAGATGTGATAATTACATAAATTTGAAAATACAGTTATTTTCTCCGTAAGGTTGGTGCCACTGCAGTGATTTCCGAGGTGATTTCAGTTGCAAGATTGCTACGCTACTCATCATTGGTCAATTTTTGTGAATGCTGTCAAAGTCACATACTTAAATAGCTATACCGCGCAAGAGAGACGTCCGACACTTGTAATAATGGGCGCCGCCATCTTGATGGTTATTTAGGGACTTTGGGTGGTGTGGACTGGCACCACTTCGCTAGTTGGCCACTTGACCAAGCACGACATTATTTTGCTTCTCCCTCAAAGTACGTGGAATCAACACTAGTAACATCAAGTGGGAATCAACAGGTGAAGAAAAGGTGTGCGATCATTCCAGCATCCAAAAGTCCGGTTAACTACGTGATGTTTATTTACACTGTCAAAAAGCTGTCACTTGACGTTTCGTTTACTGAGAGTACAGTGACTCCCAACCATCCAACTCGATGTGAGTATTTTGTAATTTCAAGAGAACTAAATACACTTACGTGATGGTACTTGAGAAAACTGGATCGCTATTGTAAAATTGCAGAAAATTTGATCAGTTTCACGGCACTTGGGATATTTTGTGGTAGCTATATAGCTCGGTATTTTGAGATACACTGGAAATTAACCATCAAAATGGCGTCATTCTCTAACTCCTTCTGTTACGCGGCGCGGCAGAATGCGCAATAGGTTCATGAGCGGTATAGCTATTTAAGTATGTGGTCAAAGTCAAAGGCAATTTCATTATTTTGTTTTGTTGGTTATTGGTTATGCTATGCTTATTGTCGTGAAAATTGACCCAACTAGGTCCGAAACTCGCGTGTCTGTTGGATTTCGAAGTATACCGCAGCCCTCACCATGGAATAAATAAACCACCAACGTCATCTTTCCAATATGGCGGCCAACACGGCAAAGATACGGAATGGAAAAGTGAAAATTCGGAAAGGGCACATTATAAGATCTATAATTCTGCCAAGTTTCAGAAATATCGGATAACCTTCAAAAAAGGCCGGAATTTTTCATATCTTATGGAGACAATTTAGACAGGTTGCCGAAATGACGTTTGTAAATTTAGGTACGAAATAAGAAGAGATTTTTTTGTCTACAAAATGACGTTCCGGATAATAAAATCCGTTGAAAAACAAACGATCTACAGCCAGTTTCTTATTACCAAATGAAGTCCATTTTGACGCCTCCACTACATTTGCCTGCAGCAGATGTCAATCTTCCACCATAATTTTTCATGGTCCTTGATCGCCCTAGAATCGATTAGGACATAACTCTATATATCTCAATGAAGTTGCACACGACCAAGCCTTTTTTGACCCTATGCCCCCGGACTATGTCTTGGGACTCTTGAGTTACAGTTTATTAAGTTTAGCCTGCGGTACCTATGAAAGATATATTTTTTGATTTCTGCACAGTAAAGTTTGAATAGACGCCAAACAGACTGAATATACCTAATAACATCACATCAATCAAAAACTATTAGCATGAATGAAACATTCCAATTTTTTGTATTTTGAAACAAAATCTTTGTATGAATGACGAAACTTTGCAGAATTTCCACAAGACTTTGGAAACTTCATCGATGTAACATACACATAGGTACACAACTTGCTGCTGCTGCATTTGAACATGCGGATGATGGTGCAAGAGCAGCAGGTGATTCCGGAGATCAGTCGACACCCAGGCTCTTTCAAACTGGAGCAACTCGGCTATTCCATCGCCTGACTGGTGATCGGTTTTACTCTTGATACCCATAAATCACACAATATCAGCAATCGCAGGTATACGAGCTGCAGGTAACGAGTCTGCCGACTGAGCTGAACTGCAATATATCTATAGGCAAAGGTAAGTACTGAAATGTGTTCTGCATTCTGAACAGGGCGTGGTTCTGATGTTATACAATAATACGAGCGTAGGTACAACACAAACGTACCTGCACAGAGCGAGCGCACACACATATTCCACTTGACTTTCACCATCATCAACTCTGGGGCAGTTTTGTGCGATGTCTGCGTCTCCATTCTCCATTCCGTGCCTTACCGCCTCTTGACCAGGCCTATCCTATGCCGTTTGTTATTTTTTCCTGCTACATGCCTGCATGCAGACTTCAACCACTATCTCGATTAATCTGGACTGGTATATGAGCATATACTTACCTTACCTTACCTATCTCCGAGTAATTTCGCCGAAGATAGCTTTATGTTTGCTTTGTGGAGAGTTATGGACCAGAACGGCGGATCTGCGCCGTGGGGAGATTTTTTTCAACACCACTGGCATAAGCTGGTGCGTATTGCAAAACTGCGAGCTGCAGTCACTAGCTGCTACCTTTAGCTAGCACTACTAAAAGCTACCAAATGCAAAATGAAACATAGTTTAGTTACCTACTCAAAATGATATATCTAACTGTTAATTCCATTCTTTCATCCCCTTTTTAGCGCACTTTCCCACAGGCCATTGCATCCCTCCACGTAAATGCGTACGATTAGTTGAAGAAGCAACATCACTGATCACTGAATCAACATCATGGACAAGATCTACTTAATCAATATATCTGGGAAATATTTTTGCCATCAATCTCAGATATTCTCGTCTTATAGTTATGGTAGTGGTTTCACACTCGTTTCTTAGCAATTTGTCGCTTTTTCTCTCTCCAAGCGAAATATGAAGTGATATTCTGGTCAAAGGAAAACTCTCAACATCAATCAATATTTTTAGCTCTTTCAAGCACCTCCACTTTTTCTACACCATTACACCATCTCTCCCCTTTCTCGTGCAGCACCTTCGCCATTTTTACACACCTTCATTTTTTGACTGTTGATTCAATTCTTTCAATATAAAAATTGTTTCGTATCACCATATTAATTATCAAACGTAAGTATAAATATGTGCCTAAACTGAGCTGATGCGATGCTAGCGTCCATGAGAATGGCATCAAGTCAGGGTTGACGTTATTGGTGGAAACACTATAATGGAGTATTATGTATACTAAAAAAAATTTTTGATTGAAATGGAAACTACATTGAAAAATAATTGACCCGTGTTTTTTTATTCAGTCAAAAACCGTTCCGTTTGGGCGCAATAAATAAATAACGTCAACTAGTTCTGACGTCACAGCGAGTCACCGCCTATACTGCCTGTATAAATGACGTCAGAAATAGGCAGAATATAGGAATTTCGTTTATTTATTGCGGTCAAACGATGCGATTTTTGGCTGAATAAAAAAATACAGGTCAGTTATTTTTCAATATAGTTTCTGATTCCATCGAAAAAAAGAAAATTTTTCAAAAGTATAATACTCTATCATGTACTACATTCACCAAAACAAAAATAAGAATTACTCAACAGAAAACATTCCTCACTAGCCCACCAGATTTGATCAGATCAAGCAATTTTTCAAAGGAAGTTATGTAGTAGCGGCATATTATGAGCTATGGCTCAAACCCACCCGGACCCGGACCAAGCACAACAGAATGACACATTGAGGAAGCTTCGAAACAACAATTATTGATCCCTGTGAATAAATACCAGACAGATGAGAATTGCTGTAACGCTGTAAGAGAACAATTATTAGTTTCGCAAGATCAAACCGGCCGTTTCTCTGAGTAAGATTTCCCTTCATGTTGATCATCTATCAAAACTGAACCGGGACCGCCTTCGATCTAAGTTCAGGGTGATAATTGCCTGTACCTAACTACCATATCACTCACTGCATTGACTTGACCATTTTTTCAACAAATGCAACAAAGTTAAATAAATACTATTATTATTATTATTATTATTATAAAGCAGCCTCGACAATTGACAGTTGTCGAAGAAAAATTTACCTCTTGAAGCCAGTTCGACTTTCCGATGCTTCAAACTGAAGACAACTTCATTTAACTTAACTTAACTAAACTTAACTTACGTTCACTTTTTTTGTCAATATTTAAGATTCGACCAAAACAGGTATTTATTGGTTTTGGTAAACGTGCTAATTTTGTTGTTCTTATAGTCTTTCGTGTTCCCTACGAGCGCTCGTTGCCATGACGACTTTTTTGCCCAAGAGCTGAAAAGAGTCACTTTAGGCCCTGTTCTGAGGTCGTAAAATAACGCATTCAATACAGATAGTGCAATAGTAGTTTCCGTGCTGCCATAACCGAAAATGACAATATACGCTCGGTGTCCTGCACTGTTATATTCAGAAAAAGATCTAGAGCGGCAAAGTAAAAAGTACACGTAAAAAATAAACTAACCTCGCAAAATCATCCACAATGCAAGATAGATCACGTTTCCAATGTTATAGCTTGAAATTTTCGGTTTAAATCAGTTAAAATTATAAATAATTACTTTGAAAATTGACAATTTAGGGTCATTTTTTTAATATCTGTTGGTACAATTGCAGAATGATTTTTGACGTTTTGTGACGCGAAGGTTTAAGCGTGATTAATTTATGCCATTTCCTGTGTTTCGTCGTCACACAAGACACTAGAGCTCAGTGATTTTGGGATTTTTGGGGGATGGCCCTTATAATTGGGGAGGGGAAGGGCGGTTTTAAGCAAGAAAATTCAAACATAGGACGCAATTTTTCAAATCGACATTTGACACACAAAAATCTGCATCTAGTAGGTATATGCCTCGTGCCTTGGTGATGAATGGCAGAAGTACCAACTTGAAATTTATTCCAATGATTATTGCGATATGACCTTATTCATTTGTAATTTTATCAAAAGCAGCACGAAAAACGATGTATGCTACTCGCGCTGAAAACGGCATAGCATAACTCTCTTACATGCAGCTCTCGGCCTAGGGCCTCGAGCTGCATTCACGTTCGTTATGCTATGCCCGGTTTTCGGCGCTAGTAACATAAAATACTATTCCGATACGAGTTGGCTGTTACATAAGTGGTTTTCAGACACGAAGCCGAAATTTGCAGAACGAGGGCGTAGCCTGAGTTCTGTAAGAAGCTGAGTGTCGGAAAATATCTTGTGTAACAAGCCACGAGTGTTGTACAACATTTTACGTGTTTGTTCTAGTGCAAATTGTGAAAATGTTGTAGTTTTTGAGGTTATTTTGAGAAGTGTCAAATTAAGTATATAAACTGTAAAATCCATATACAGCTTATATAAAAGTCTATAGCTTATGTATTAACACAACAAACACGTAAAAAAACTTCAGTGACCATCATTATTTTTTTTTTCAATATTTTTATCATGTTCCTGAGCTTGTTCCTGAGTGAATTATATTCCGCTCTGAACTCGGAATGCGATACTTTTGAGACATCCTGTATAGGCGTCGTATAGATGCAAAACTCTGTATTTATCAAAAGCTCGAAAATTTGGTGTGTTGACAAGATTTTCTTAGTAACCACTTCATTGATTTACATAATACGGATCTATCACCTACCTTAGGTATCTACACACATCAAAAGAATCTAGGGGACAAGCAAATTTGGATGATTTCTAAAATCATAACTTTAAATTTCCGTCAGCGATTTCATATCGGTTTTCAGTGTTCGATAACCCAATCTTCCGTTTCCATGCCTTGATCACGTCAGATACGAACAATGTTTTATAAGGCTGCTACAGGGTGATCAATGAAACAGTGTAAAATTGCCAAAAGTTCAGTACGAGGGCGATTTCCCAAGAAAATAATTTAATGCATTCCAATAGCACAATTATGAAGATTGGTGTTTCAGCTTCAGTAACGTTCTTGAATTTTGAAAATCGAAGATGAATTTCCAAAGATATTGATCATTTTGTGCCGCCATGTTGAACTTCAAAGAAAAAACAATGTGATCCGATTTCATTGAAACTTGGAACAAACTCATGTCTGACAGAATTTAATATTCATAGATACCTAAGGGAGGTGATAGATCCGTATTATGTAAATCGATGAAGTGGTTACTAAGAAAATCTTGTCAACACACCAAATTTTCGAGTTTTTGATAAATACAGAGTTTTGCATCTATACGATGCCTACACGCATAAAAACGTAATTTCAATCCAATAGTATCATATTTACTTGATCCATTGACTTGGCTTGAAGATTCAATACATTCAAATTGAGATAGTTTTTTCAGTTTAATACGAAGCCAGTATTTGTTCGAAAAATGTAATAGTTTTGTCAGATATTCTTAAAATGAGACTATTCTTTTGAACTGATATTATCGATTATCTTAGATGTAATAAACTTTGTTTTTGAAACAAATTTTCAGGTAAACTTGTTCAGAACAAATGAAAATTTCCTCTCAAGCATTTCAAGATCTCCAACTGAGAATATTGAAAACTTCACAGTTCAGAACATATTGTGATTTCAATCTGAAAATGCAATGTTCGAAACAACATTTCAATTTACTGAACTCAAATGCCATAGTGCTTGAACTAAGACGATGATCAGTTCCCCCAAATATTCAATTATTCTTGAAATGATTGTATATTTTTGGTCTGAAAACTGAGACTCTTGGATCAAGAATATATATTATCAATCCGCCCGAAGTTTCATTGTATTGCGTCATCTTCCGGCAACAACACTAGCCCGCGCACAAACACGCAATGTGAGCTACTTCTGCTCCTGCAAAAAAATTTATAGGTACCTACCGCGTGTGCAACATGGAACCGTATCTCCAACTTTGGGGTTGCAATCCAGAAATTATCGAAGAATTCAGAGGTGAGTTTCTTTACTTAGGTACTTGTTCAACCGTGCGATCCACAGAATTCGACATCGGAGGTGGCTTTGAAGTCGAGAAATTCGGCCATTCAGCCAATTCAGTCTATCCATGGCTCCAATCCATCAATATTTTGTTTCCAAAGCCAACCCCAATTCCGAATTTTGTGGATCACATGGTATCATTTGATAAAGGAGCTTAAGATGATCAGTGTTTTCCCATCATTACTAAATACATAAAATTTTGTGTAGGTATGTATACCTAATATTTATGCAAGATCCTCTCTTCGCAAATTTCAGTTGAATTCACGCAATTTGTCCACATAGTGTTGCAGTGCCGGTTGGGTTTTTGTTTTTGAATAAGAAGAAAGAAGAAGAATAAGAAGAAAGAATACGAAGAATTCGTTTTTGTTTGAAATGTATGCCCATCTGGATTTGGATTTCTATCGATGTTTGTATTTGAATTTCTGCGAAATACATTTTTTTTTATTATACTATACTTAATTGTTATAATTTCAGCCTTTATCCATAAGCGTCTTGAGGTATGCAGGTGTCCCAGGACTCGTGCCTCAGAGTCAAAGCCAGTTTAGGGAAATGCTACAAATGTGTCAAAAAAATGTTTAAATAAATTGGATTTTTATTTTTGGAGATATGGGGCGTCGAAGGGTGGGACTTTGCCCCCTCTTATTTTATTATTTGATGATATTTCAAAAAAATTGAACTTTTCAGTGTGTGTGCAACAAGATTATTCACTTACTGTACAGGGCAGCGCCGGCGACTCAAAAATTATAAAAATACAGATTTCATAAAAATTGCCTGTAAAAGAATTCTATGGAAACGAATTATTTCACTTTCTGTCATACATCGCATTGGGGACGTCTGGAACTTTTTGCAATTGTTTTTAGAAAGACAAAAGTTAACTGGAAGTTCTTCAGATAATAAAAATTGGAAGGGGCAAAGTGACCCCTTTGACGCCCCATATTAAAAAAAAACACCAATTTTTAACATTTTTCTGACACATTTGAAGCATTGCCCTAAACTGCCTTTGACTCTGGAGCGCAAGTACTGGGACAGTCTGTATGCTCTTGATAAACAGAATCAAGATTCGAATATTTTCGATATAAGATAATCCTATAGTTGAACTGAAACCATGAATTTATTCATATGAAAGCAACGAACTCTTCTTGTAAACATCCAATATATTTGCTTTAACCAGGAGCAGAATTAGTCCAATTTAGTAATAATAGGGTCCTTGCATGAATTTTATTTTGAGACGATTACCTCATAAAATCATTAAAAACGTCATCCACAATAATTTCCGCCCAAAACAAATTTTTTTAAAAATTTCCCCATTCTTTAAATGAAGATCAAAGTTTGAATTTTTTTTTTCGCGCCAAAAACGCGGTCGCTTCTACAATGACCTTGAATGCTCACAATGACGTCATCGCGAGAGTTCTATTTTTTGTTTGCAAGTTTTTTTTCTTTTCGAGGTTGCAGCCCTGCGCCCTGAAACCCCGCGAAATTTCAAATCGTCATTATTTTACCCAAGGAGACTATTTAAGCCTTAGAATATAAAGATGACAGGAAGGAGCATTTGCTAGATAATGGTGGGTCCAGAATGGTGGTTGCATATGGCGGCTTGTTATTTCCGGCTGTCACTTTGAAACGTCATACTAAACAGTGGCGTACCGTATCGTCTTTATAAAAAGGGACTATACAGGGTAATAAGGATTAAGCTTTTGGATGTTTAGTGGGAAAATAGGTAAGTAATGCGAGCGAAAACGAAATCATATAATTTATTGTCCTTTGAACAAAATAAGTTTTGTGTACATGTTTCTTACTTTATCTGCAGTAAGAGAATTTTTACAAATAAAGTTGATGCGTGTATTAAGGTAACAATTACAAATACTTTTCGTCAATAATACGCTATGGCTTTCAATAGCAGTAACGTCATGCATAACCATATTTGAAAAAATGTTCTTGCCCACAAAATATTTAAGAACTTGAGAAGAAACAATTTGTTTATTAATTTTCTTATTTTGATTTTGTTGTATTCTCAGAAAATGTTCACATTGCGTACATATACTTATGACATCTGTACTTGGGTAAGACAAACCTCCTCTTGACTTTTGGTGAATTAATGATTCCAAGAAGTTTTCTCTATCACCATAAAGTTGAGAGATACAATGTTCGCATTGCAATTTACGTCCGAGTTTGAAACTCACGAAGCCTGAAATATATGTGATAACCTCCAAACAGTATTGAGATAGAGAATTGAAATGGAACGCATAATCGTGATCATTTAAAAAATCAGAAACAGTATTATCGTCTACATCTGAGTCTGCATCGGTATATGAGCGATTTGGTATGGATTCGTTTATAATTTGTTCGGGAGGCTTTTGACGAGAGGTAACATTGAGAATATTAATTTTCTCTAAGGGTATACAATTACCAACTCCTCCGTCCCTCACTTCAGCATGTATCAATATTTTTTTATATGCTGCAGTAAACTGCCTACATGTTGGATTGTTATTGTAGCCCCCTTGAGATCTGACAGCTCCAAAAAATAGCTCGAGATGGTCTTGATTCAACTTATAAGTGGGAATGAATTTCAATGCTCCTTTGACAACATACTCTTTGTATAAACCCAATACAGATGCAAACCCCATCAATACACCAACAAAGCCCGATTTCCTCTGAGAATCCAATACCAAAATTTTATCAGGAAACTTCAAATTAAGAATATAGTTACGAAAAGTTGTAAAAAGTGATTCGATTTTTCCTATACTATTTGAACATGCAGCCTGTTTAAAACCGTAGTCCGACACTTTATGGGAATTCAACACATCAAAGGCATCATTCATCAATGATATGAAACCAGCAGTTGGACCGCAATTTTTGAATTCTTTCAGTTCCAGTTGGTCTCTGCAGTATAGTAATGCCTCCGATACAGATTTGCTCAACAGCTGTGTTGCTAGTTTCACCTTCATCTTTTGTTTGAAGAACTGCACATGTTGTTTTCTCAGTTTATTGCCCAGGTGCAGCCCTTCTTTTTCTTGCAGATCATTTAGTTTCATCAAGTAATCGAAATCGACGAGATCTCCATTAATATCTATGAATTTTTTCTTTTCGCCGAAACAGTTTCTAATCAATTTGAACATATGAACGGGATCAGGCAAAAGAAAGTACTTGGTGTCATCAAAGAGAAAATCCGCTTTGATATTCGTCTTATCAAATCGACTGTTCATCAGCAAACTGCACATGCTAAAGTTAGCTGCGCACCCATCAAACGTGATATTGGTGACAACAACTCCAATATTTTTTAGTGATGTTAACGCTTGTCTTGTCAAAGAAGCCTTTTGTTCACTGGTGATTCCTGCAGTGAAGAAGTATCCGATCGGTATTTTCCAACTTTCATTCAGACATACAACCATGAATACCAACGCTTCTCTTGCCAGTTCCATACAGTCTCCATGCAGTGCATTCCCACAATCCACATAGCCATAGTATTTGTTACCACTATATTCCAAATGTTGCCTGACAGCCATTTCATCGAATACAAGGGAAAGAAACAAAGCGTTTTTCTCAGAATTTGCTACCTTGGATTTTAAAATGTGGAGAGCTTCAGAAGTGAAACCTGGCTTGGCATCCACTGACGAATACCATTTCGATAGAGTCTTCGGATGGGGTAAACTGTTGTGAAATTTCTGTCGAACAAAGTTGTATGCCTTTGGAGAAAAAAAGTGTAAAGTCACAGCAAAGGCCCTTGCAGCATGTTCAAATTGCTTCTTCACTTTTTTTTTCTGTGTTTTTTTGAAAAGTCTTTCAATAATATATTGATTATCTCCAAAATGTTCTATCAGAATACTTTCGTGCTCCTCCAACATCAAATTCTTTTTCTTTAACTGAAGGGTCAAAGACTTCAGCGACGAAATCTGCCTCTTTTGTTTCCATATAACTTTCTGCAGCCTCCGAATCCTTTCACTCTTCAACCGATCTCTTTTCTCCAGATCGCTTATTGTTCCCTTCAGTTTTTTCGTCCGTTGACTATCTTCTTGTCCAGGTGGTGTTGAGGAACACGAGGGGCCACATACCGTTGCAGTCGACTCGATGGCATAATCAACTTCGGATATCTTTCGCTTTCCATCCACATCTTTTGCATCCGATATCAGATGGATAGGATTGTAATTTTTCACCTGAAATCAATAATTGAATCGATGATTACACAATACAACACCTACTGATCTCATGTTTTCATCAAAAGACTTACGTATTTCAACCGATCCACTTTAATTGTAGGGCAGGCAGTTAGTATCAGCCTCACTTTCAGCTTAGATGAGCGATCAAAGCAGTTCTCTGCAAAATGGTATGAGCACAAGACGCTTTTTCTTTTTGGGGTCCAGTCTGGCTTTTCGACGAAGTTCACCCATGCTTGTCGTCGAATACCGTCTTTGGGAAAGCTTGAAAAATCAGAAAAGATGTAACCAAACCCGACTCCAACTCCTTGCCCTAATTTATACCTATACGGTACGCTCATGAATTTAATTTGTCAAATTTTGACGTTCAAAATTCAATTTTTCAAATACTCATAATTGCACTTAAATCTTGATAAAATGAATAAGAAAAAAAGGCAGGTACTTACGAGTGGAACGTTACTTTCCTCACTATGTTTCTCTTGGTCTTGGAGCAACCACAGGCGGCACAACTGACCATACCCGTTCCTAAGGTCAAACAGTAGGTAGGTATAATACTATTTCCACTGCAATATATATTTTTACCTTACAAATTTCGTCCTCAGAGATTTGATAGGCAAAATCGAGGGCAAAATCTTCGCTAAACACACTCAATCACAAAAATACTCAGTGAAATGGCTCATACACAGCTCAAAAAAACTTTCAAACTGACAAATGTCAAAAAGAATGAGTCACCCGTGGTGGTTCGAGATGGCGACTTCCGTCGCATTTTTTTAGTAGGCTAACGGCGCATTGCTCCTTCCTGTCATCTTTATATTCTAAGATTTAAGCTATTAACTTGCTATTAGCCTAAATCAGTCCCGAAAAATTCAAAATCATTGCATTTTCATTCTATATTTTTATTACCACAGTACCTGATTAAATTATAACAAATTGTCCATTAACGAAACAATCAAATAAATAAATTATGTATCAACAAAATGTTGAACTTCCCTTTTGTCTTACGACCATTTTTCTTATCTTGCTTGTGTGATTATCATTCCGCCTTCTGCACTACCAAAGAATACCAAACATAGCAATGACGGATCTTCTATTATACAATTTGTTTCACGGTTTTTGCAGATAAACCAAGAGAAATCTTCTTTTGCTCTCATGTAGAAGTAGAATCTTGCGTTTTTTTTCTAGTTCTGCTCTAACGTCACATAGGTATACCTTCTGGTACGGAATCACTTCAAAAAATTGCAGGATGCTGGACCAAAACAATAACTATTTTATAGCAACGCGATCATCGGACACTTCAAACTGGTCATCTGGTCCATTCCTTTTTCATGTTAAGAAAGGATGTGCATCAGAACTGGGAATCGAAAATAGTAGTGACGTTATTATAGGTGTGCTCTGCTTGGTATGTATGATGCCAGGGTATTCAGATTGCTGTTGCAGGTCTGGTATATCGTCGGCCTGGTATAACATCCGTTTTTATGAATGATGATTGATGACAAGATCGCTAGAACAAGCTGGTGTGTTCTTTCTTCTCATAATTTCATAAAAAAATTGGTTTGCTGAGCTCGAGGGTGAGCTCAATCAAAATTTCATTCGTTGAACTTGTAACAGCTGCGATTGATTTGCCACTAGATGTATCTGTAGGTACGGTCCTCGATCCTAAGGTATTTAACAAAGACAATCTTCATTTAGCGCCCTAGCTGTGGATAAGTAGTGGCCCCATTTTCCTCCACATATTTCCAGATCAATGCAGTCGTTCTAATGGACACATCAGATATAGCTTTTGCAACAGAAGGAGACGACTTCTCTTCAAAGTACCTGTGGAAAAAAAAATAGAAATATTTTATTATTGAGTTCTTACGTAAAACAAACAATTTCACCATGAAGCTCATTTTTAGCCTTTGTCAAATTTCAGTAAGAGTAGAAGTGACCAATTTCGCAAGTAGTAAAATGGATTTCAAAAAATTTTTCTATCAATTTTGAAAAAGTGCTTGATATCAGTTTCCGAGAAAAAAATCTGCCCAGGAGGCGAGTGCAAAAAAACTGCAGATTCTTTCGGCATGTGATACAAGATCCTGATGAAATACTGACCCAAACATACTTTAAATTGCGATTTCCGGGCACCGCACAGACACCTCAAAGGTAACAGTGGCTCCAAAAATCTCTCTTCATTCCTGCATCCACGTTTGGCTGCACTTCCCTGCAGTAATGCAGATAAATCTTGCATTTTTCTGAGATAACCTGGATAAAACTTCGAAATCTTCTGGGGACATGGGGGCGAGCATGGTGTTGGGAGAGTACCATTGATTTCATGTGAAGATAGCACAGAGGAATTTCAGACGCCACCAACCGCAGCCTCCCAGCATCCTCGTGGATGGCTACAAAAAAAATTGTTTCAGTTGAGTACATTAGAAAACACAGGATTATGCCATGACAAGTGCTATGTACCCGCCATATGGAAAACTAACTGCGTTATTTTATAAACTGCTAATTCACTTGTAGCCAACCCACAACAGAGGCAGACTTCAGATGTTTTCCATATTATTAATCTAAATATTAAGTTGGACCTTGAACTTTGCGTTTCCCCATTTCGTGTTCTCTGTGCAGTCTAATGAGTAAATTGCTGAAAAAATTTGTACGAAAGAGGTCAGCCCCTAGTTTCCCTGCTGAGTTTCTTCACAGTTTCCCCAGGCTCTTTCAGTCTTTTTTCATAGACCCTCCGAGTTCCAAGCAGTTCACCTGGCGAGTGCCAATAGAAGAGTTCTCCTTGAGATCCTTCAACTTGTACAGAAGGGGTCCCTAGCAATTTAGCATTGGATTTATCCCTCAACGGAGTCATGTCTGGAATGCCACCATGTGTCATAGCCAGAGTAATATGGCTACAATCTATTTCCCATCGTCTGCTCCTATTTATCACATGAAGCGGTTCAGGCTAAGTCATTGAGCTAGGTTCAATTCACAAGAAAGAGAATAAACGACCTTCACCTTTTTCGTTTTTCTTTGTGCATTCCAAGGCTTAATCGTGTTGAAAGCAAGGGTCCATACTCCATAACTTCTCGCAGATTTCAGTCCTGCAAAAGATCAGTAATGATTGTGCTATTATTTAAAACAATTCCTCGTCTTTACCTCTTCAACCGTGGATGTTCGAACCGGCCAACCCATCAACGTTCAAACCAATCCAACGGCACGCCACAACATACATAAAATAATGACTCGATCACCTCTCTTCAAGACTCCGGCAGATTGTCCAAGTCCATAGGAATGACGCTGTCTCACCTTGTTCTTGTTCAAAAAATCACTTTGTGAAAAATGATCTCCACACTCTATGTCTCCACAAACAACGAAGGACGGTTAATATCTACTACCATTTACTACGTAGCGTCACTTGTCTGGCAAATATTCTTCCATTTCCGTCGCAATTGGGGGTCCCTGGCGGAGCGAAAGAAAGTTTTGTTCGTTGCCTCCATAGCATAGCTGTTCCTTCCGGGGAACTCTTCTCTTATTGTCCTCTATGTAGCCCTATAGCTAAACAAAACAGACCTATTTCAATTTTGGGATGTAGCGCCTGTGTCAGCCAACCTTTACCTGTTAATATTGCACTTATTTCCGTACACAGGACACCAGAATACACCACTGGAATACACCCACTTTTACTGTTACATCTTACAAAAAACTGACCTCACGGAAAGCCGCCGCGCCATAGTTAATGGAAGTATGAAAGCCGCGAAAATGCGCCGTCGCCTTTCCTCACGTGTCAAGGCGATCTCCAAGCTCGTGCTGCGCGCTTTTCAACCTGAACTGAGTTTCAACCTCACAGACGTCTGAGACGGTGACAGTTGGATTATGTCAAACATTTAAAATTCGTAGTCGCAATCTGTTAGTGTAAAATCAAGTAGCCCCGTCCTAGGGATGTCCAACTTTGATTCGATTCATACTTGAATCGATTCAATGGAAACGATGCATCTGAAAAGTTGAATCGATTCAACTGTATACGATTATTTAGTGAATCGATTGAAACTAATGTGATTGTTGTTTCGATTATTACACACGCGACAACACTCGTTAATGTCGAAAAGCCGTTCAGTTTTTTGGTAATTTGTGTCGACTATTGATGAAAAATCATTTATTATTGTCAACATTATTATTATTCTGAATTTTTTTCGCCGGGGGCATCATCTATCAGTAGGTATGGCGGCAGTTGAGGCAGACGTTTCTAGGGACTTTTATCTGGTGACTTTTGGTTGGCAACACTGAATCTAGTGACTTTTTTGACAGGTCGTTAAGCATTGGATCTGCATTACCGGCATTTGACAGGTGGCGCGGGAAATTTGAAAAGTTTTCAGTTTATCTGGTGACTTTTGGTTATTATCACTGAATCTAGTGACTTTTTTGACTGATCGTCAAGCATTTATTCTGTATTACCGGCATTTGACATGTGGCGGATTTTAACGTGCGGGAAATTTGAAAAGTACGTGGAATTTGGATTTGACAGGTTGGGTCACAGATTGTGTTTGGCAGGAGACATTTGTTAGCTTGAAAGCGCGGGATGTTTGAATTCCCTATACCCACTGAAGCACTCCTCATTGTATCTTAACCCTTGCAAACTCTCAAGTGGTTTGGTTTCAATAGTTATTTTTGGTATATAAACGCAAGCAAATAGAACCATTTTATTGACAGACCAATATACTGTGCTAGTTACATGGACAATAATTACATACAGTTCAGGGTAAGACCTCAACATCATGATTTATTCGTAGTTTAATTCACATAACTGCTTACATAGACAATTATATTAAATTCAAAATAAAGCACAAACAGGTGATCATAAACAAATTTACAGTATTGATTATACATAAAAACATTGATTACTAAAATTACTTGAAATCGAAGTACGTTCGATAAAATTTCTTAGTTGCTTACATAGACAATTACGTCAAATTGAAATAAGGCACAAACAGGAGGTGATCGTGAACGATTTTTCATAGCTGAGTATACAGGCATCAACTACCTATAATCGAAAAACATCTAATACATGTTCTTAGTTGCTTACATAGACAATTACGTGAAACTTAAAATAAGGTACAAACAGGTGAGCATGAATGACTTTTCATAGCTAAGTATACAGACATTATTCACTTGAAATCGAAGTACATTTGATACAATTTCCCAGCTGATTACCGCATACCATTACATGAAATTTGAAATAAGGCACAAACAGGTGATAATAAACAAATTTACATAGTTGATTATACATAGAAGATATGCACACGAACATAAAATCGAAGTACATTTGACTATTTTTTAGTTGATTACATAATATACAATTACATGAAATTCAAAATAGGGCACGGAGAGGTGATCATAAACAAATTTACAGTGTTGAATAATACAAACTTGAATTACTCAAAATCGAAGTAGGTACATTCAATACAATTTCTTAGTTACTTACATAGGCAATTACGCGAAATTCAAATAAGGCCAAAACAGGTGTTCATGAGCGATTTTTATAGCTGATTACACAAACATTGAATACTTTAAAATAGGAGTAGGTACTTTTAATACAATTTCTTAGTTGATTATACCATATAAAATTATTTGAAATTTGAATTAAGGCACAAACAAATTATAATAAACGAATTTATAGGGTTGATCACACAAATATCAATGACCTGAAATCGAGGTACATTTTTAATACAATTTCTCAGTACAAACATCATTCACCCAAAGTCGAAGTACACTTAACACGACAACTTGATGGTCGGCAGTTCTGATGTGCCGGTCGCGAGGCAAATTGTTGGAATCATCATCATTATTGACAACAATTAACTCCTTCATGGAGCCAAAATTGAGTAGCTTGAAATTCTTATAGCTCAGTTTTATTATTTTCACTTTGCAAACGACATCACTTCTATTCTCGGGTGCTGGGAAGGCGAAGGGCCCACTGTTGGCTCTTAGAGAGAATCGTTGATAGTGTGAATTCAGTAACTGGATCAGGTTGACAGTATAATTCTAGTTATTGTAGTTGTGATGAGAACATTCCAGGTGAGTACTACAAAAAAAAAAAATCAAAAATTGTATGTTATGTCTAACAGGATATTATAATACAAGTTTCATAAGACATAGTATTGTTGGGGGGTACGGAAAATGAACGAGTGAATATGCCTCCACGACCGTGAGGCTTATTGTTTGTAGGTATATGCATTTCAACTACCTGAGAAGTCGCACCCAAAATAACGGCTCTTACCAACAGGTAATTGGTTGAAGGCCTTTTTTCTTATAATTTATAAGGTTATGACAGTATTACGGGAGCATAATTATTGAAAATAAAACATGCTAATTGTCGCAAGGCCCTTAAGGTCGTGAGTGGCGTGACAATATCCACCATGTAAACCGTGGTAATAAGTTTGAATTTGAACAATCTATACTGTTTATCCGCGTAACCAGTCTTTTTTCCATCAACTGTAGTCATTCCACAGAGTTTTAACAAGAGATTGATTTTTTTTTCAATAAAGTTTGACCATCGAATCTGTGGGTGATTTTTTTTTTTTTTTGCAAAAGCATGAGACATTACATTGAAAAAGATCGATGGAATTGGCTTAGCTTTGCGTGGGGTAGGTATAATATACAGCGAGCCGCGGCTTTGCAGTCGTTTCCAAAAATCCGGAACTAGCGACCAGGGGCCTGTATCGAAATAGAATTTTTTTGTCAAAAGAAAGTTAAATTTTTTTCTAAATATAACCCGTACATATAGTAATGTGTTTCCATAAGAATATGTACTTAAATAAATGAATTGTCCGCATAAACATAGTGAAAATTAAACTTACACGAAAAACACAAACACGGCACAGCACCAACCCATGAGGCTGCTAGATAACGAATGCAAACGCACCACCACCACCACCTGTCGACTGGGTGGTTGTTCGTAACTTCTTACCTGAAAAGCCCTGAGCTATTTATTTATTTTTTACCTGAAAGATCGTGTCTGAACAGGAATTTTTAGTATCATATGCACATATCCACGGAGCCACCAGATAATCAATAATTATTATATAAATAGAAACTTTATTTAAAAATTACTTTGTGCTTATCACATAATGCTCCGACTTGAAAAATATCAGCGCTGAATTTTGTCAGTCCAGTACGGCAATGTGAAAATAAAAAAATATAAAAGATATAAGTATTTAGGAGCTCAATGTGTTGGAAAGATGTTTTAATAAAAACTATTAACATATGGACAAATTTACATAAAAATACCTAATGTTTTTCAATGCTCAAAGGTATTAGCCTAAAATGTTAGCGATTATCGATTGCATTGAGTACACCTGCCTACTGAAATTTTTCAAGTACCTGAGGGCCTAATATAAACGACTCTAGCAAGCCAGCATTTTATAAGAATTTTCTACTTGACCGACCTTGAATTTTCAATAAATACCCTTTGATTACCAGGTTGAGAAAGAACGAATGAATACGAGAGGTAGCCAGTAGTGTAGGTAGCGCGACCGAAGAAATTAACAAGAGAGTTTTGCAGCATTGCCCACCCGCTGACGAGTGCTCTTCAAGCTACAAATATCTCCGGATCAAATATGTACCAAGCCATATGCGTAGTATCAGAATGGTGCATCTTAATACTTAACTCGGCCCTTTCAGGATGTACCTATGGGAGAAGTTTGTGCAAATAAAAATACGCACTAGTTATTGGTTACAGCTTTGTTCATTTCAGATTTTTAAACAGTTCCATACTCCTATCCTTACCTTAGATATGAAAGATTTTATTGTATCTATCTATGTACTAACAAGACTCTAAGAATTTTCATTCACATGTTCGAAAATATTTGCAGTCATTTCTCACAATAATTAAAGGCCGGTTACCTGCTCTTTAAAAAATTCATGCTCTCAAAGCTCGGGGTATATTATAGAAATATGTGCCATCATAGTTTCGAGGAATATGATGATATGATGGTGGTGTATGGAGAAATTTCTACGAGCACTTTGGAAAAACCATATAGCAACACATCGACACGGCTTCTATACCACTTTCTAAAGCATGTGGGAAGCAGTGCCACTTGAATGAAAACTACGAGTGCACTCGCTTTTTTTTTTTATAAACCCAGCTGTGAATGAGCATAATGAGCACCGTTTACCTGGAATCGCATGGTTTAGCTGTAAAGATGTTGTGAGGTATGAGACAGTTCGGCATGCGTTAATTAGCAGTAGCCGTTGAAAAAAAAAATAGGCAATCTTTTTTTCAAGAGTTTTATTCAAAAATTAATACATGTCTTCAGTCGTTCATAATCCGATAATACATCGTCGTAGTGTAGTTCGAGGAACTCTAGCATGCATGAAACTTTTTCATTAGATTTGAAACCAGCCAAAATCTGTTTGAGAACTTTATACATAGAAACGTTCGAGTTCGATGTCGGCATGAGTTGTCAGCAGTGGCGTCATGCTTTAACCAGCAGCACGTCATGCCTTAAGTCGGCATGAGTTGTCAGCAGTGGCGTCATGCTTTAACCATCAGCACGTCATGCCATAAGTCGGCATGAGTTGTCAGCAGTGGCGTCATGCTTTAACCATCAGCACGTCATGCCATAAGTCGGCATGAGTTGCCAGCAGTGGCGTCATGCTTTAACCATCAGCACGTCATGCCATAAGTCGGCATGAGCTGCCAACAGTGGCGTCATGCTTTAACCATCAGCACGTCATGCCATAAGTCGGCATGAGTTGTCAGCAGTGACGTCATGCTTTAACCACCACCGCGTCATGCCATAAGTCGGCATGAGCTGTCAACAGTGACGTCATGCTTTAACCACCACCGCGTCATGCCATAAGTCGGCATGAGCTGTCAACAGTGACGTCATGCTTTAACCACCAGCGCGTCATGCCATAAGTCGGCATGAGCTGTCAACAGTGACGTCATGATTTAACTGGCAGCTCGTCATGCCATAATCAGCTCGTGATGTTTTAACCGACGACCATGTGGAATTAGGCATGGTTCAGCCGGCTGATCTAATGAGGCATATTATAGATGGATAGATTAATAGAATCATTTAAGCGCCGAGTCGGCATGGGCTGCTAGCGCGTCTGGGTAAATACAAAGTACTTTTTGAAAAAGGTTATACCCCCAACTGGACGACGGAGCTGTTTCGCATCAGACAAGTGAAACCGAACAGCAATCCACCTACATATCTTATTGAAGATCTAAAGGGTTCGCCGATCATGGGATGTTTTTACGAACGAGAACTACAGAAAACTAAACATCCCGAGATCTATCTGGTGGAAAAAGTTTTGAAAAAAACCGGTTCGAGGCTTTACGTTAAATATTTGGGCATGCCCGATCGAGGGTGGATTGCGAGAGCAGACGTTGTTTGAACCAGCAACCTCGTCGATCACACTTAACGTCAGAGAGCCGGTGAAATAAGGTGTCTGGAGCAAAAACGTCCCGATCACAGCCGTCATAAACTCCATCGGCGCTATCGCCATAAGCAACGTAGCCATCATCACCAACAACGTGATATCATCACCAGCAACTCCATATCATCATAAAGCATCATCACTGTTATCGTCATATCATCGCAAGCATCATCATCTCTATCGTCATATCAACGTAAGGATCATCACCGCTATCGCCATATCATCACAAGCATCATCACCGCTAACGTCATTTCATCATAAAACAACGTCATATTATCATATTCATCACCCTCGCTATCGTCATATCATCGCAAGCATCATCACCTCTATCGTCATATCAACGTAAGGATCATCACCGGCATATCGAGATAAGCAGCTAGCATTATAAGCATCGTAAACATCTTCATAGCATCGCCAGCACCAACGTCAAACAAAGAGAGATGCCCACCTTGTTCAGCCCCTGGCAGTCTATCGAAAAAATGTTACGGTATTATGACGAAGCCATCGTTCAAGAGACCGAATTACTATATCAAACAACTCTGAACGGATCAGCTGCAAGGATACGAGTTGGGCTTAGCATCGCCAGAGGACTCTCACCAGCAATCATCATCATATCGCATGCAAATTCGAGCCGAATATCTTTCACCATGCGGGAATGGAGTGAATTAATAGAGCTCTTGCCCTCTTCGACTGCATCAACTTCGAACGTTCCGAATGGTGATATGAAAATTTTCGAGAACTATACTCTAAAATTGGGTTCATCTGCAGGCATCGGACATCTACATAGCAGGGCCCAGACCGTCTATCTGCATGAAAATTTTCTACAACAAATTGCACGAATGAGAGATATCATTAGCTATAGATTAGAGGCTCTAGAATCAATGAATTTTAAAAAATTTTATACTGATTTATTATCAAGCTCCTTTAAAATAACGAGCGATGTATCGAACTCGAACGTTTCTATGTATAAAGTTCTCAAACAGATTTTGGCTGGTTTCAAATCTAATGAAAAAGTTTCATGCATGCTAGAGTTCCTCGAACTACACTACGACGATGTATTATCGGATTATGAACGACTGAAGACATGTATTAATTTTTGAATAAAACTCTTGAAAAAAAGATTGCCTATTTTTTTTTTTCAACGGCTACTGCTAATTAACGCATGCCGAACTGTCTCATACCTCACAACATCTTTACAGCTAAACCATGCGATTCCAGGTAAACGGTGCTCATTATGCTCATTCACAGCTGGGTTTATAAAAAAAAAAGCGAGTGCACTCGTAGTTTTCATTCAAGTGGCACTGCTTCCCACATGCTTTAGAAAGTGGTATAGAAGCCGTGTCGATGTGTTGCTATATGGTTTTTCCAAAGTGCTCGTAGAAATTTCTCCATACACCACCATCATATCATCATATTCCTCGAAACTATGATGGCACATATTTCTATAATATACCCCGAGCTTTGAGAGCATGAATTTTTTAAAGAGCAGGTAACCGGCCTTTAATTATTGTGAGAAATGACTGCAAATATTTTCGAACATGTGAATGAAAATTCTTAGAGTCTTGTTAGTACATAGATAGATACAATAAAATCTTTCATATCTAAGGTAAGGATAGGAGTATGGAACTGTTTAAAAATCTGAAATGAACAAAGCTGTAACCAATAACTAGTGCGTATTTTTATTTGCACAAACTTCTCCCATAGGTACATCCTGAAAGGGCCGAGTTAAGTATTAAGATGCACCATTCTGATACTACGCATATGGCTTGGTACATATTTGATCCGGAGATATTTGTAGCTTGAAGAGCACTCGTCAGCGGGTGGGCAATGCTGCAAAACTCTCTTGTTAATTTCTTCGGTCGCGCTACCTACACTACTGGCTACCTCTCGTATTCATTCGTTCTTTCTCAACCTGGTAATCAAAGGGTATTTATTGAAAATTCAAGGTCGGTCAAGTAGAAAATTCTTATAAAATGCTGGCTTGCTAGAGTCGTTTATATTAGGCCCTCAGGTACTTGAAAAATTTCAGTAGGCAGGTGTACTCAATGCAATCGATAATCGCTAACATTTTAGGCTAATACCTTTGAGCATTGAAAAACATTAGGTATTTTTATGTAAATTTGTCCATATGTTAATAGTTTTTATTAAAACATCTTTCCAACACATTGAGCTCCTAAATACTTATATCTTTTATATTTTTTTATTTTCACATTGCCGTACTGGACTGACAAAATTCAGCGCTGATATTTTTCAAGTCGGAGCATTATGTGATAAGCACAAAGTAATTTTTAAATAAAGTTTCTATTTATATAATAATTATTGATTATCTGGTGGCTCCGTGGATATGTGCATATGATACTAAAAATTCCTGTTCAGACACGATCTTTCAGGTAAAAAATAAATAAATAGCTCAGGGCTTTTCAGGTAAGAAGTTACGAACAACCACCCAGTCGACAGGTGGTGGTGGTGGTGCGTTTGCATTCGTTATCTAGCAGCCTCATGGGTTGGTGCTGTGCCGTGTTTGTGTTTTTCGTGTAAGTTTAATTTTCACTATGTTTATGCGGACAATTCATTTATTTAAGTACATATTCTTATGGAAACACATTACTATATGTACGGGTTATATTTAGAAAAAAAATTTAACTTTCTTTTGACAAAAAAATTCTATTTCGATACAGGCCCCTGGTCGCTAGTTCCGGATTTTTGGAAACGACTGCAAAGCCGCGGCTCGCTGTATATTATACCTACCCCACGCAAAGCTAAGCCAATTCCATCGATCTTTTTCAATGTAATGTCTCATGCTTTTGCAAAAAAAAAAAAAAATCACCCACAGATTCGATGGTCAAACTTTATTGAAAAAAAAATCAATCTCTTGTTAAAACTCTGTGGAATGACTACAGTTGATGGAAAAAAGACTGGTTACGCGGATAAACAGTATAGATTGTTCAAATTCAAACTTATTACCACGGTTTACATGGTGGATATTGTCACGCCACTCACGACCTTAAGGGCCTTGCGACAATTAGCATGTTTTATTTTCAATAATTATGCTCCCGTAATACTGTCATAACCTTATAAATTATAAGAAAAAAGGCCTTCAACCAATTACCTGTTGGTAAGAGCCGTTATTTTGGGTGCGACTTCTCAGGTAGTTGAAATGCATATACCTACAAACAATAAGCCTCACGGTCGTGGAGGCATATTCACTCGTTCATTTTCCGTACCCCCCAACAATACTATGTCTTATGAAACTTGTATTATAATATCCTGTTAGACATAACATACAATTTTTGATTTTTTTTTTTTGTAGTACTCACCTGGAATGTTCTCATCACAACTACAATAACTAGAATTATACTGTCAACCTGATCCAGTTACTGAATTCACACTATCAACGATTCTCTCTAAGAGCCAACAGTGGGCCCTTCGCCTTCCCAGCACCCGAGAATAGAAGTGATGTCGTTTGCAAAGTGAAAATAATAAAACTGAGCTATAAGAATTTCAAGCTACTCAATTTTGGCTCCATGAAGGAGTTAATTGTTGTCAATAATGATGATGATTCCAACAATTTGCCTCGCGACCGGCACATCAGAACTGCCGACCATCAAGTTGTCGTGTTAAGTGTACTTCGACTTTGGGTGAATGATGTTTGTACTGAGAAATTGTATTAAAAATGTACCTCGATTTCAGGTCATTGATATTTGTGTGATCAACCCTATAAATTCGTTTATTATAATTTGTTTGTGCCTTAATTCAAATTTCAAATAATTTTATATGGTATAATCAACTAAGAAATTGTATTAAAAGTACCTACTCCTATTTTAAAGTATTCAATGTTTGTGTAATCAGCTATAAAAATCGCTCATGAACACCTGTTTTGGCCTTATTTGAATTTCGCGTAATTGCCTATGTAAGTAACTAAGAAATTGTATTGAATGTACCTACTTCGATTTTGAGTAATTCAAGTTTGTATTATTCAACACTGTAAATTTGTTTATGATCACCTCTCCGTGCCCTATTTTGAATTTCATGTAATTGTATATTATGTAATCAACTAAAAAATAGTCAAATGTACTTCGATTTTATGTTCGTGTGCATATCTTCTATGTATAATCAACTATGTAAATTTGTTTATTATCACCTGTTTGTGCCTTATTTCAAATTTCATGTAATGGTATGCGGTAATCAGCTGGGAAATTGTATCAAATGTACTTCGATTTCAAGTGAATAATGTCTGTATACTTAGCTATGAAAAGTCATTCATGCTCACCTGTTTGTACCTTATTTTAAGTTTCACGTAATTGTCTATGTAAGCAACTAAGAACATGTATTAGATGTTTTTCGATTATAGGTAGTTGATGCCTGTATACTCAGCTATGAAAAATCGTTCACGATCACCTCCTGTTTGTGCCTTATTTCAATTTGACGTAATTGTCTATGTAAGCAACTAAGAAATTTTATCGAACGTACTTCGATTTCAAGTAATTTTAGTAATCAATGTTTTTATGTATAATCAATACTGTAAATTTGTTTATGATCACCTGTTTGTGCTTTATTTTGAATTTAATATAATTGTCTATGTAAGCAGTTATGTGAATTAAACTACGAATAAATCATGATGTTGAGGTCTTACCCTGAACTGTATGTAATTATTGTCCATGTAACTAGCACAGTATATTGGTCTGTCAATAAAATGGTTCTATTTGCTTGCGTTTATATACCAAAAATAACTATTGAAACCAAACCACTTGAGAGTTTGCAAGGGTTAAGATACAATGAGGAGTGCTTCAGTGGGTATAGGGAATTCAAACATCCCGCGCTTTCAAGCTAACAAATGTCTCCTGCCAAACACAATCTGTGACCCAACCTGTCAAATCCAAATTCCACGTACTTTTCAAATTTCCCGCACGTTAAAATCCGCCACATGTCAAATGCCGGTAATACAGAATAAATGCTTGACGACCAGTCAAAAAAGTCACTAGATTCAGTGATAATAACCAAAAGTCACCAGATAAACTGAAAACTTTTCAAATTTCCCGCGCCACCTGTCAAATGCCGGTAATGCAGATCCAATGCTTAACGACCTGTCAAAAAAGTCACTAGATTCAGTGTTGCCAACCAAAAGTCACCAGATAAAAGTCCCTAGAAACGTCTGCCTCAACTGCCGCCATACCTACTTCTATCAACACCAAAAACCTAAATAAGTTGCCCCGCCGAACTGAATGCACTAAGATCGGTTCTTTCCGATGCATCGATTTATTTCATACGATTTTTTAATCGAATCAAACTATTCATTACGATTCGATTCGATTAGCACGAATCGATTCACCGACAACATTTGGACATCCCTACCCCGTCCGGTGCATAATGACGTCATCGCGCAGGTGACAGATGGGTGCATGGAAGTTGCATACCTAACAGTTTTTGTGTTTTAAATTTACAAAATAAAATAAACTATCATGAATTTCGAAAAACCGTTCAGTCTATGGTGCTATTTGGCTACCAAAGCATCATTGGAGGCAATAAAAAAAAATCGTGCAAGGACCCTATTTTACCTCAAAAATAATTTTCTTCTGCCAAAAAGCTAATATGCGGTAGTCAAGCCGATTGTTCTCATAACAAAATTACTTGCCGTATTGTTGCAAGACTTATATAATCTAATTGCAAGACTATCGTATACTTTCTGTGAAAAGCTGGAAATACTCCGTTCAATAAGTATTATATTTAAATTCAACGTGATACAGCTTTCAGCTGATGCTATGACAGTCTTCTTTTGGAGAAACTAAAACTCTTGGAGTGAGAATATCATCTCTTTGCGTATATACAAACTTAACATATACTTGACATTAAACGCTTTGTCTTAACTCAAGATTACCTTTTTATGCGTGTATACAATACAGGTGTCTCAAAACAAAAGTATCGCATTTCTAGTTCAGAGCGGAATATAATTCACTCAGGAACGAGCTCAGGAACATGATGAAAATTTTGAAAAAAAAAAAAAATGATGGTCACTCAAGTTTTTTTGCACTACCTATATTAAAAGCGTTATTTTACGACCTTAAAACAGGGCCTAAAGTGACTCTTTTTAGCCCTTGGGCAAAAAAGTCGTCATGGCAACGAGCGCTTTTTCAAATTTGATCCGTCAGAGGAGACGTCACATTCTATTTTGACGTAACTACTTGATGCGATGCAAAATGGACTTCAATTGGTAGGGAACACGAAAGACTATAATATAAGAGCAACAAAATTAGCACGTTTACCACAACCAATAAATGCCTGTTTTATTTATAAACTATTCCATGCAATCTGGTAGGCTATGACCTGGTTAATTTTCAGGATGTCAAGCTGCTTTCATGGGGCACAGCCTACTCCAATCCCGAATTTTGTTGATCGCATGGTAGATCGTGCGACGTACAACCAAGTAATCAGCGCTGCCATGACAATTTTTCAACGACTCAATAACTCGAAATTGTCAGTCTTGCACTAGCCAGTGCAAAAAACATTGTATGCACCTTGGGCTAAAGTGCGTTTTTTCCCCTGTGAAAGTGGAACTTTATGCTCATGGTACATAAATAACTATTTTGTAATCTTTCCATAGATACATACGCGCAAAGATACATAATCAGAAATATAAGTTTTGCAGTTTATGTATTTAGCTTGACATTTGTCAAAGTAGTGTCAAAATCTACAAGAAATTCGAGTTTTCGCTCAATTTGAGCAACGATTACGAGAAACGTTGTTCGACACACGAGCGCTGTGCTTTTTAGCTTATTTTAAAGCATTCGGCTACGCCTCATGATGTCAAACACGGCTTTGGGCCTGAGAACGCGCTCTTGTAGGTATCGAAAATTCAAAAACTACTATTTCAGGTTCTTATGAGTGGATTCCATATATCATACAGATATAAAAATAATAATAAAATAAAAAAATAATAATTGAACACAATTTTTTATGTAAAAAGAATACTAGGATATTCAGCTAAAAAAAAAAGAAAGCAAATCCCTCTCTTCTATATTCAACACTAAACCCAGAAACCAGCTCTGATTTAAATTTTTTTTTGGAACATCGTAGCTGAACAATATATTCGATACATAGTGAAAGTTTCAGAGTCCAAAGTTGACCAGGGACTTGAGAAATGAGGAGGGACGGCATTATGTCAAAATTTCCAGTTGCTCCGCCACTGGACAATTTATCCAGAAAATGAAATTCCCCCTTCTAGATACTTGTTACAGAGGGGCCTAGCCAAATTTTCAGCAAAATCGGTTGAAAATTGTGGAAATTGTACCTTCACGGAAATCGCCTTTTTTGAAACTTGAAGGGCTGTATCTTCATTGTGGATGACTTTCGAGGGAGTTTTTTTATGACATCCTGAATTTTTTGTATTTCTGTGTCGATCCTCCGAGTTACAGAACTGAAATTCGATCAACTGAGGGCTGGCCCCCATGGGGGTGCACAGGGTGACTGCACCACTTTTGAGCGTTGCCACCAAAAAAATCTGATTCTGTGGACCTTAACTGATTGGAATTCCAAAAAAACCTTTTCGACCTCTAAAAAAATACAGAATAGTACCTAGCGGATGGACTATACAACAAGCGAATATGCCTCATGGGCATGAGGCTCAGTAGCGCACTTCCTTTTTGGAGGATTAGTGAACGCAAGATGTTAAGTGATTAGGGTTCTACCGTCTTGGGCAAAAAATTGCAATATGGCGGCCAAAATATCGACAGAATCATGAAATTCGGCTTGAAAATCAAAATAATCGTACTAGACAAGGGTAAGTTCCAAGTTTCATGAAAATCGTTCCACTAACAAGAGATTTCAATATGGCGGCCAAGATGGCGGCAGAATTATGGAACTCAGCTTGAAAATAGGAATGATCGTACGAGACAAGCGTAACTCTCAAGTTTCATGAAAATCCTTCCACTTATAAGAGATTTCAATATGGCGGCCAAGATGGTGGGGCAATCATTTGAAACTAAGAATGATCGTACTAGACAAAAGTAAGTTTCAAGTTTCATGACAATCGTTCCACTAATAAGAAATTTCAATATGACAGCCAAGATGGCGGCCGAATTATGAAAGCCAACCTGCCTATTTGGTCCTTGAGGACTTAAGCTATCCACCGGATAAAGTTCAATCTTCAAGGGCTGTAGCTTTATTTCCCGAGGAGAAGTTCAACTTCATCGAAGTGCACAGGAGATCTCTGTTTTTTGAGAATAATGATAACGATGTATGGATAACAAAAATAGTGCCCATTGGCCACCCTTGGGGATATCAGCTATTAATCGGAAAAAAGTTCCAAGACTCTTGTTTCAATTCTCGAGAAGGAGTACAGCGTCTTAATTTCTGCACGGACTCGGACAGACAGACAGACAGACAGACAGACAGACAAACCGGCCACATAAGCGTCATTCTGTTACTTATATAAAAAAATGTTCTCCAACTGATTTCGACCTCCTGAACACGAATATCGGGTTCACTTTTGAATTGGAACATTTCTTTTTTATCGAAAAACCGAAAAAATGGTAGCCTTGTCACATGATTTTTAGTGATACCTACCTACTTTTTTTTTTGTTATTGAGCGAACATGTTTCGTAATTTGAGTGCCATTATCCTTCAGGTACATAGTATTGGCTATTTCAAAATGTTCAATTACTATTTCGGCACGTCTGATTTTAAATTTGTAGGGTCGTGTAATATGCGCCGAGCCGTGGCTTTGCGGCCGTTTTCAGAAGTCGATAACAATTGACCTAACGGTCGGATCGAAGTGGGGTTTTTGTCAAAGGAAAGTTCAAATTGTTCTCTAAATATAATGCCGTACATGCAGTGATGTATTTCATTAAGAAATTGTAGTTGCCTGCATATCGCAACTTTCTACATCTTACCGCGAATGCCAGCACTTGATCGGCGAAGCCGCCCCACACCAAAATGTTATTGTTGTAATTGTTCATGATTATTTCGGCAAAATTTTTCTTGATTCGCGTACCAAGGCCATGAGCTACCCATTCGAGTTGAAATATTTTCTGTATTGAATTTCGTTTTGTTCGGAGGAAAGGATATCAAGCACCAGCAAGCAACGAATAAATCATTTGCGGCCGAGCCGTAGTTTCGGAGTCATTTTCAAAAATCAATAACTACTAATCGGCACCTCGCACCGATGTGAAATTTTCATTAAAATAAAGTTCAAATCATCCTCTAAATATAACTCCGCATATGTATTATGGTAAAATGATAAGATCGGGTACTTCCTTGCATGTGATAACTTTCGAGATCAGGCCGGCTTCTGAAATGCAGCATTCAACGGCGATGCCGCGTCACACTAAATTGTTATTATTGTCATTGTTTATTATTATTTCGTCAAGATATTTCTTGGTTCGGGATACAAGGTCATGAGCTACCCAATGGAGTAAAATTTTTTTGCAAAAACCTTTTCTAGGCCAAGCGGTAGGTCATTCTGGATAGAAAAAATTCCGACCAAAGCTTTTATGGTGTCAAACTCTTCGTAAGGTCAGTAGGTATCTCCCACTGAGTTTCCGCCCAAAAACGAGTTGTGCTGATTCCTCCACATCTATCCAAAGGTAAAGGATGTCTTGAAGGTGCAAAAAGACCTGTTGAACCCCCGTACTTTTTCATTTTATTTGCCTCAATACAAACGTACAATTCTAACGCAAACATTAGAAGCATTTATCATCATCTCTGTGCCAGTCTTACTGTTGAAAAAAAAGATTTCTTTGTGCAGGTCAGATAAATCACATTTAATTGTTTTTCCACACAAGAAAACGATGGAGCAACATGTATTTTGGATGTTTTCCAATAACTTGTACTTACTGAACCCATTCATGGCGTTAAAATTTCAATAACAGCATTTTTGAAGATGTTGCGCGCTAAGAAGTGAATAATTTTTACCCGCCTGTTCAGTAGCAGTTTTTTCAATTTTACCAAAAGCCGTTCTCGAAAATTTTATGGGGAATGACAAGCTGGAACTGTTTTCTGGTGATATTATATCTGGCTTAACCGCGGCACGCCTTTTCAAAGTGTAGGAAACTGATTTTTTTTTGAGCCGTTCTATTTTACCCGTGTGCGGCCGTGCCTACTTGACATAGACCGGACTGATTACACAAGCTTGGAAATGTACTCTTTTCCAGCTTTAAAACACGACCATTAATGACAAGATACTATATAATTTCTTCATAAATCAATGTACAAAGTCTTAATAGTAATGGTCGCGTTTTAAAGCTGGAAAAGAGTACATTTCCAAGCTCGTGTAATCAGTCCGGTCTATGTCAAGTAGGCACGGCCGCACGCGGGTGAAACAGGACCTCTCGAAAAGAAATCAGTTTTTTAGACTTGCAAGTGCGTGCCGCGGTTAAGCTAGGCACGATATCGTTAGAGAAGAGTTTGAGCTTTTCATTCCTTATGAAATTTCCGCAAACGGTGTTTGATAAAATAGAAAAAATTGCTGCTGAACAGGCGGGTAAAAATTATTCGCTTTTTTGCTGGCAACATCTTCAAAAATACTGTTATTGATATTTTAATGCCATAAATGGGTTCAATGGATACGAGTTATTAGAAAACATACAAAATACATGTTGCTCCATCGTTTTCTTGTGTGGAAAAACGATTAAATGTAATTTATCTGACCCGCACAAAGAAATCTTTTTTTTCAACAGTAAGACTGGCACAGAGATGATGACAGATGCTTCCAATGTTTGCGTAAGAGTTGTACGTTTGCATTTAGGCAAATATAACGAAAAAGTACGAAGGTTTAACAGGTCTTTTTGCACTTTTGAGGCATCCTTTACCTTCGCGCAGATGTGGAGGAATCAGCACAACTCGTTTTTGGGCGGAAACTCAGTGGTAGATAACTACTGACCTTACGAAGAGTTTGACACCATAAAAGCTTTGGTCGGAGTTTTTTCCAGATTGTAGTGATTTTACCGACATACCGCCTGGCCTATTCGTCTAGGACTAGATGCTGTGACGGAGGGACGGACGGACGGACGGACGGACAAAGCGAGGACAAAAGCGCCTTCCCGTTTGGAGAAGTGCGCTAACAAACCGATAAACGATAAACCTTAACCGATACACCGTTAACACGTTCACTGCCACCGAAATTTTGCGATTTTTCTTACCAGGCCATTTATGTCATGTTATAGTGCATTGAAAACTAAGTCCTCTGGCATAGGTCAAAGTTCGAAATACACCTTGGTTTTTCGAAAAATTACAAAAAATTGAGCCCAACATAATAATTTTTTGAGGGCCAAATTTTGCATATATCAAAAAATCAAAAAGATCACCATGCACTTGTAACCTCCTAGGCCGTGATGGACCGCTGCCATTGTCGATATATAGCGTACTTGAGCCAGGAACCTAAAAAAATTGAAATTTCCTGCTGGTCCCATGGGACCAGCGCGGCCTGGTGGAGCTTCACGCTACTGGTCCCATGGGACCAGCGTGGCAGTGAACGTGTTAAGTAGGGTAGCCATTGGCTAGACTTCGCCGTAACAAAGACGAAATTATTATTATTATAACCGATATTCGTGAAACCTATGATCAAGTTCGCATGCATCTATTCAAATTGTTGGTTGAAATACAAACTTTTAGACTTTATTGGATAGCTTTTTTGAATTGTTCGGATCTAGGAACTCGAGGTACCTCTTATTCCTCAGGGTGAGCATTAGTTTATCAAAGGGTTATGCTTCTGAAACCTACCCTGTTATACCTCATGCCTCATGCATGCCTTTTTCACGATTTAAAGGGCCGATAAGCTCTCACTCTCAAGATTCAATATCATATGTGCGATTACTGCCATCCTAATCTGGAGTAAGTAGGCACTAGTTCCGTCTGATCTATCATCGTCTGGATCCCGATTCCTGGTTTATGAGTGCCGTGTAGACTTTGACATCTGTTCAACGGGAATTTTTAAAATACCCATGGAGCTCTTATTTTTTACTTATTTTCAAGAAGGTAGGTAATGATCAAGTTGCTCCTATTTGTTGAGGCAGAGAGCTGTTCATTCAATTAAATAATTTCCGTGTTCATTCATAACAATAATACCAATAAATTTCTGTTCAAGATCAACAATTTGTCGCCACTCATTCAATATAAGAAATGAACTTCACACCTCAGTTCACAATGGCATAGCAATAACATTGATAAACGATCCATGCCATGTACCTAGTTATTTATTTTGAATAGCCTGGAACATCGCTATATTGTATTCGATATGGACCAGTAACGGTATTCCCTGTATTTATATCATTGTTTCTGAGATACTGGATGATGGAGAACTGCGGTTAGTAGCGTCATGAAAATTCAATAGCTGCTGAAGAATCCTTTAATTTGAAATTCACTAACATGACCAGATTATTAACCCGGTTTATAAATGGTGCTTTGTTAGATCATGAGTGGGTTCATAATTCAAAAGTCAGGTGGAAAACATTAGCTGGATTTTGCATAGATACCTACATAAGACAACTAACTCGAGACATAGACATAATTTTTAATTTCCATCATTTCGCAATAATGTATACCTACCCGCTGATGTTTGAACTGGACTAGTTTTTGAAACACGCAGAGACAGACAGGGAGGTATAATGAAAATAACAAGGCGTGCCTCTATAATAAGTCCATAAAATTGGCGGATTTATCGTTCTGATACTTAGTAGCAATAATTGCGATAAATGCTCCAATTTTTTGTCTAACAGAGATCACTACATTCAATATTAGTACGGCACACATGGCATAACTGGAACGAATTCAAACTTTTGTTTTCTTACAGGTATACTTACAAATACACACGTTTCAATCCAATTTCCATATTATTCAACGTTCCTGAAACAATACAGTAAATCAGTGAAATCTTTGAAGAAAATCTATGTTACACCGGCGATTACATTTTTTCGTTCCAATCATTAGGTACTACTATAGTCATCAGCAGCCCATTGCAACAATACTAATACGAAATTAATTCATAACCTAGTGATCTCTTGTGCAACACCAATAGCACAATGCTTGTACCTTATTTACATTTCAGAGTTTACCTTAAGTGCCTTCTTAATAACTCCGCAATTTGCCCACTACTCGCCAATTAAAATCTCACGCTGAATACCCGATGGGCCGTTTAAAATTCCAATTATTGAAGAATCCAAACTCCCACTCGCATTTTTTCGTGAGTCGTATCGATTCCAAAGGCCGGAAAAAATTGGACTTGCATCACACAATGGGAAAGTCCTGCATGTATCGATGTGTGTATGTGGAATGGCACGAGTCGGCCCCAAAGGACACACCCAAGACTCCCCATCCTTTGCGGGATCTCCCCTCTGGTGGTGGGTATATCGCAGGCTAGCCAGTGTGTGTGCATGTCGACCTTGCTACCGTTTTGTAAGAAATGCAATACTTTCGATGCATTTTGAAAATGTGTGCGACACGGCTGCGCTTTTTTTCTGGCTTTGAGGTGAACGTTTCGATGTGACATTAATGTACTGTACAACATGGGCATGGGGGCACCCATTTATAGAGGGTTCGCTTCTATGGGTATAAAAGATCACTGGGATCAATTGCAGGACCAGTGCAGTTTGACTCTTCGGCGTGTGCAGTGGGCATATTGCATAATGTACGCTAAGGTAAGCATCTTCACCACTTTTCTATACTGTGTAGTGTGTACCTACTCAAAGCTATAGTTCAAAAGAAACAAGTATCATCATCAGGGTCTTTACAATGTAAACCCTCGACTTGTTTTTAAGCCTCGCCATACGGAATAGCAAAAACCATTTGTTTTTTGAATTTTTCTTCGCTCACTCTATCGAGTTTTTTGCATATCGAATCTCATCTATTTTGGCTCAATACATGTTGCATTTGAGGACAATCCGTCATCTGTGCAAACCATTTTAAAGACAAATATGTACAAGATGATCACGCAAGAATTCCCCCCCATCTACTGCAGGTTTACCTTTTGAGATCATTTGAAAAGGAAAAAACTTTTTTTTAACAATTTCTTCTGTACATCTCAAAATTGGGAGCTAGAATATTTCACAACCTTCAATATTGAGAGTGTTGCAAAAAACTTTTCCTGCGTTGATGCGACACCCTGTAGTATGTTCGAATTGCAGTCGATGTAGTTTTTATTTTTCATTATAAAAAGAAATATATACACAGTGTTATTTCCAAAGGCAAATTGTCAAAAAAATCACAAAAATCTCATGATATTTATCTAAACTTCCGTTTATTTGGTTAGAAAATTTCTCAAAAGTTGAATTTGTTTTTCGGGTGAATAACTTTTTTTAGAACTCGAATGTACTGAAAAAATTGTAGGCTGGATTTCAGAACTTTCTTCAGCCAAATAAACGTAAGTTTAGGTCAGTAACATGGCATCATCAGAATTTCTTGACAATTTGCCTCCAGAGGTAACTCAACACTGTGGTATATATTTGTTCAAAAAAAAAAGACTACACTGATTGCAGTTCGAATATACAGGGTGTCGCATTAACAAAAAAAGTTTTTAGCGACACCCTGAATATTATACAGGGTGTTGAAGTTGACTTTTTTAAATGGTTTTTTCACCGTAACTTTGAAACTTTGAAACCGTTAGACCGATTTTAATCAAATTTGAACCAGAGTTTAGTTAAATAAGTCTCCATCGAGTAATAATACCATGACTCATCAAACATCTTTGGGAACGTAGATAACAGAGAATTGTCCCTAATTTTTGTCCCTATTTTCATATTCTCTAATTATTTTTTCAAATTGTTCATGTTTTTGAATTTAACGTTTAATTTAGAAGAAAAAGTTACTCTTGCAAAATTTTGATTAAAGGCTTCATTTTTGAGATATTTGGGATTGAAACATTGGAAAATATTTCGAAATCGCCACTTTCCTGGGCCTGGAAATTTATATTCAAGAAAACCCATGATTAGTCAACTGGAATGAGTTTTCTGGGTGTCTTAAGTTGATAAACCACCATTTTAGCTGAGAAACATTAAGTTTTTCAGAAAAAAACAATTTGGGTCCTGGAAAGTGGCGATTTTGTGTTGTTTTCCAATTTTTCTCAGGCCCAACTATCTAGAAAATGAAGCCTCTGATCAAAATTTTGCAAGAGTAACTTTTTCTTTTAAATTGAACGTAGAATCTGAAAATATCAACAACTTTGGAAAATTATTTGGGAAGATAAAATTATCTACGCCCCCTGAAATTTTCTGATGAATTGTCGTAATATTACTCTATGGAGACTCAGTCGACTAAACTTTGATTCAAATTTGATCAAAATCGGTCCAACGGTTCAAAAGTTACGGTGAAAAAACGATTTAAAAAAGTCAACTTCAACACCCTGTATCTTTTTAAGGAAGCATTTTAGGACCATGAGTTTTCTGTTTTTTCGGCTTTATTTTTGATGGGGAATTATCCCCCAAAGTTTGTAATAACCAGACCCAAACACCTGTAGATTGTAAAATATTATAGTTTCTAATTTTGATATCTACAGCAAAAATTATTGGAGAATAGTTTTTTCCTTCTCAAATTATCTTAAAGAGAAAACCTCCAGATATGGGGGAAATTCTTGCGTGATCACCCTGTACATCTCTCTCCAAGTAGTTTCGTCTCATTGTGAGAGGTCAGAAATATTCCAGCAGTTGGTTAGGCTTATGAATCTGGCACGCTATCGAAAGGCTCCTCCGCCAATCGTACGACTTTGTGCCTTATTCCCGAGTCAGAATCCCCGGTTTGTGGCTTATCCCCGCGTGAGAATCTCCGATTTGTGGCTTACCTTCAACATTCAACTTTTTTATAACAAGAATAATAACAAATCTTATCATTATTTAAAGTACCTACTCAACAAAGTAAGTGTCACCCTGCAAAATTTGACTTGACTTTGAAACTAGACAACTTTAAAATGCTACAAGCGATTCAATTTTAAGACCGTTCGCTAGCCCAGTCTTCCAGCTATCAGTCCGTATTTTTAGAATACATAAAATATTCCACATGATATTTCTACACGGTGTTCAATAGACTGGTGCAAAATTTCTGAAAATTTGACATGCTCTCTCTTGAAGAAAAATGTTTTTTACTGTATTCCAACACCTAGGCAGTAAGGGAGATCTCATACCTCGGGATGGTTTTGTTTTTCCAGTGTATCTCTGTTATTCACAGGGCGCGACCCCAAAAAAGGTAACTTTTTTATGATGCAGTATTAACTCTTTTCCTCAATACCCGATTTTAAACATTTTCGGCTGGTTTTGAAGCTAGAGATTTAGGTAGGAATACTAAAAGATTAAAATCAACTCAAGACGGACATTTAAGATACAGGGTTGCATGAAAATTGACCTAAAGCAGAACTTTTCCCGAAATCTAGGTTGAGAGGGAAATCGAATGAAAACCAATTCACCTCCTGAAGTACTATTTATCCTGAACACTTCAAGGTAGTACTTTCTTCTATGAGACTAGAAGTGCTGGTTAAGAGGCCAAATTTGAATTGTTTGCTTTTGAAGGAGAAATATCGCCCTAGTTCACCTGAAAATGTTTGCAACCAAAATAACAAGAGCTTAATATTCACTAGCAAACAATTATCGACAAGTTAGTGATTGTTTCGATTTTTGTAACGTTGGTTACGAAGAGCTTCAAGTGAGCATGCGGTTTCAATTTGGTTTCTTCACTAATACAATTCAAGTCGCATGCGGGAAAAAGATACCTTGAAGTGCTGAAAATAAATGATTCTTTCGAAGGTAAGTTGATTTTCATTCTACTCCCAACTTATGATCCAAGAGCAGTTCTGGGTTTGGTCACTTTTTATGCAACCCTGTATTTTTATTGTTTGTTTTGAGTTATTGATTTTTTAGCTTCAAAATGAGCCCTCAATCTCGAAAATCGGTCAGCGATTAAGAAAGTTACAACTATAACACCAAAAAGTTGACTTTTTGAGGTCAATCTGTGAATTGAAGAGATAAGCCGGAAATTCGATAGCTTTCCCGAGGTATGAGTTCTATCTTCTTGCCTATACGATGTTAAAATCCAAGAAAAACTTTTCTCTCCAAGAGGGAGTAATGGTATGTTTATCTTTCAGAAATTTTGCACAAGTGTTTCAAACACCCTGTAGAAATATCATGAGGAACATTTAATGTGTTTCAAAAATACGGACCAACAGCTGGAGGACTGGACTTGCGAACGATCTGAAAATTGATTTAATCGTTTGTATCATTCCAAAGTAGGCTAGTTTCAAAGTTAAGTGAAATTTTGCAGGGTGACACTTATTTTGTTAAGTACTTCAGATGACAAAACATTTGGCTATTATTATACAATCCGCGATATTGAGTTCGGACGGCTTCTGAGCATTTTTTTGCAATGATATTTTCCGAGGGGTTGACCACCTGAGAAAAATGTGTATAGACAACAGGGATCACATTATACACCAAAATCGCCAATTGCCCGAAAATTGCCACAATTGCCAGAAAATTGCCACGATTGCCAGAAAATTGCCACAAAATTGTTAGAAAATTGTCACAATTGCCAGAAAATTGCCACACAATTGCTTGGAAATTGCCACAATTGCCAAAAACTCGCTCACGGCTGTACACCAAAATTGCCAAGTGGTTAACCCCTCGGTATTTTCCAAAGAAGTGGTGACGACGTCATTAAACTACACTTTTTTCAACAGCATTTTTTCAATGCTTTTTCAATGTTCCTGCTGATGGGGAAGATAAAAACATCTCCAGCAGACCCGCGTGAGCTCTTTTTATGACACACATGACGATATTTATTGAATGTTTTGTCAAAGTTCTTGCATCCTAGAAAGGACCCCGCACGATTCTTATGGAAAATGGCTCCCGGTTAAATTCTCTGAATTTTTGATATGTTGTAGCTCATGAGATACTTATCAAATACTGTGAACCCCAAACTCAAATAATGAACAGTTTTTCACCCACAGGGGGTTGAAGTTGGAGGTTTTGACGGCTTAAAAATGATATTCCGACATAAATGAAAGCTTTCTATTTGTTTTCTCTTCAAGATGTGTTTCATGCGAAATGTATTTATTTGACAGAAGAATATCAACCCCCTCCTCCACCCCCATCCCCTATCTACCATCACAAAATTCGAGATTACTCTCAAAAGCCATGCAGATGGCTTCTGTGATTTAAATGATGAATTTTGACATGAAAATTATTTTCCACCCCTAATGTTGGGGTGCCGATTTTCCAATTTTCATCGGTTAATTTGACTGAATTTTTGGTATTGTGTACTTCTAATTCTGCTGAACAAAAAGTTCCCATGCCAAAACTTATTCCTATGGACAGTTTTTGTTCTACAGGGGACTGAAGTTGAAGATTTGAGAGCATGAATATTGAACTTCAGTCCCCTGCAGAACAAAAACTGTTCATAGGAATAAGTTTTGATATGAGAACTTTTTGTTCAGCAGAATTAGAAGTACACAATAGCAAAAATTTAGCCAAATTAACCGAAGAAAATTGGAAAATCGGCACCCCAACATTAGGGGTGGAAAATAATTTTTATGTCAAAATCCATGATTTAAATCACAGAAGCCATCCGCATGGCTTTTGGGAGTAATCTCGAATTTTATGATGGTAGATAGGGGTTGGGGTGGAGGAGGGGGTTGATATTTTTCTGTCAAATAAATATATTTAGCATAAAACACAACTTGAAGAGAAACCAAATAGAAAGCTTTTATTAACGTCATAATATCATTTTGAAGCCGTCAAAACCTCCAACTTCAACCCCCTGTGGGTAAAAAACTGTCCATTATTTGAGTTTGGGGTTCACGGTATTCGATTAGTATCTCATGAGCTACAACATATCAAAAATTCAGAGAATTTAACCGGGAGCCATTTTCCATAAGAATCGTGCGGGGTCCTTTGGAGGGCCCCATTGTTACGCGTTACCCCATTGTTACCCCATCTCGTTACCCTACCCCAAAATGTGGCATCGATGTCTTGTTGGATGCATAACGCTTGTTCTAGTGTGGATTGACTGGATGACCGAATTTCACGACCTCAAAGCTATGCCCCTCATCACGAGTTTGGTGGATCACACGGTACTGTGCATCAGGCAATTTGCTGATACACAAACTAATGATACACTTTTCAACCAGAATTAAATTAAAGACTTCACTTACTCACCGTCATGTCAGTTCCACAAAAAAAGATGATCAGCGATCAAAGCTGATTGCAGATTAACTGAAATTTTTTCTGCTGAATGCTAAGCGATTAACCACAAAAAATGCCTGAAATCTGTACCAGACCGAGTACTAGACCCATCATCTTTTCATTACTGAGACATTACAAAAACGCGAATCAACTAATCTCGTTTTATCTTTTTTGTGGAACCCACGGTCAGACCCTTTTATATCAACGGCCCAATATCAAGTCAGGTGACGTGAAGTTGCGGCGGTGCAAATGACCAAAGACAGCTGGCTGATAGGCTAAAACTCGGGCTAAAACAGGTTGTTTTGCTCTGTTCTCATGATGATCCAACGCAATTTAAGACGCAAGTCGAGCTTTAAATTGAGCCCTTAGTACAGGGTGTCCGAAAGAGAACAGATAGATTTGAATTGCTCGCCATTTTTATTGGTTTTGTTTGTGAGGCGACGCTTCAATTTTGACATATGTCAAGTAGAGACCGGCAGATTCATAGTGCGGAGGTACATGAATGAACAACATGTTCAATAGTCGAAACGTATTACCAAAGTCGTGTTCAATCATGGTCACTTGGAAATAACGTGGAATTTTGGTTTGTCATAATGCGTGCTCACAGTTCAGCCTTTATTGGCAGTATTCAAAGAAACTGGTTCGGTGGCGGATCACCCAAAGTCTCCAGCACCTCGGAGGGCTCGTTCACAAGAAAACATCCGAATACTATGCCAATAAAAGCTGAACTGTGCTTACTGCAGGCACATGATGACGATCCAAAATTTCACGTATTTTCGAGTGAACCATAATTGAACACTGACTTTGGTGATACGTTTCAACTATCGAAACGCGTTTTTCATTCGTGTACTTCTGCACTATGAATTTGCCGGGTCTCTACTTCACATCTGTCAAAATTGAAGCTCTGTCAAGAACAAAATCAACAAAAATTACGGGCAATTCAAATCTACATGTTCTCGTTCGGACACCTGTAGTACCTAGTCCTTAGTCCACCAAAGGCCATCTTTTATTAAAAGGTTTTGTGCCTGTGCGCCTGTTGGAGTCTCCGTGTTATTTATCTCAATTATCAACCTGATCACTTTCATGGTGCTGGCAGTGGTTTCAATTAGGTACCTACCTACCTAGGTTTACCTTTAGCTTAGTTCGCTAAAACTAAAATTAGACTTGTCGCACGATCCAGTGCTATTTACGAACTTATTTGAGGTTTGTCAATATTGGAATGGTTAATTTTAGGTGAATTCATCCCATGCAATATCGACTATTTTTTTGCTAAGGAGACTTATCTTTGTAGCTTTTCTCAGATTAAGTAGCTTAACAAAAACAAAAATTGAATCATCTTCATCTTTCAAGTTGCGGTTGTTTATTATTTATAAGCCAAGTTCTCAGTATTGACTGAAGTCAATACCTGTCGTGAATAGCACTACTGGATATAGAATTGACGACGTCGTGATTATTGTACCAGTTATAATATTCATCGAAGACACAAATTACCATGCTTATCTTAGCGTTTCCTCATCGCCGGTTCTGACTGTAGTATAGTATAGGTAGATAGTAGTACCTGAGATAAGATACACATCTACTTAGCGTATTTTCACAATTATGAATGAAAAGCCGACCTTGCATTCAGCTGGACACATTTCATATAACAATTAATTATGCACTGGATAAGATATCATTAACATACTTTGCACACATTATTACGCATTATTATACCTAACTCTAAGTAAGTATATTAGGTTTGTTTATTTTTTTAGAATTGAGCAAAATTAAGTCAAGGCACGGGTTCAACTCTTTTCATAACAAAACAGTAATAACGTAACCGCTACATGCATAAGTAGATGATAATTAACTCTTGAACACATTAAGTAGATCTTTTTACTTAATTATGGAAAGATATATTGAGACATTGACTTTGATTAAGTAACACTAAGAGCAAAAGCAATACCTGCGCTTTCATATGCCTATTTAACTATACCCATTAGTGAAAAGTAATACATATTAATTAAAAATAGATTGCTTTCTGAAATAAACTGAAAGAAGTTCTATAATAGTTCTGGAAGTCCTTAAACTCCTAAAGCAAAGCTCATAAATTATGTAAAAGTATAAGCAAAATTTTTGAACAGTTTCATTAAGTAGTGTTTCTCTGATCATAACACATGATCGATATACTAAGTTAAATTTCGCAATAAATAATGACTATGCCTCTTTAAAGATTAGGTAGGTACTGAAAATGACACTTTAATGAATTTTTGATGCAATAAACTGGATACCTGCCTACATTACTTTATGTATGCTTGAGCAATACTATAGTATTCACGTCATTCTGTGAAATCCTTATGATTCTTAATAATATTCTTCTAGTGTGTGGCAATGCTACGACTTTTTCTTACCAGAGTACCTCTTAAGGTATCAACTACGTTTTAGTGACTTGACGTCAACTGGGTGATAAGATATGTTTTTTTACTGAGAATTTCATGTTTCTTTTAAGTTACCTCCATACGTTGTGTGTCAAAATAATGCTCGCGAAATTAGAAATTTGAGCTGGAACTATTGCTTTTGGTAAGCCAAGTCGAGCTCAACATCACAGGTGATCATCAATTTGAAAACATTTGTTAATATCTTTGATGTTGGACTGATCTGGCTTACCAGAAGCATTTTTTCCCAACTCAATTGTCAAAATTCGCGGACGCCTGAGATATATAAAGTGACATAAGCATTCTGTGTACGACCTGTCACTTGTCAAAGGGACAATCATCCTACTACCATGTGAATTATACTATACAACTACTGTCAAACCCGGATGCAAAATTGAATGAATATTACTATCATAGATTGATTTCTGTGTAGAATTTCAAATGGAATTTCAAAATAGAGTCAGAAGAAATTATATCGTTCAGAAGAACAGAAGAACAAAACTTATATACTCGCTTATATATATCGTAGTAGTTGATGCAGGGCAGAAAAAAAACCCTGTGAAGATTCCAGAGGTATTTCAATAATTATTGATGTAGAGGAACAAGCAACATGATTCGTATTTGTTTCCATAGAAAATATACTGCATGGATATTTGAGGGCAACTAGATCTATAGGATTGACGACTCATTCTGTATAGAAATTGTACGGAAAGTGAAACATTACGCATAAGTGTATAAGTTAATGCACGAGGCGCAGCCGAGCGCAGAAATCACACAAATGAAAGTAATGCCCGCTCCATGAAAATTCGCAGCAATCGCAACGCATACCGCAACGTTTCTGATTAGTTCGCAAGGTATTTGGAAAGCCATCGCAACGACGCGAAAGGCTTGCGAGCCAATCAGAAAAGTTGCGCTCTGCGTTGCGGTTGCGTTGCGGTTGCGTTGCGGTTGCGTTGCGTAATTTCATAGAGCGGCCTCAAGACACTTTCTGGTGAGTTACGTACACTATTTTTCCCACGACCGGGAGAAAATTACATTCAAATTACCTAGTAAATTTTTGTGTTTTTCTGTGTAAACGTAGATTTTATGAAAACTAGTGGATAAAAAAAAATCACAAAAATAATCTGAAGTGGGTTTAAAAAAAATGTGTACTGATTTCAATATTTCAAAAATTCAAATTAAAAAAAAATTCTCACAATTCAAATTTTCTTCTCGGAAAACACCGTTATTCCCTGGCTTCTGGCTAGCCCAAATTTAACAATACCAATATTTTTCCACATTTTTTGGCGTACGGGTTTAGTAGAACTCGTGCGACAAAACTATGTATTGTTTAGCTGTCAGAATGAACTGTGCATTATAATAACGCACGGCTCATAACGCACAGGTTGAGTAGGTTGACGTAATTGACAACTGCAAGGCCTACTATGGCGTGTTAGAGGTGTCACTTTCATAGGTCAGTGGTCGAAGGAAAATAAAATTTCAAAACAGAGATTCAACAAATTTATGAAAACTGCTGAGTCTGGTTTGAAGAGATTAAGGTGCGTTATGTCAGCTTATTTACCCGCAAGTTTCAATTTTAGTCGCAAGCGCAGCGACGCCCATTAGCTCTTATAAACACCAGCCTCCACAGAACAGCCAATAAGCGATGTAGCGCTTACGGCTAAAATTAAAACTTGCGGCTAAATATGAGTTGACTGAACGCACCTTTACTGACATCGTTTAATTCTTCAAAAATAGAGCGTCACATTCCCACTGTTTGACCTCCATATTTTCAGAAATTGAAAAGCTTGAATTTTTTCAAATATTTTTTTGCCAGGTTTGAAGCATTATCTCAAACCATCCCCCTTGAGTGCAAACTCTGAGACCTCTGTTAATAAGCCTTTTGCTCGCATTTCTAAAAAAACACACACAGAACGTTTAGGTACACCGAAAAATATTTCACGTCAAATCGCAATGATTTCACTAAAAAGATACAATCCGAAAGACTTCAAATAACCAAGTAGTTTTTCTTCAATCATCAACCGCATTTCCTAGAACTGTTGTGAAAAATATATAAATATAACGGCAAGAGGACATCTCTAGTGACGGAAATACTCTGATAAGTGGGGGCCCTGGATTTTTAATTATTCCTAAGATTCTACAAGAAATGAACAGAGTTTTTGTATTTTGAACAAAAGGAAATGTAAAAGCTGATTCCAGAAATTCCAAAAAGTGTTTCTCTGCCGCTAGGAGCGTTACTTTGAGATTTTGATGATATAAAAATCCACAAGGGACGGTTAGCGAGTAGCGGCCTGAAAAATGACAGATGCTAACGAAGAAGTGAGAGATGCTAACTAAAAAGTCACATTTCACGTTTTCCCAGGCACACTAGAGAGTATTTTGTGTACCGAGACCCTAAAATTGATCTTTTTTGTCCGAATCTCGATTTCTGCTTCAACCACAATTCGAATGCGATAAGAAAAAGAATAGAAGATGAAGAAGAAGAAGAAGAAGAAGAAGAAGAAAAATAAGAATCAAATGCAATGAGAATTTTTGGCCGAGGTACACACAACGTTTTAGGCGAATATCTTGAAAACCTAAAAATACGAACCATAAAAAAGCGAATGGCAAAAACAAGTGATAACTTCCAAAAAGTTTACAGACGCATATTATGAAAAATTGACATAAGCGTACAATAAAGTTTGTGACAGATGACAGATAAGAAAAATCAAATGAGAATCCGCGGCTCTCAAGGAATACTGAAAACATTGTTATAGGTATTTCTGTAATAGTCGCCTTGAAACGTATTTTACAGTCACCGTGGGTTTCACAAAACAGATAATACGAGATTAGTTGATTTGCGATTTTTGTTTGTCAATTTGTAGCTGACTGATCAATGGAAATGGTGGTTTATTTCCTAATAATGAAAAGATGATGGGTCTAGTACAGATTTCAGGCATTTTTTGTGAGTAATCACCTAGCATTCAGCAGAAAAAAGTTCAGTTAATCTGCAATCAGCCTTGATCGCTGATCATCTTTTATGTGGAACTGACGGTTAGTTACCGTGGGTTCCACAAAACAGATAATACGAGATTAGTTGATTTGCGATTTTTGTTTGTCAAATTGTAGCTGACTGATCAATGGAAATGCTGGTTTATCCCTCAATAATGGAAAGATGATGGGTCTAGTACAGATTTCAGGCATTTTTTGTGAGTAATCACCTAGCATTCAGCAGAAAAAAGTTCAGTTAATCTGCAATCAGCCTTGATCGCTGATCATCTTTTTTGTGGAACTGACGGTTAGGGAATGTTTCCATGATCATTGATTATTACTTGATGAGAAAATAGTTTAGTTTTATATAATCGGTGTTTGAAGATGACGTTCTTGATTTTCTTTGCAGATAATAGCAATCGCTGCGTTGATAGCAACGACGCAGGCAGGCCTTTTGCCCGGCCCAGCGTACTCATCAGTTTCAGCACACGGCCTGGCCCTCGGTCCTGCACTGGGCCCGGCTCTGGGCTACGCTCCTGCCTTGGCCGCGCCTGCATACGGAGCATACGGAGCATACGGCCATCCCGGCCTGCTGGCCGGCCCAGCGTTGGTCAAAGCTCCGGCGTTAGTTAAAGCGGCACCTTCTGTCGATTACGTAGTAAGTCTTTATGCTCACTTTATCTCCTCAATTACGAATGCCTTTTCCACTCCACTTTCCCTAAATGGAGAAGGAAAAAACTGATTACACCGGTAGCAGCAACTGGTAGAGGTAGAGCGCTTATACAGGGTGTTCCAGGTTCCTTTTCTCTTATATAACCGGTAGGTAGGTACTGCTACTTTTTCTAGAAAGTCGTGTCTAGTGAAGAGTGAGTTATTTTTGTTGAAGTTGAAATATGGAATCTTTCACCTCATCTATTCTCTACTTCATTCATTTATATCAATAAAAATGAAGCTTTGGCTGGACGAGTGTTGCCGGCATGCAGGCGATGAAACGAGCGATGAAACAAACGACCTATGGTCAAGTTGTCTCTGGGTCAAGAGATATAGTGCAAGAAAGATTTTGCAACTTAGAATGGAAGGGATGAAATCCGTTAATCTAAATCTATCTATAGGAAGCAAATACGTTATAATTGGACGCATCATATCCTGTTGATACCATTTTGGCACAAAAAGTGCCGATCATTGTTGAAGGGAGGTCGCGGAGGGGCGAAGCTCTGCCAGGTGGCTCGAATCCGATGTGTTGATCGGCGTTGCATGCTGTAGACCCTGAAATATTTTTGGAGATGAACACGTCCAACAGTAACAAAACAAAATAGTCAAAATTGTCAAAGAAAAAAACAAGTTTTTTTTAGTTAACTTGTTCGAACTTGTTGTCATCCCAGTTTACACATCAGCATCGGATTCAATTTCAGGAGATTTAATTTGGTCGGAAAAGATGCCAAACTTGTGATCGGTTTAATATGACACAGGAAAAAAAACCACCTAGCCGAGCTTCGCATCCCCACGAGCACCTTCAACAATGATCGACACTTTTTGTACCAAAATGATATCAACGGGGTTCATTGCGTCGAATTACAATGTATTTGCAGCTGATGGATTTACGGGTTTCATCCCCTCCATTTTGAATAACAATCCCCCCTCCCTTAATAACTCAAAACCTCCAGGTGCGATTTTTGGCGATTTTGGATATGTAGTAGAACATTCAATTCTGAACAGAACATCAAATTTTCAGGACGTCCATATTTATTCCGAGGTCTTGCCAATTTTTTCTACTATTTTTCCTGTACTAATAGCCTAACAGCCCACTGGACGACAAGAAAGTTGTCTTCGTGTCCATAAAAGTCATATAAGCCAGAAAAAAAAGGAACAAGGACACAATCACCCATTACACCATGACAAGCTTTGATAACCTGTACCTTTCTTTGGTTGTCAATGAGATGCATTTACACTAAATTTTTCAAAAGCAGGACGACCAGAAGAGTAATCACGCAACGTTGAGCACCTAAAACACCCTGTATACCTAGGTACCTACAATTTCCTGGCAAAGGTGTAAGCACTCATGGCGAAATCTAGGTCTCGTGTACTAGTACTACTATGCTATCAGGTACTACTCGAGATGGTAGTGAAAATACCATCAGCAGCAGACAGCAGCAGCAACAACAACAACAACAACCCACAACGTGCAGCAGATGGTTAATGAATGGATCCTCTCTATCATCATCCATGAACGAAGAATGCTCTTCAGTCGCGCGTATCGAGGATGCCGCGTGAAAGAAAGTGAAACTTGGAGGAAGAGACGCGCGACTCGGGGCCTTCAAGAGTCAAGTGCACGCGGCAGCGTTCCGGCTACCGCGGACTCGTCAAGGTCATTGGCGTTCGGATGGAGAATCTCGTAATTGTCTCGCGATTCCGGTTCGTTAATCTCTGAAATTGTGCGCGGTGTTTTGAGGACGAAATCGAAACTGATCAGCAGAACTCGGTACAAATACCTATGCTAAATTACACAATTTTATGTGATTCGGTACTTGATTTGGTTTAAGTACCTAATATAAAAAGAAAATGACCTTGTGGGTACCTCTACGGATTGAAAAACTGAAATTCGTCATGATCTGATAACTTCTGAAATAAACAAATTATGGGTAGTGTATTACTACAACTATTTATTTAAGAATAGGTAGCGCTGTCTCCTGTAGAGCAGCGTAAGGTAACTGGGATTGTATTTCATTACAAAGTTGTCCAGGGTTCCTTCTTTGAAGAAAAGTAGGGAAGGGGAACAGTTCCTATAAAAAATGTGGAGTTTCAACCCTTCCGTAATATAACTCCCAAGTATTTTGCACTGTTTTGCCATGATCTCGGGGTCACATGGCTACAGCGCAACCTGATCGCCTGAAGCGTCTGGAAAACTAGACCGCGGCCGATTTCTCGGCGTTGACCTGTATTCTCCAGTTTACGGAATAGGCTCTCACTATATCCACTGCAGTTTGCAGTTTCCGAATAGAAAAAGTCTTGTTCAAGATCTTGTGATCAGCGCTGTGTCGTCAGTAGTCGTCACTCGTCAGCATACATAAACAACTCCGCCTCCGAGGGTTTGAGGAGGTCATGCATGAAAATTGCAAACAAGTGCGGTGGCGGGACCGACGACTCTTTTGAAACTTTTGACCTCACATTCGCAATGACGAGCGGGTCTTATAGATATTTACCCGGAATGATCGTGCTTCTAAGAAAGAAGCTACAAACCGGACCACCACATCAGAGTTTTAGCCTCCCAGAGCTTGTGCGAAGAAGCCCTTCCACCACACCTTATCGATCGTTTTTGCCACGTCCAGGAACGTAGCAGCAAAGTTCAAATCAGATTGAATCCTTCAGTGATGAATTCAACCATCCTGTGAACCTGTTGTGTGGTCGAGTGGTGGTCCCGGAAACCGAATTGTTTGTCCGGAAACACCTTGAACTTTGGTTATTCGCAACGCAGAAGCCCAAGTATCACCCTTTTAGCCAGTTTCCCCGGGGTGGAGAGAAGACTGACCAAATTACAGGAAGGAACGAGCCAAACTGGACTTTGCAAGTGGCTTTTCAAGCGATCCCAATCTATTACTTTGTGAGTTTCACGATTCACCTCTCGGCCACAGTTCATCAACATAATCACTGGGTGATGTGTGATCCGAGCTCAGATAATCGATAACTCTCAATGTATACTGGGTGGGCCATAAAAAAAACTGCTCGGAATTTTTCCTTCTAAAATTTTTATTTCACCACCGATTTTATCGAAGTTTTTAGCATTGGCTAGCCAATTGAATAGGCTATCATTCCCGTATTTCAAAATGGCCAACATATTAGAATTCAAGATGACAGAAACAATTGAAAATAGGCATTCATTTGTTCTCGTTGCTTTTTCTTGAAAGTTACCAGAAAGTCAAGACCAATGATGTATTATGAAGGAATAGACCTTTCTTGTCAATTCAAGACCATAACCAGTAAAATCGGGTCATCGGCCAAGAAGCTATTGCGAGTTGAAGCAAAGCCTTCTTTCCGTTTTTCTCATTTCCGCATAATTGATCCAAATCTAGGTATCTTGTCCGCCAATCCGACATTTGCTCATTTCTCAACCGATTTTCTCAAATTTGGTATCAATGGCTAGTCAATTGGACAGGCTATCTTTTTCATATGAGAAAATGACGTACATGTCAGAATCCAAGATGGCGGAAGCAATTGAAAATGGAATTTCTTTTGTCCTGTCAAAATCAATAATTATTATGAAGGAATAGACCTTCTTTGACAATCCAAGACCGCAACCAATCAAATCGCGTCATCTGCTGAGGAGCTACGGCGAGTAGAAGCGAAGCCTACCTACCGGGTCCTTCATTACCGCATAAATGACCCAAAACGAATCCTGCCCACATATCCTTATTTTCCAACCGATTTTTTTCAAATTTGGTATCAATGGCTAGCCAACTGGACAGGCTGCCATTTGTCATAAAAGAAAATGGCCAACATGTGAAAATTCAAGATGGCGGGAACTATTGAAAATGGGTCTTATTCGTCCTTGTTGGAATAGAAAAACGGAAAGTAGGTTTCGCTTCAACTAGTAGCTCCTCATCAGATGAACCGATTTGATTGGTTGCTGTCTTGAATTGTCAAGGAAGGTCTATTCCTTCATAACAATTATTGGTTTTGACTTTTCGCTCATTTTTATTGAAAAGCAATGAAGACAAAAGAAATTCCATTTTCAATTGTTTCCGCCATCTCGAATTTCAACAGGTCTGTCATTTTGTCATATTTTTAAGGTAGCCTGTCCAACTGGCTAGCCATTGATACCAAATTTGAGAAAATCGGTTGAGCAATGAGCATATGGCGGATTGGCAGGCAGAATACTTAAATTTGGGTCAATTATGCGGAAATGAAAAAAAACGGAAAGTAGGCTTCGCTTCAACTTGCAATAGCTCCTCAGCAGATAACCCGATTTCATTAGTTGGGATCTTGAATTGACAAGAAAGGTTTTGACTTTCTGGTAACTTTCAATAAAAAGCAACGAGAACAAAAGAAGGCCTATATTCAATTGTTTCTGCCATCTTGAATTCTGCTATGTCGGCCATTTTGAAATACAAAAATGATAGCCTGTTCAATTGGCTATCCAATGCTGAAAAGTTCGATAAAATCGGTGGAGGAATAAAAATTTTAGAAGGAAAAATTCAGAGCATGGTTTTTTATGGCCCACCCGGTACTGGTGAGTTATTCTTGAACAACCCGATACCCAAGATATCAGGTCTACAGTTAGTGTAGAAATGTGTAGGTTCCTGAGGCCCAACCACAACCAGATTTTCATCCTCAGCAAAGCTGTGTACAATTTGTCCAGTTTGTTCGACGCAAACACTGAAGTAAGGTCTGACTACTCTCAATGCTGCAACAGGGCACTGAGGAACTGGCCTCACCCCTGTATATATATACTGTTTAGGGCCAGTTTGGCCCTGAGCTATGTGCCACAACATAGGCGGAAGGTGAAGGTAGTTTTTATACCAAAGTCGGGGCGAAACTAGTACGCCCAGGGAAAAGCCTTCCGTCCAATAAGCTTGACATCTTTTATGCTCAAGACAATAGAGAAACTGTAGAACAAGTATATCAGACGATGTACTGGGCAAAACACCTTTATATCGACATCAATACGCATACCAAGCAGAAAAATCCTGCGAGTTGAGTGCACATGAACTCACACACAGGATTGAAAGATCCTCAAGGCCGCTCTATGAAATTACGCAACGCAACCGCAACGCAAAGCGCAACTTTTTTGAATGGCGTCGTTGCGATGGCTCTGCGAATATCTTGCGAGCCAATCAGAAACGTTGCGCTCTGCGTTGCGGTTGCGTTGCGATTTCTGCGAATTAAATAACCAAGAGATTGCTTTGGAAGCTTTTCTGGATATAGAGGGAGCTTTCGACAATACCTCTCTCAACTTCATTCGAAAAGCTGTTGTAAATCGGGGAGTTGGTCGATCTGTCGCGGATTGGTGACAGTGAACGCACTGAATTTTCCTGACAGGAAAATTACGAGTTCACTGGGCAACGTAACCAGGGGCCCTATTCCTACGGGCGAAGCGGTTGTTCGCTTCGCCTGAGATCCCGCCGTTGCTACGTGACGCGCCGTCCGCCTGGCTTCCGCATGCCATGGGTCATGCGGAGAGCGGTGCGTGCAACCCTCGTGCAACCTTTGCAGTGTTCCCAAGGTTCCCTGATAAAAAGCACCAATTAAAAAGACATTTCCACCAAAAAAATCTGAAAACTGTCGCAAGTGACAGAAATGTCAGTAACAAAATTTCAAATGAATGTCACAATGATTATAAATAGTTATGATCTGTCAGTGTGTGTTTGATTCCGAATAATTTGATTGATAGTGAACCAATAATAAATGCCTTACGTGTGCCACGGGCACAACAACGGATACCCAATCGAAGACTTGGAGGAAGCCAAAAGCGATGCTGACGTTGACAATGTTAAGAGACGGTTTCCGGATGGCGCTGATGGGAAGATGCCTCCACAGATTTTAGCGCTACACTCGAACTGTGCTTTGCTTGTACCTCCTTCAAGTTAATTCGTCGGCCGGCATTCTACTTCCACAGCATTTCAGCTCGTGAAATTAGCCGTAACCGTGCCCTGCACTGAATGACTGAATTCGGATTTAAACTCAAAAATCAAAGAGCATTTCGCTCCGCCTGAGACCTGCGGGAGGGAGCCATAGCCGCTTTTTCTTTCAAGTAACACCCTCCATTTTCACTATCTAGACAAGACTTGCTCTCAAACCACAATTTGAACTCTTGAGGCTCTTGAGGCCGGGATTATGGTTCAACGCTTTTGACGTATGCGACTGGCAGCGTTGACATTTCGCTCGGCGAATTCTTCCGAATCCATGCGAAAACACACGGGTGAACGAGCGTAGGAATACCAAATTTTGAAAGCAGGCGAAGCGATCGGGGGCCCTATTCCTACGTCCGAAGCGATGCGGACCGGATCGGATGCAACCCGATCGCTTCGCCTGCTTTCAAAATTTGGTATTCCTCAAGGAGGTTATAATAGCAGGAGGGAACGTAACCCAGCTTGTAGGCGAGGAAATTTGATGCGGGTCGGGGTAAGGGGAAAGCGGTATTTGGGTATGCAATCCGCAATATACGAACCACACGAAGGCACTCGAGTAACTGACACGGAGGTCTATCCCACAGAATCACGAATCTGACACTGCGAAAGCGAAGTGACAGAATCAGTCAGTTTTTGTGTTTGTGTTTTTCGTTTGCCAATTTCTCATTTTCATAATGACGGATTCAGTCGCTTTTATGGCTTTTGGATGCCGAAACCACCAGCGGTCGCTGCTCAAAAACAAATTTTCAAACAGAAAAATCGGAAGGGCATAGCGCAGCAGAAGTAGAAAGCAGAAACAGAGACGAACAGAAGCTTGTGAAGTGAAACAAGATAAGTACAAGACCCTAGATATTCCAAACCAAAAATACAAGGAGCTACAAGGCAAAGTGCCTAGATGCACGTCTAATCCGAACTTGAAGGCTGGAAGCAACGATTTGCAAGGTTTTGGTGTGGTGATGAGGTACTGATGAGGGTACTGACGTCGAGTAGCTACCAGTAGGGTATGTCGTGTTGTGGAAGAGAGGTAGAGACGATGGAGCACTTGAGGTCTTGTCAGGAATCGCTGAAGGAGGACAGAGCTCTGAGTCAATTGTTGGGAGAGAACGAAAAGGAGCTGGAATGGATGACAAGGATTGAGAGGAAACAGAAGAGGTGCAACACCGATGATGACAAGATGTGGCAGTCGATATTTGTATTATATCTATCAACATTCTCATAAAATATCAACAATAATACTCATTTTTTTCCTCGACATTATCAATTTTTTCTTGATGTATGAGCTTAGCTCATCGTCTCTTGTCTTTATCAGCGTTTTTCCTTCATTCCAGCTTAGTCAATTTTCTGTTACTATTTGTCCTTATGTTGCGTCCCATGTTTCTTTCTGTCTTCTCTGGGTTCTTTTTCCTATCATTCTTGCTTCCCATATCTGTTCTACTGGTCTCTCCTCATTCATGCTTTGTAGGCGTCCTCACCAACAGTTGTCTCTTATCCAGAAATTTCGTCACAGGCTTCATCTTTAGCTCTTTTCTTACTCAGGGTTACGAATTGTGTCTCTTCAGTGTCAGTGTATGCTTTTTTTACTTCGCAGGTATATACTTCATTCCTGTTGCTTCACGTTCCTTCTGCATTCTCTAAGATAAGACCTCTGTGTCTCACTTCCGTGGGCCATCAGTCAGTATTTATCTGAAAATCGTCTTATATAGGTACTTTCAGCTTATGGTCTTCTTTGTTACTTCTTTTTCGTTTATTAATGTCTCTTGTTCATTGCATAGTACAGTACATAGTACATATTACTGGTGGTATTCTTATACAGACTTCTTATAGCACTAATTAGTTTCTATTTCACTCCTCGTGCTCTCTGAATTATTTGTTGCACTGTGAAGATGGAGCTTTGCACGCTACCTTCTTTTCGAAGTCCACTCTGAGTGTTAAGCAACAGTGGCTCAATTGTCTTACTCAGTTTCTTTACCAGTATTTGTATATTTTCATTGGCATGTTCAGCAAGATGATGCTTCTATGGTTTGCACACTTATAAGGAATCCCTTTTTCTTTCCATGCTTTATTGTAGATTTCTAGCAGCAACCTTTTTCCTTCTTCTCCTAAGCTATTCATCATCTCTGATGTGAATTTATCATGTCCCAGGAGCTTTGCTTCCATAATTTCAGGAATGCTTATTTCAGGTCTTCTCTTACCGTCCTTCCATGTCTGTCTTCGATCGTATTTTCTTAATTAATAATGTCGTCTTCATCAGTGTATCTTGGTTGTGCACTCAGTAACTCTCGGAAATATTCACACCATCTTTCCATTACTTCTTCAGAGACCACCAGTAGTACACTTCCACTTCATCAAATCATCCACTTGCAGGTGGACTAGGTCGAGGCGCTCATATTTCAAGTGACTTCTTTTCTTTGTTTAGTTTCTTCTTGAGTTGGAGGCAGTATCTTCTCTTCAATCGTGCATGTGGAATCAAAAGATAGGCATCCTCAAATTTGAAAAGATAAAACCAATATTATCAAAATTTTGTGTGAAGTTTTTGACTCTTGCTTACCTATTATTGGACTTTCTTCCATTGCATTATTATGAATTATCAGTGTAGGTGCACACTAGCACAACACACACGTAATTTCGTACGTACGTACAATAATATTGGTACATATACTGAGTTAAACAGGTAGGTACACAGCAGCTGTGCAGTGTGCAGTGCAGAGGACGCATACTTTGGCCTTTGGCTTGCTCGAGCTTTTCATTTTTTTGGTCTTCCATGAGTTTGCAAGGCGGTGATGTCCTTTTCAATTAGGCACTGGACAAGGGCACACGTCGCAGAGAATATAATCAATCATTTGGAGATGCAAACCTTGAATTGGGAAAATTCGTAACTTCAAAATTTATCATCGCTAGGTGCACTTACTTATGCAACAGTATTTCCTATTTTGGATTGTCCTCTGCTTGAAAAAACTGTTTCTAGGCGGCAACCGCTGTGGTTTCCCATTCGAAAGCCCTAAAAGCGATTGAAAATGCCACATTGAAGTGCGAAACTGACAAATGAAAAAATTTAACCATAAAAACGAACGATGCTGTCACTTTGCTGTATAATTCTGTGGGATAGACTTCTGTAACTCGTGTGCCTTCGTGTGGTTCGTATGTTGCGGATTGCATACACAGAACGTGACGTCACATGGCTTCACTTTTTTGAGCTCATGCTCCCTCCTGCTATAATTATAACCTCCTTGGTATTCCTACGCTCGTTCACCCGTGTGTTTTCGCATGGATTCGGAAGAATTCGCCGAGCGAAATGTCAACGCTGCCAGTCGCATACGTCAAAAGCGTTGAACCATAATCCCGGCCTCAAGAGCCTCAAGAGTTCAAATTGTGGTTTGAGAGCAAGTCTTGTCTAGATAGTGAAAATGGAGGGTGTTACTTGAAAGAAAAAGCGGCTATGGCTCCCTCCCGCAGGTCTCAGGCGGAGCGAAATGCTCTTTGATTTTTGAGTTTAAATCCGAATTCAGTCATTCAGTGCAGGGCACGGTTACGGCTAATTTCACGAGCTGAAATGCTGTGGAAGTAGAATGCCGGCCGACGAATTAACTTGAAGGAGGTACAAGCAAAGCACAGTTCGAGTGTAGCGCTAAAATCTGTGGAGGCATCTTCCCATCAGCGCCATCCGGAAACCGTCTCTTAACATTGTCAACGTCAGCATCGCTTTTGGCTTCCTCCAAGTCTTCGATTGGGTATCCGTTGTTGTGCCCGTGGCACACGTAAGGCATTTATTATTGGTTCACTATCAATCAAATTATTCGGAATCAAACACACACTGACAGATCATAACTATTTATAATTATTGTGACATTCATTTGAAATTTTGTTACTGACATTTCTGTCACTTGCGACAGATTTCAGATTTTTTTGGTGGAAATGTCTTTTTAATTGGTGCTTTTTATCAGGGAACCTTGGGAACACTGCAAAGGTTGCACGAGGGTTGCACGCACCGCTCTTCGCATGACCCATGGCATGCGAAAGCCAGGCGGACGGCGCGTCACGTAGCAACGGCGGGATCTCAGGCGAAGCGAACAACCGCTTCGCCCGTAGGAATAGGGCCCCGGGTTGCATCCGATCCGGTCCGCATCGCTTCGGACGTAGGAATAGGGCCCCAGGAAGGTGGTCGCTGTAAAGGGTGTCGACAGGGCGGAGTGTTGTCACCCCGCTTGTGGAGCCTGGTGGTGAATAGCCTTCTCTGGGAACTGGACCGCGAAGACGGATATGCAGACGACATCACTATCTTCGTAAGTGAAAAGTTATGAGGGGCAATCTAACATCCAAGAGACACAATAAACTGTTGTTACAGTGCAAGGGGTACGAACCTAAATCCAAGAGGTAAGTAATATTGATAGTGATAATAATAAAGGTCTGACATCACGAGGGGCCATCTAGGCGGTTTTATAGGCGGCGTAGAGAGCTAACGAGGCCTGGTTCGGCAAGTGAACCTAGACTCCCTTCATCTCTATGCTTTTTACTGCCGGAACGTCTAGCTAGTGACAAACATGGCCGTGCTCCCGCCCTCTGATTCTTATATTCTCGCGAGGCTTGAGAGAACCGTCTGGTTTATCCGAAAAACGTCGACGTGATTCTGCACCGCCAAAACCTCAAGCTCGTTCCTATTGGCTTTCAACCTCCGGGCGTTCCAGAAGCAGATCTAGAAAAAAATTGACTTCTTCTTGTCATCTAGCTTTCCAGTTGAATAGTTCAAAAATCGCCTGAGTTTGTCATGAAGAGTAACGCTGCCTCATTCTCCGGCTTCAGCATGTGAAAAGTTGCAAGAAGTTCTCCGGGGGGCATAGTTCAACTGGCCCTGCTTCTTATCTGAACCCTACTTGTAAGACCAGGCTTCCGTGCTTGACGCCTCCTCAGACTTGCAGTCCCCTCTGCTGGCTTCCGCATGTCTTTTTCGGACCTTGAGCTTTTTGAGAAGCGTTGATTGTTCAACTTCTCTCTTTGGCTAAAAAATTACTTCAAGTGTGTGCTTAGGGTTGATCAAACAAAAGTGACTTTCCCCTTGGCGGCAGTCTTATCCACTTTCGCTTCCAACCTCAGAACCTCACTTTTTTGAATGAAGAGCCCTTCGTCTTGTCCGCCTTCTTTAAGGCCGGGCAACCCCTGTAGTTGGCGTGATGTTCTCCACCATAGTTGCAGCTCACAGCTTTCTCGGAGGGCAACTTTACGCACGCCGCAGTGGCGTACGCTCAGTCATATTTCATGCATCTAGGATCTGCATAACAGTTACTCTGCACGTATTCGAAAAGCCGGCATCAACGTAAATCGTAAAATATTACCATCCATCTGTCCGGTCTTGGCCAGAACGAGCGGCATGGGAACCTCTTTGTCGTCTTTGTGGCGGTTCATCGTGCTCACCTCAAGGGGGTGGAAGTTATGTGCCTCCAAGTCACATTTTGCCTCATCCACAGAGACTTCGCAGAGTATGCCTCGCACAAAGTCCTCTTCGCTTCTGGGGCGAAAGTGTGAAAGGGCACTTCTAACTCCTTAGGCTCAACCGCACTGTATCATAGGGAATCTTTATGGGGAAGCTTCCTTCATGACAGGACGCAGAGCGTGGTCGTCGGTGCATCGGTGTCGGGCGAGTGGTGTCTCAGGCCGGTGGTACCGCAGAGCTCCATTTTGCCATCCCTGCTGTTCATAAATTTTATAAATGACCTGGGAATAACTCCGTCTCTCACCGGCAAAGTTGTGGCGTATGCGGACGATGTGACCCTTCTCCTTTCAGGGTGCTCTGGAGAAAGCCTTTCAGCCGGTGGTACTTGCATATCTGATTGGATTGTCGATTGGGTGGAGAGGAAGACATAAGATCTGACTATGAATACGGGCCATAGTTATATTTTCAATTAGATCTGTTAATAACTCATCATCGAAGAATGTTCTGCGGCTCGTACTTTGGTCTCGTGCAGTCGGTGCTGTTGTATGACCTGGTGTTCTGGGGTGGGCGGGGTAGAACACATATTGCAGAGGGGGTGTTCCACCCTCAGAAAAGGATCATCCGCTTGATGATGAGTGTCAATGCTCGTGCGTCGTGCAGGGAGCTATTCGTAAAACTGGGAATTATGACACTGCCTCAGCTACATTTGTATCAACTGATTATGAAAATAAAAGAGAATGAAGAGAAGTACCGAAGGAACCAGGACATTCATGAACATCTCACGAGGGATGGGTGTATTGGGAGTGACTTGCGTCTTCCGTTTCCCCGCCTGATTGTCTCGCAATCACGCAACAAATAATTTTATTACTCGAATGATGGACGTTTTGCAATTACCTATTTGAGTTTCAAATTTCAGGAGTCTCGTTATTTTCAGAAAAAAAAAGAGTTATTACAAAAATCATTGAAGGTTATGTAGACTACTACTGCTAAGTCGCGGCGGGCTTACGCTGCAAAAGCGTGTAAGCTAAACTGCTTGTCAAAAAGTAAGAGGATGGGCCAAAATTTAATCCAATTACTTATAAGTAAAGATACTCGGTGGAAAAATATCCAATTGAAAAAAGTTAATGGGGCCTGACAGAACTTTTCATCGGCTGCAGGAAGCTATGACGACCTGTGTCATCATTGACTTTATGCATGATATACAGGATCTGGAAGGAAGGCGTGTCGAAACCGGTGATTTTTGAAGTCGTGAATTTTTTGGAGAAATTTCGAATTTGTTTTTCTCAGTTTTGGAAGGCGGGTACCGATATCTTGAAACAGTTTTCGACTTTGATCATTCTGTTACTACATTCAACGGCATCGATCTGATTCCAATTAAGAAGATAATTTTATCAAAGCAACATTCTTCGAACTCAACTCTCGTTGGACACATTTCGGTACAACATTTTCGTCAGAATCTGAAGAAAATTCAGGATGATGCAATGAGAGAATGAAATTGCCCCATTCTCATGCCTGATAAAAGCAGCAATAGTGTCGATAGCAAGAGTAGCAAGTAGTAAGGAAGCAATGTACCTCAAAGTCATAATTTGAAAGATATGTAGTTTTATTTTTATTTTATCAGTTTAACCAACTCTCGCCATACTTTTATATTTAGTTTCAATGTCCTTGTCCTTAATTTTTGTTTGTTCAAGCAATTTTTTTGTGGTCTTTGCACGTATTTGGAGAACAGTTTTGCTAGTTCAAGTGCAAATGTAATCATTCGCTAGCTGTTTGCATGTCACGAGGAAAAATTTGAAATTCCATACTCACACGATATTTTCTTGATAGCATCGTGGAAATATGTGTTAATTTTTTGAATCACTCTATACCAAAAAAAAGCTTCAGGAGATAAACTCCAAGACCGTTCCACTGCTTGACAATTCTGCCAACTCTGCCAATCTGCTACACATGATGCATTGCCTTTGCCTACCTGTTATCTTCACGTTTTCCTTGATAGATTTATTTTGCGATTTTTGCGAATTACCGGTTTTCAGTACCTACTCACCTTCCAGTACCTATGGCACACAATCGAGAATTGGTCACAATTTGTCTCTGATTTGATCCAACTCTAATGAAGAAACTGTCTTATTTTTTCAGGCTTATCCCAAATACGAGTTTAAATATGGCGTGGCTGACGGACACACAGGAGACCAAAAATCACAATCGGAAGTTCGCGATGGAGACGTAGTCAAAGGCTCTTATTCTCTAGTCGAACCCGATGGCACCGTCAGGACGGTGACGTACACAGCCGACGACCATAACGGCTTCAATGCAGTTGTCACCAGGGCGGGACATGCTGTCCATCCAGCCTCACCCGTAACAAAAGTCAGTACTTTTTCCTCTTCTATTTTTTCTGAGACGCCTTGAGCACCACAGATCATTGACATGATTTGCCTATTGTTCGATGGCATAAAAAGGGCCAGCAGTATTCAATTTTTTTTTTAAACTGCAACTGATTTTCTGGCTCTGTTATTTGCTATTTCAATGAAACTTTGACTAAATAATCACAGTTGACCTCCCACTAGACTTTGTACTCAATTCGGGACGTAACTTGAGACTTAATTCAAATAGCGAGCATTCGAAAACATTGCCATCAGGTGATCTGTGACCGGTATTTACCGTCAGTACCTAACTACGCAGAAGCTGATCCAAATTATCCCTTTGAGTTACTCTCACTGATCATTCGTCACTTGATGCAAAATGTAGATAGTTGAATGCTCTATATACAAGCTACAAAAAATAATAGCCACTATAAGGGGTGTCTTTTTAAATCTGGCGTCAAGCATGCTGTGCTCCGGTCGAATGAGGCTTTTTTCGGCTGGAGCACAGCATACTTGGACGCCAGATTAAAAAAAAAAACACTTGTTATATAGGCTGTCTGATTTTTACATGATTCGAGTGGGCTGTGTTGCTGGTCGCCATCGGCCGATCGCGGCCTGAATCGCGGCCCACTAGAATCATGTAGAAATCAGACAGCCTATACCAACCATTTCAGATCTGAAGTATTCTAACCTAGGTTGCTAGTGCTGTCTCGATTTCTCTCATGCCATTTCTCGCTTCTCCCTTCTTTTAAATTCAGCGTTACCAATCAAGAACCATGACACGAAAATTCCCTATTCTAATGTAACAGATAGATTTTCCAAATTCATTTCACATCAAGTATTTGGATCAAAGTAAAATAATAATTACTGTTTCTGTTTGATCGTTCAATAACGGAGTTGTGTTACAGGTGATTGCCGCTCCTGCGATCGCGGCACCTGCCTACGCTCCACTGGGACACACCGCCCTGGCGGGGCCGCTGGGCTACGGCTACGGTTACGGCGGCTTGCTGAAAGGATAACCGGCAGAGGTCCGCGAGGACCTCCGACCTCAGCACATTGCTGATGCCCAATCAGCCGCAATCAGAGCCGACCCTTTTTAATATTGTTTTAAGAAGTACAATGCTTATATGTATACCTCCCACGTAGGTAGCTATAATATCACGTCGTTCTGATTGTGTTACACCTGACGACTTTCTGACGCACTCATACACTACACAAACTTGTCAGGTGTAAAATGGTCAATGGTCATGCGACTGCGAAACCAATGTATATTATGTTATAGTGGAAATGTGCTTCTTGTACGTCGGCAAATTCGAGTGTGTTTTATTTATTTTTTAATTGTTAGATTAAGGTTATTATAAATTTGCCGTCGTGGGAAAAGAGCATTGACCACCGACCCAGGCCATGTCAAACGAAACAAGATGTCAATGAATTTTTTTTTGATGAATCCTTCTTCTTCAGCGCTCTGTGTTCTCCTGCTTATCGTGTGTTAGGTGTTTTTGTGTAAATATGTTATTGTATTGTACGCACTATTTATCGCAGTATTGTTCTCATTACGTTATGAATCATAAAGAAATATAATCATTGTGTTCATCACTGGTTTTGTTTTATTCTATTGTGTCTGTTTGAAGCTAAGCTAGACACTAAAATATAGGAACGACCGGCAAAAAAACAAGGTGTCAAACTTCTTCGTCAGAAAGATATGACAAAAGATTTATTTACGTTGGCGTCGCGTCGCCTTGATACCTTCTGCGACTCAGCATTTTTGCTGCCAAATTTTGCTGCCGAATAAACTTGCTGTCAACAACTTGTGACATCACTGACATGTCTGTGACAGAACGCACTATGAGTGCACTGAAATTGTTCGCGGCAACTTGCAGATCTACTAAATTGTTCGCGGCAACTTGCAATTCTACTAAAGTGCAAATGAAGTTTCTGCAGAAAATAGAAAGTAGGTATAGTCAACGTGAACAAATCTTCCAAATTCGAATATGATTTGTGACCTGTCCGAGAGTTTCCTCTTGAAGAAAATATTGTTCGAAAATCGGCTGAAATGAGACTAATGACTAATTCACTTGACTGCTCCAGTACTGCTCGGCCGCAATCGTTGCCAAGGAAACTCCAATAGGATGAGCTGTTTCCTGAAAACGAGTGCGGCGGAGCAGCACTGGAGCAGCCAAGTGAATTCGTCAAGTATAGACGATTTAAATTTAAAAAACGCCACCTGGTGTAAAGCTTGGTACTTGATCGTGGAAGAATTTTTGAGAAGAACACATACTCCGACGTCTAGTAGCCTAGATGGGCACTAGTGAATACCTGCAATACCCACATCATTGACATGGAAATTTGACAAGTAGAAATAATTGGAAAAGGGGTTTGCATTTGTGTCTCCTATTTCATGTTATGATTAGCGTATTTAGCAGGCTTGTAGTAGATCTAGCTCCAGAGGTGCGCAGCTGAAAGACTACGCCCCCAGCAATGCACTAGATTGCAATTGCGGTGAAAAAAGGCAACGTTTGCGTTCCGAACACAAAGGTAGCTACGGCGAGCTTATTCGAATAAAAAATGCGGATCTCCAGCTGAAGTCCAAGCAGAAAATCATAAGAAAACAACGAGGAAAAAAGGCCAACCCGAAGTGACTTTTTCTTATATCAAGGGACCGAAGTGAATTTTTAATTTGGGGATTTGGACCCGAGGGGCCCTCGAGAAACAAACTTCACCCAAGGGATCAAAAATTCACTTTGGTTCCTTGGTATACATATAATATACTGTTAGATACATTTCTTGCGACTATAAATTTTGATGATTTTAGAGGGCCTTCAAAACATTTCACAGGAAAGCTGTGAGCTGACCACTTCTTGAGTTTGTCAAGAGAAGCTTACAGAGCAATGCATATTGATGTTGGACTCGTGATAGGTGCTTAGAGTTTCGCATAGGCTAAATCGAAGAAATATGTCATATTTCTCTGATCTGATTTGATTCCCTTAGTACACCAATGTACAATGTGAAGTTTTTGACTTTTAAATATTCGTAATCTACGGTTCAAGAGGAAGAGTTTAAGACCATCACCGCAGCTATAGCATGAAGGATTCTCGAGTATTCTCATTTTGAAAATTTTTGCCACATCGACATTTTAGTTTTTCGAGTCAAGTGGCCATGGAGCTTTCACGACAATGACTCTCGCTTCCAGAAACTCTATCTCAAAGACCATAGGTCGCAGAAAGTAGATTTAAAAACCCAACTGTAGGAAATTTCCTAAGCTTCAAAATAACATCGTTTGCTGTCAGATGACTCAAAATCAAGATATTCGGCAAAATCTACGCTGGTGCACTTCTTGTTGATGATGGCGAGATGACGCCGACATTACCGAAAGGGGGGAAACTAGTATGTCAAAACCTAAGCTACACAGATCGTTTTAAGCTAGTTTCCAGCCAGTAAACAATTTTTTCCTTATTGTTTTCCCTGGCGACTGGGCTATTAGAGAAAGGTCTGCGACGACGCTGTTCATCAACATGGGGCCCAATAAAGAGCCTACGGGGTCCCAAGGGTTCACAGGAGCAAAAGTTTGCTTGTAGTGGACTGCACAAGACAGCAATGTGACAGTTTTGACGTGCCACCAATTAACGTAACAGCCGATGTTGCCTCGTTGCCTGCGGCAACTTGGGCCCCCTCAATTAATTCCCTAAAACTTCCTCCACGAAGAGGCCATTTTTTCCAATCAGGTCAATTGCCTATACTCGTAGTGCTGAATAATCCATAGGTAGGTATATTTGGCTGGTCGGCCCTTTTCTGTTCGTAGAATATTTACTATGTATAGACAATACAAATAGAGAAGACCATAGTTATCGCCACCGTCGTCACGGATATTGGGGCATCAAAAATCAGCCAACCTTTTTTTGAATGAAGGACTCACCTGGTTCCTACGCAACCGTAAAAATCCGTGACGACATGTGTCTTTTCTATTTGTATTGTCTATACGTTCAACCCTACCGTGACCAAGACCGTGAGTCTAGTCGGCTGTGAGATATTGTTTCTAAGTTTCCAAATATAAAATTTGCAGACTCCCTAGAGCTTGACATTTGGTTCCACTGATATTTGAAAACTTACGCTTGCAGTGTCATGATTTGATGCTGCAAAGATGCTTAATGCTTGTGTTCGGAATATTATATTGGGCATAAGCTCGGGCATAAGTATACAGAATCTTTCCCAAGTAAACATTTCCCTAGACTTCAGACTAGCTGGATCGTCGTGTTGTCTCGAATGGGTTCACGGCTACATTTTTCCCTGTTGCTTTTTCAATTCTTCTCATATCTGAGAGTGAAACATTCGCCAGAACAGAATAACCCACTGATAATTGAAATTCATCACACCATTATACTGTGTCGTATCCTGTATGAGTTACCACTCATATAAAGGTCAATCGTGTCCACCGACATTCTGCAAGACATAGTATAGTACTCTCCCTATATTATACCGGGTGTTTATAAACGTTTGTGATCGCATCACCTTTGAAATCCGCTTTCGATCACTACAATTACGCCTGTTACTGCGTTTTTCGGCCCGACCCATGCCTGCCGCGATCACAGTTTCTTATAAACACCCCGTACTTTGTTTTAGTTTTGTTTGTAAGTTACGTCACCTGACGTGTACCGTCAGGGAAGAAAACTTGGTAGCGTTTGCCGATGGGAGAGTGCTTGGTTTTTTAACCGGTTCCAGGTGGATTTCTCACTTGATATTTTACAGAATTTTGGCTTCCACTCACCCACCGAATCATGCATAATATTTCGATACACATTTTGTCCCCACATTCATGGTACCTAGCGCGAAATTCCGGTCAAGTTCCTGACCCTTTGTTCTCAACGGGCTTGCGTAACTTATTGCATTTTATCCCCTGCTGTAGTCAAGGTGCTTGGCACTGCTTTGAGTTTTGTGTCATTTATCGAACTCTCAGAACTGGTGTCGATTATTGATGAATGGATGAATCCCGTAAATCTAGTGGGTGTGTATGTTCTGCACTCATGACGTTGCTTCAGAGTTGTACTGTGGTGTGTGTATTTCGAGCCTTCATGTTTCTCACGCTGCTGAAAGTTTGCATTTCCGTGGATCAGCAAGGAATGTTACACAAAAATGTTGCCTCAGGTACAGACAGTATGTATTCAATGACCACAAAAGTGATGATTCATGCTCATTCAATCTTGTGACATCCGAGGGTTCCAAAACTGTGCAAATGCCGCATACCACAGTGTAATTCTAGATCAGCGAGTCTTCAAGACTCACTGTGCACGTATCAAATTATGTAACAAATAAGAAGACAACAAGAAGAAACCCTGCTACGCCTAATCAGCCGCTAGGTGGAGAACAGTACTTCTTATGATTTATTCACATTTCAATGTTGGGTTACACATGAAAGTAGGGGAAGGAAGAGAGACTTGAACACTTCTCCATGTCCGGAGGAGGGGGATTCATTTTTTGTATGAATCTGCCTTGTCGAGTTTACTGACCTTTTCCTATCAAGGGAGAAATTATGCTGTCTTGGTTTTCATTTTTTTTTCAACGTGTTCCTTTGCTGTTCCTACTTATAGTACAATTCTGTGAAGGGTGGCATTCTGTAGACGCTCTGTTATGTAAGGAATCCATATCGGCTATTCATTTGCCTAGCGTAACGGGGCGTTTGTGGAGTGTTTTTTTTTGAGAATCATAACATTAGTTCCCAATCACCTTCTTCTGTCGCTACAGACTCGGGTTTATTTTGTTTTACTGCCCTGTTTTGACGGGCATATTTATTTATGAACAAATTCGGTAGTATCACAGAGTTTCCTCGCCAGGAATGCGTACTACGTTGAATTTTGGAACTCGAATGAAGTATGAAAGTGGTGTAAGTGTTCAATGATTGTGGTTGCCATTCATTCCTTGTTTCTTGATAATACCGACAATGTCCGTTCACAAGCTCAACTGTGAATGTCACTTATCTCGCATTTAACCAAAATAAGTGTTCATCTTCGAGAACGATTATAGACACACTCAATTTTGAAATAGTTTTCTTACCTGGCCTCACTTCTTTTGTTTTTGGCTCGCCCTGCTCGGTACGTTGGGCGGTTCTGTCGGCATTCTCACCGACAGGCACCTGAGTGGGTTGATCCCACGTGTGGGCCTCACCGAATATAGGCTTCTTGAGAATCTTGGTCCATCCCATCTGGATCTCATGAAAGTACCTCTGACTCCAAATTTATCCACTCGATTCACGTTGTGGGGTTTCAAATAATACAAGAGAAGACCGCTGAGTCGGACCCAGTCACACATTTACCCGTACTGTTTACTAATTCTTCTTCCGATTTGTATGTTTGTATCTGTCGATGTGTAACCGCTGAGGCATTTCAGGCGAATGCGTCCTAGACTTCCGATTTCTAATCAAGAGTTTGACCAAATTCGACTTCTCTACTCATTTACTTATAAATTGTTTCTTGTTGATTCATCTACTTATTCATCAATAATTTGTTAATTGTTTACATATCTATTAATTCGCCTTCTGTTCTGAGAGGAATGCGGAGTGGCGACGTAATGCTTTTGTTTGTGTGAGAAAGTGTGAAATCAATTGCTAAGTGTGAAGTTTTCTTCAAAGCGTGAAAGAGTGAGTTTCTTTTTATTGCAAAGTGAATAACTTGTAAACTAAGCGAACGTTTAAAGAGGTTTGAGTACCGATTTACACTGATGCAGGAATCGTCAGTTTCTTTGGAATGCTTTGCATGTGGAGGATAAGGAACATTGTCTTTACTGGTTGGTGGGTCTCTGGCAAGGGTGTTAGGTTTTTGGCGGCTACTAATGAATGATGTCGAAGATCGGCACGATATTTCTCGAATGAAAAAGCTCACCGCCCAAAAGGCTACATCTTCTGATGCACATCACTGAAGTAGTGAGTACTAGGTACCTACTCTAGCTCTAGCTCTACCCATTATACCTACTGCAACAGCAAGCAAGGTATGAGGACACATATGCTGGCAGACAACACAGTCTACCTACCTACTCACGCTCAAATTGTCTCCTCTCCGTACAGTTCAACTCCATGAATTATTGTCCTACTATTCATAATAACCAACTAAAGAATCAGTTTCCTCTTGGGCAGTGGGTTTTTCCTTTTTACATTCCATTTCTTCACGGCATCACGGACTTTCGGCATCATTTTCTCAGTGACCGGCAAAAACCTAATAGCTTTGGCAAAGACTCACCAACCAGTGGAGACAATGTCCCTTATCGTTCACACTGCAAATCACTCGAAGGAAACTAACAATCCCTCGCATATTCTCGAAAATTTTGACTTTCGCGTACATGACTCCCCGAGACGGTGACAATGTTACATTGAAAATTGCACATGAAGACAGCTAGCTGCCAACAAGTCGTCAACGTGCCATTCATACCAGCGCAACCTATTTTTTACACAGCTTGCTTTAATGCAGAAAGCAGTTGAATTGATCATATTTAAGTACTCGAATCAGGCAATACGCAGAGGTTTCTTTGATGTTTTCTTCTCATTTGTGCCCGTCAAAAAATACGTCACTTTTCTTAGGCGATAAATTGACAGTTTTACATGTTTTATGATCTCTTGTTTTGTTTTGCTAATTTGATTTTATTTTCATTCTATTATTTTTAATTCCCGCATTGTCTAAATGATTTGTGATGAATTTTCTTGTTTCATTCATGTTTGTGTTTTGCTGCTCTTTATTCATGTTGTGTCATTTTGTCAATCTATCAGTCTAGTGTTATGAGGTGTTTTGAGAGAAGAGACAAATGAATTTAAAACTTTGCTCATGATTTTCAATAAAAGTTCATTTTGTTTGTGTTTCAATCGCGTTTCATTTGATAACTCAACATTATCCCCAAAGTTACGTTGTCATCTAGAGTAAGAGCTTACACAACGTAGGTGAGAGGTAAACAATGTTGGGAAGGCAAGAGGCAACGACGATTACAGCCAAACGTCGAACAGTGGATTAAATCTATCAAAATTAACATTGAAATGGAGTATTCTGCCCTGTCTTTGTGTGACCGAGCGTATTGGCACTGAAAATGCAGGGATGATATTCATTCGATCTGCATGATGCGTCTGGAACATCAGGAACTGGGTTCTTCTTCCTTTTTTTGTGGAAAATTCATAGTGAACTAATCTTCCTGGATGCTTGTTTCACAGCTCCAGAGCAGTGCTAAAAGTTTTGTGTAGCAGAATGCACCACCAAAATATAGCAAAAATGGCACTTGGCCTAACACAACCCTCAAGATTTGTCAATCGTATAAACATCAAGTATTGGTACTGATACTGAGCTCAGCGTCTATCAAACTTGTAAGGTTGGAAGTTCACGTAAGAACATAATTAGTCAAGCAGTAAATAGACCGTTTTTGTAATAATAACAACTACTTAGCTTTGTTCACTCTAGCCCCATGTCCGTACCATCAGCCTTGGGCTCTTCTACCTAGTAACTTTGTCAGAATTACAGCTTCTGTATGAAAAAAGATCAATAAAAAAGATTATCATCAGATAGAGAACTACTAAGTAGCCCTGGTTAAGTTCTTACACCAGCGCATCCACCAAAAGAAAACACTACTAACTTTATTAGCAGAGAAAGTGCATTGCATCAGTAACATTTTATTATGTACTATTACCCACGTAGTACTCTCAAAAAACAAACACATAAATTATTCTCGAGATCTCGAGTACTTTTAGGTAATGATCCAGGCACTAGGTACAGCATCAGACTCGACTAGAGCTTATTTTCTTCAGGCAAAATTTTCTCCACCTTTGCTGCTGGGTACCACCTCTGCAGCCGACAGAGATCGTGCCGATCATTATTATCGAGTTTCCGAGTGGCTGCACGCGAATGCTACTGCGCGAGAATGCGAATTTCTTTGTTTTCCTTTGCTCGCCAGTCTTCTTACACATATTCATATCATATCCTCGATTATATCAGAGTTAACGAGTCTCCAGTTGCATCACTTTGGTGATGTGCAGCCGACCATTTAATTTCCGGAAGGATATTATACCCACTGTCGGAGGCGGCCGAGACGGAACTGTCATTAATCGCATTCTGCATTGTAGCACCTCGATCTATGTCTTCACTTGCTCGAAGAATTTCCTGACCTACCCAATAACATTTTAACTGCGAGCGAGGAATTTTAAATGCCCCAACCACTTTCAATAAACGTCTCTTTTATTATTACACCGAGCCGTTCCAGTTTTTAAGCTTCGCATAATGCTATAATCGTTAATTGAAAGCGAATAAATATTGTGCATAATTTATATTGTTACAGGTGGGAAAGTATTCCTTCTCATTAGCATACCTCATCTGGACATACAAGTCGATATCTTTGAATTCTTCTAGAAAAATAGCAAGGACCTACTAGGGTGTGCCGTATCTTGCACAAAAATCCAGTGTATCAAATTCTCGGCATGCCTACTCTTGTATCTGCATGAAAGATATACGTGGTTGTGGTTTGTCTATGTGCACACCATCGGTTATTGTTCTTAGGTAATTACTATCATTCCTATACAGGTAGGCAGAGGTTTGATATTCGCCCTAAAATGCAAACGCGGCACATATACGGCCAATATCCCGCAGTTACGTAACTGCAATAAATCACTCCCATTATTCCATATGGTAATTTAATGCTCGAATAACTTTGTGTATCGCACTTGATAATAATATAACACTGGTGCACGTGAAAACACGAACAACACGTTTTTTTCTTGATGCCCCATTAGATAATCTGAGATTTTCGTGATCCGAAATTTCTGACCGTATCGTTTTGTATGCGGGTATACCTGTACCTACCACCCAACTTTCTTCTCCTTCAGACGTCGTGTCGAGACAAAGTTGTTTATCGGACTTGTCGACAGCTGATTTGCCCTATTTATGTTTTAATGCTATTACTTACAAATTAATATTGTTTTGACACCTCTAGAGATTATAATCATTTCAAACAGAGAATGCCGGAAAGTATGAAGTGTGAATATCATTAGGTACTTACCTACCTGGTGAGTGAAAATCCTGCTGGGAAGTAGGTCAAAGTTGATATCCGCATGGGGTGTTTCTCAACAGCATAACCTCTGGTTTTGATAGTGCTTTCTGCAAGGTCATAGCTTTTCAGTCATTGGAAAAAAGATCCGGGATTGTGCAAGCCTCGCTGAAATCAGACCATGTCCTTAAACATTCCACGTCTACAGCGATTTTTTTTCAGGAAAGTGATTTTTGATGGTCAAACTTTTCAGTGATTACCAATGAAGTCGACTTTTTACATTAGAACGAAGTGATTCTCCTTATAGACATCTGAGGTGAAAATAACGTTGATTTTGAAAAGCGGTCCACGGCCCGTTTATCAGTATTGATTCTCATGATCGCCATTATCATGAAGCTATTAGAACAGAAACTAAATAGTAGGTCCATTCTATTCTGAACAATTACCACTGGTCCATAAAATTCGGAGTTAAGGTTGAATTTGTAAACAAAATGTTTATCGATAGAAGCGACTGGACGGCTGATTAACCTTTCTTTTCACTGTGATACGGAACTTCTCAACTCCAAGCAAGCTGGCTAGAGATCCAAACAAATTCTTTTCAAAATGTCTCCATTGATCAAACGTTAGCCGGGTATTGTAGAATACCGTACTTATCTCGAAATCCAATCCGCAGAAAAACTTTTCGTAACAGTCTTCCAAAAGCATCTGGCAATCTGCTGAATCGGTCAACACAGGTGAAAATATACGAAAACTCTTTTTCTGTCGGTGGCAAAAAAACTAACAATATCAATGTTATTGTAACCCAGTCGGTAGCACGGTGAGCTCGGCCTCGCTTTCAAAGGCGAAGGTCCCGGGTTCAAATCCGCACTGGGCCAGATGGACTTTTTCACGCGTCTCTTAGTACTGGGGCATCTACTATCGTGCGGTGATGCCCCGGGAAGAGGGATGAAACGAGAGAGCCATCGAAACAAAACCCCACTGATAAATCCCCCACTGATCCAAAGATGCAAATCTTACAGTACTTCGTTGTTATCGTCCTCATTGTTTTGTTATCGTTAAAGAAAAAACCCCGACGGCAAAAACCTGCTAATAACCTAGCTGTTGATGCAGGGCAAAAAAAAAAATGTTATTGTGATCAAAACAATCCTCACCTGATGGGAATACGCCAAGGGTGCCTGCGTTCCTGCGAATGACGACCGATCTTGCTCCTTTGACACTGAATGCAGCTGCGACTCCAAACACAACAGTCGGTGTTCATCGACGGTCAAACATAGTATCGTTGTCAAACCAGACGTGTTGAACTACGAATGCTAGGATGAGATCGATTGTGGAGACTTTCAAAGATTGTCTGTGTATCTAACGTTGAAAACACGTGGAGATAAGAATAAAGGATTTTTCTGCAATGGTGCAGATTGCAGATCGTATAGCCGTTGAATCTAACGATTTGAAGTTTGGATAGATTCCAACAGGTAGGCTTATTGTTTCGATTCTAGCAGGCTCTTCAGGCTTATACCAGATGGCATGTCAATGGTGCTGAGTCAAGATAGTACGTCAGCAACAACGTTATCACTACCTGAGATGTGCTGAGATGTGATCAAAACTGTCCGAAAAAATCCAGATGTCTCAAATGACACAGGAAGCTTTCGTCAGCTCTCTGCTAGAATGCATACCTATAAATTGAGGGTTTGTGGTCAGTGAACAAGGTAAACTTTCGACCTTCCAGCATATGCCGAAAGTGTTCAACACCGAGGTAGACGACCAGTAGTTCTCAGTCGTAGGTGCTGTATCTAAAGTTCTTCAGCGGGCTTAGGCTGCTCGAGAAGAAACTGAAAGGCTGCCAACTCCTTTCATAGAACTGATGAAGTGCGGTTTCTGCATCAAAGTCCGATGAGTCGACAAACAACCCAAGACAAAGACTGGCTGATCAGGAGTGTGGCAGAGGCAAGGTCATTCTTGCATTTTTGAAATGAAATCAAAGCAGCATCTGTCCAAACCACCTATCTTTCTATTCTGTTGTCGTTCTGTCGCAATTATTCCAAATACTGGCTCAATAAAACTTGATACGATTCTGAGCAGCGTAGGGAGAAAAACGTCGATAAAAAACTGATTACGACTAGAAATTGACGGAGCTCGTTGATCATGGAGGGTTGTTTGTATTCTGCAACGGCTGCTAAACGTTCAGGTAACGGCTCAACCCCTGTAATCGCGTCCCAGTGACCCAAGAAGGACACCGCCTTTTGATAAAAGTGCGACATTGCTTCATGCTGATTGTCATGCCAAACTTGTTCAAAGGTCTGAGAACTTGCAAGAGATGTTTCCGGTGTTCATCTTAGTTTCGAAAATGTACAAAAAAGTACGTCGCCAATGTATACGATGGCAAATCACTTGAGACTTCATGCATGAAGCGTTGCATGGTTTGGTTTGTGCTCCTGATACCAAAAGCCATATCTTCAAATTCAAACAGACCAAACAGGACAGTAAAAGCGATTTTGAGAATGCCTTTTTCATGAGCTGGAACCCGATCAAATCATGGATTGTAAAAATAGTTTTATCTTCAATGAAGTGAATGCGAAAAATCTTGAAGCTTCTGTTAGGGGTACTGGTCGTCGGTCAGGTACTCGTCTACTGCTGCAGCATTTAATAAAGAAAGTCACCTCAAGGTTCCCAAGAATTGTGTATTTCTTCTCAACCTTATGCCAATCAGCTTGTCTATGGGTTTTTTGATGGATGGCAAATACCTGAATCCACCATGAATCCGAATTCTTTTTCGCAGTTCAGAGTTTTTCTGACGGAAAACTGGTGGTTTCTTGGTTAGTTATAATAGTTAGTTCCGGCCGAAGAATGTCGTCAAACGCTGTCGACTTGCTGGTATCGATCTGACATAGTAAATGCTTAAAAGTTAGTCGGTCGATATTGATTCTTGGTAGCGACCAATAAACCAAAATTTTCTAATAAAATCGGCTCCGATGGATGCATCCGCTATGATAAATCACCAGGTGAATACTTGAACCCAATTCGATTTGACGAGTTTCAACCGAAAGTCTCGAATAGCGAACCATTTGCGACATAAAGACAGTATGGGTTGATCAGCAGGTTGCGCCCAGTTAGAGGAATATAACTGTAACATCAGCTCCATTGTCGACAGTAACCATTTCTTCTCTTGTTTTCTGAAAAAATATTACGAGCTAGCTGAGCCAGTTTGATGGGGGCCCTCAAAAAGAAAGTAGCATCTACCCTTAGATCTGTTGTGAAGAATGGGACCGTTCTGGAAAACAATCACAGCGCAGTTCGATTGACTCTAGTTCATCAATAATTTAAGAAATGGAAACGGTGAATCACAATTCCAAGCATATTACAACTAGGTAAGCATATTACAACTAGGTGACAGAAAGAAACCAATTGAAAGAAGTGAGTAAGCACTCCTCGACAAATAATGCCGGTGAAAGATCAGAGCTAGCTAACCAACTAAACAGGTCAGCAATTGAAGTGGGCCACCCAAAATTTGTATTTTCTTTCAAATATAAATATCAGCGGAAAGAAGCAACCGATTTCAAAACGGTTTACGACGTCTGATGAAGTGATTCTTTCTCTACGATGTTTGATGTCAGATTTTTCTATTGTCGGCAATATACATGATATACAGGGTGAAAACGGAAGCTGTACCAAAATGGTCAAGTTTAAATCATGTGCAACTATTGTAAAAATATTACCAGACTTTATGTGACTTCATATTATGAACGCTTGACTCATTGTCTCCAAATGGCCTTTTAAATTCCTGTCTATATCTCTTTCAATTGCAGGGTGATGAAAAATTTGGTTTTGCTTTGATAATGGGATTCCTTGTTATCCAATTTCAAAAATATGAACGGCGAATTGAAGCTTATTCTTCAAACGATGGAGCCTGAAAATCAGATTCGACTCAAAAAAACATTCGAAACAGTGGACTCTACCAAAGGTAACTCAAAGATGAAGTAGGTACACTCGGGATCTGGTTTGAATGAAAATTTTTTAATCCGGCCATGGTTTCCGAGTTTTCCTCTCTGGCAAATGTTTCAACTTTTTATCCCATGAACAGATTTTCACCATTTTTTTCAAACAAGAGGTGATTGGTTCTTGAACACTTTCCAACAATTTTTTTTTCAATGTCCAAATACAGCAATATATGTGAGTAAATATGTGATATAAGCTGCAAGAATAGTGAAAAATACATTTACATGTAAAACTAACCAACCAACTTTGACCATCTAAGTAGAAAAAAATTCTTCAAAAAATTGAAATTATTTTTTCCTTGAAATAAAAATACCGTGATTTTCTCGCACATATAGATAAAATGGCCGAAATAGTGACAAATATTCAGTTATGTGCAAAAATATGGACTAAATATGCGGCTATATGCGATTATATGGACTATCAATTTGTATGCGGTAAAAAGTCAAAATAATGAATTATATGCGAAATAAAATTTGGTATTTAGGTTCCTTATAAGATGGAAACGTCAAGCTGCAAGTCGACAGTTGCGTCCAACTTAGTGAATAGAACATGTAAAAAATTATAAATCCGCTCTCTACTAATAACTTTTAAATAAATCGATCAATTTTGTTATTTTTTTTTAGCAATGTAAAGGCTGTATTTTTGGCACCAGGTATGCTTTACTACTTCCATTTTGTATCGTCACTATTTGTTATACAGGGTGGATTTTAACATTTTGATTGATTCTTTTGTACTATTTTGGATACGGCACATCAATATGGGGCTCATATACAGTTGAATAACTTTTGGACCTCCTGTATATCCTTTGCTGATATCTTTTGTTTCGAAATGTCTCCTTCATAACCAATCGACAACACTTTTTGGACTTAGCTATTATTCTGTTAGTTTAATTCATATCGAACATTCCAGAAGCTCGTGAAGGCACAATACTGATGAAATCTTGTCTTACAATATGTAAATATCAAAACTGATTTATGTTCGATTGAAACCTTCACTCCGCCCTGTTGGAAATGTCAAACTCGAAAATCAATATTTTGCTTAATGTGAAAAAAAAATATATATATTTTCGCATTTTTTTTCTACCTCAACTGTCACGTTTAGCTTTGATGTGAACTGCCAACATCTTCACAAATTTTGAAGACAATATCTTCAGCCATAGGCAAAAAATCGCTAATCTTTTGATTTTTTTTTTGTTAAGTTAATTTTATTAATATAAACATATACGAGAAAAAAATCGGTATGAAACAATTTTTGTAGGCAATTTTATAGCCTTGATTTTTTATGGAACTTAATTGAATATCTCTGATGATAAGCGGAATATGAGCAGAAAATTGGATCGAAGGACCATTTTTCCAAGATGGCGGCTCGAGCTCAATAGGTAGAGTTGGGGGCTTTTAGTATGTTTAACAGTACACCTTACCGGACATCACTGTCAAATTTCCAAAACTCCAACAGTTTTTTCCCTCAAACGGAAAAATTTGTTCTAATTTGACTGGCCTACAATGCCGGTTAACTGATCAGAGGGAATGCATACAAGCTGTTGTGAACAACTAACCACTTTTCGATGATATTTTGTAAATCTGAATTTTCCATTGGTCACTATCCTAAAATTCGCCAAACAAAATCCTGAATCAACTATTCCATTATTCATCTCTTTGGTGCAACCAGAGGTGAGTGATGAAGTGATTTTTGTTATAAAACCAGAAAAATTGAAATTTTGGAAAAAGTATTTTGGAATTTAAAAAAGGTTTTCTATCCAAAGCACCAGTCTGTGACTTTTGAAAGAGACCCAAATAGTGAATTTCTGTCAAGTAATAAACCCGCTGGGATTGCCGATTGATTTCGCAACGCTTTATTTGGTCAATATACAATATACATAGCTCCATCCTTAAAGCTGTCTGTATCCATGCAAAGATATCCAGGACTGTGTGCCGTAAGAACTGTTTTTTGAAGTTTCTGCTTCTATCTCTTCCAAAATTAAAATTTTATGACAAAAAGCGCACCAGACCAATCAGGCTATTTGGTGTAACATCATAATGAACCTGCATTCTCATCAAATTTGCTCAACATTCCAACACAAATTCAAGTGTCATGATTGTATGTAAAATAATGGAAAAACTAGTTGAACATTTCTGGATTCTGGATTCCATTTTGAGGAGTCGGTGGAACACAGTTTTACCTGGCACGTTGGCCTCATTACTGGGCCCATTGTACTTCTCTCCCAGACCAGTCGGACTCACCGAGCCGCAATGTGGTGCCTGGATGTTTGATGTTCGGTCCATCCAAGCACTGGGGCCGACAAGCGCACGGTCGACCTTGACTCCGTCTTTCACCCCTAGATCGCAGGTGTGGATGTCCGATACATCCTCGCTCCCTGCGCCGGTGTTCCTGACTTCGTCTGCCTCCCAACCACGCTGCCGGTTATCCTCTACACATTGCCCTACCGCCGGCTGGAGGCATGTATACTCGGGGGGTTTGCTTAAGACCACCCGAGGAAGAGTTCCAGATCGGCTTCGAATCAGATGAAAGACGTCTTGTCTCCCATTCAACTCTTGGCAGCGGCCAACGTTGCTGCAGTCAAGTTATCACCTGACTGGTGCGGCCTACTACACACTACGCCCTCCTCTAGTTGAACATTTGATTTCATGTTGTGATGTTGAACAAATCTGACAAAACTTAGGTTCATATTTAAACAGACCGTCGGTTCCGGAAAAAGATAATTAAGATGATCTCTGATTACGGCATTTCTTTTTTGGCAAGTTTCAGCTGATTGATCAAGAAGAGGCCCTGCAGCATTTCCATGGGTGCATCAGCACTGTAATTGACCAAAATGCAAATCGTGTAATCATTTATTAGCCTCATTATCTTTTTTTAAATCCAGTATAAATAGTCTAGGGCGCTTTTGCAATGGAATTCAGATTTTGAGAGCGTTGAAAGCGGAAATTTGAAAACAAAAGTTCTTTCGGCACACAACTCCGCATATCTCGGGAATACAGCCTCAAGTTTTGTACAAGTTTCGAACATATATTGCTGAAACTGAGAGATCATAAAAAAAAATAGTTTTGTCAAGACTACACTCCTACAAGGAAAAAAAAAATATTGATCGGATAGATTCCTACCTACATTACCAAGTGAATCAATATAGTGAATCACTGCATGTTTGGCCAATTCGGTTCGAGAATTGCCGCACCTGTCAGGTTGCATCAAGCGCAATTTATGCTCATGCCCCTTCAGAATTTCAAAATTTAAATAAATTAATTAGGGATTCGGGTGTTACCGCACAATGGGCGTCCAATAATCCGGGCAATAATACACTTATGCTGCTTCCGGATACGTATGCAACTCGCCGCTAATTAATTAAGACATAATTATGGGCAGAAAATTAAAGATTTCGCTATAATATTACCAACACTCGTGCCGTTTTGCTCGAATATCGACCCGGGTTCTCGCGAATTATATCACACCGGGCATTATCTCAGATGGGTTTCCAGATGATTGAACAAGCGGCGCCAAAAATGCGGTTCTTGTTCTTGGGTGGTGTACGACAGACGTGTGGCGGAGGTGCGAGGAAGAAATTTGCTCCACATTATAATGGACCTTGCCATTATTATTGTCGCAATGCACTTTCGTTCATAATACGCTTTTGTATACACATAATAGTCCGGTCACTATATGGGTCCGCTTTTTTCTGTAATTCCAAAGTATGCACTATACGGTGAACGTTCTTGCGGTTTGGCTGTTTCTTTGGGTATATAAGCCGGTGGTGGAGGTTCTTGGTGGCATACGGTGTCGTGAAGTACACGGTGATAGACAAGAGAACCAAAAAAATAAAATAACAATAATGTTCTTCAAGGTGTGTGCTAGTGCTTTTTGAAAAAAATAATTGTGATTTTTTCCTCGACATTTTTTTTTCAATAATTACGCTCCCTTGATCAATATAATTAACCCTTTTAATTACTCACTCAATACTAAATTTTCACGGTCAATTACAGCAATTAATAATAATAGAGTTGATAATGTTGACATATTAGGCACATTCATTGATTTTCATTCAAATTTTAATTTGTTTCCATACCTTTCAATAAAAAAAAAATTGTGGAAATTGTACACAAAGGGAAATGAAAATATAAGAATTATACTAATAATTCATTTTTCTTAGATTCTTGCCCTCTCTGCCCTTGTGGCTTGCAGTCAAGCCGGTATCATAGGAGGTCTGGGACATGCCACATCATATGCTGCTGTAGGAGCACCCCTGGGCTACGCCGCCCCCTCGTATGGTGGTCATGGTGGTGGTGGACACGGTGTTGATTATTATGTGAGTTTTACTTTTTACTTCTTTGATTTGATAATTTTAATTAAACTTCTACTTTATTTTCTTTAATTCTGAATTTTTAATTTATTGCATGCTTATTTTCGTTCCTACTGATATTCTTTGCGATTATAATAATGCTTGAATTATCATGATTGACTCGAAAATTCACCAAAACAAGAATATCTTGACATCCCTGGGGAAACCATCCCTTATTCTCTAAGCATCAATTCGATTACTATAAGCTTCTTCCACCTTCACTATTAGTTTGACTTAGACTTTCTCACTTTTTCTAATTAAACTGAAATAGATCTTCTTCAAAGCACAATAATTTTATCAAATGTTTTTTCAAATTCCAATTTGATTTTTTTTTAAATTGAAATGACTCAATCAGGGAATCATGGGTTTTGCTGAGGTTCTCTGTCTGTGTGACTGTTGGAGTCTCCAGGCCATATTTCCAATACCACTGGGCCTCTGGCTACAAGGAAGCATTTTAGGACGAATGTCCACTGGAATGTTTTCATCTCGCTTTCGATTATTTCGGGGAAATTCAATAACATATAGCATTTTTTTTAAATCGCTTGAGCATGAAGATGGAACAAACTTGAAGTGAGATTTTTTTAATTTGATTAGATGGGAAAAAGCAGTGATGTTCAATCATTTTTAAAAGTAATAATGTCCGGAATGAAAGCGTGGTATACCTGAGTAGGCATAAGAACCTAGAACTCAATGTTGCTTTTGGATATTTTGGGTCCGCTCGACCAAATGCTTTTCAGCTTCTGCAGATAAGGTAAAATTACGTCCGTTATCTCGGATAACACGAATTATTTTTTCTTGATTTTTTTTATGTATAGGCAAGCAAGTCTTAGAAAATAGAAATAGCTAGAAGGAATATGTTACCATTCGAAGTTATAGTACACGGTAGCAAACTTAGTTACTTATGTATGACAATTTTAAGAGATTTATGTTGCCACTGAAAAAGTGAATTTTCAAAATACTCTTCTGCTAAATACCTTTTTTTATAGAAAATTCAAATTTGTCTGGGATTTTCTTGGAAAGAAATGTATAAGGTTTGAGTTTCAAATTCAAAAGAAAAAGGAAAAATTCATAACAATTTTTGGGAATTTCGAACCTCAAGGATGGCATTTCCTAGCATAAAAATGGCTGAAACAGACTGCGGACCAGCTCTGCAGAGCGAAAGAGAAACAGATAGATTCTTGTGGCGTAAGTTTCTGCCCAAATCTAGGCTGGCAAAAGAATTGGGGTCTTTCTTCAAAGAATATAAAAAAAATCAAGTTTTTCAAGTTCTTGAATTTTGGAATCTTTATAACTTTCCAAACTTGATTTTAGATTACCCTTATTTTTCAATTCTCCTACTCCACTGGTTTCCATGAAACTCACGTTCAAAGAAAAAACAGTAGGAAATGCCGTCCGTAATAGCATTGGCCGTACATTTCTTTTTGAGGAAGTAATCAAGAGGCTGACTTTTCGAGTTTTCGTACCCTTAGTTCCATTGCTATCAATGCTTCTAAAGAAACACTCAAGAAAACGGTTAGCTGAACTTGGACTGTTCAGCCAAATAGCTATTCTTGTTTCTTGTTGCTGTAAGTTAACTGAAAAAATCTGCTTTTTTTGGAAGAGAACCATCAAAAATCTAGTGATATACAGCCAATCCAATCTTGAGATTATATTTTTTCCTCGGGAGCATTTGTAGCGCTGAAACTGGTAGAAGGAAAACTCTATCTCTTCCTCACTCACGATACGTTACGGCTGTCTGTCACTGTGAATTGCCAACATTGAAGTGAAATGTACTGTCTTCTTTTTACTTCAAGGAAGCTGTGTGCAGAATTCAAATTTTCTATTTGAAAAAAAAAATTGAGGAATCGATTCCCCTATACTAGTTCCTCACTATAATCTCAGTCACATCAGAAACCCTTTCAAATGAATATATTATATTTAACGGTACGCTTAAGGTTGACAATTCACAGTAAAGGACAAGCCGATCCCATGAGTGAGAAAGAGACAAAGATAGAGTTTTTCAGGTGTTTGGACTAATGCTCCAGAAACAAAGAGGAAATAGGTATTTCTGAAATTGAACCAGCTAGTTCAACAGCCATTCCTCACCTATCCATTTTTATTCCTTTGTTAGAATTTGAAGCAACAAAAAAAACAAAAATAGTCGTTTGACTATAGTCAACTCAATTTCGGATCGGTACCCGTTTTATTCAAATTTTCTTTCAAGCGTTAATAGCAATAAAACCCTAATAAGAATAACAACATTTTGAAATGTGCAAAGGAAACCTCAGTAGGATCAGAAATTGGTCGGTTCTGAGGATGAGGATTTTGTTTTTGCGACGAGCAAAATAGCCTTGTGACAAAATTTTCACAGTTAAAGTTTAATTTTGACAGTCTGGGCGTTGACGATGTCAGAAAACTGTTGATGAGAACCGGCCTAAAAAAAATGCACCTTTATACAGTGCCGAATAAGAAAATGCTTGAGACGATCTTCAAGTTCTGGAACCTTGAAATATGACCCTATGACTTTTTTGGGTATTTTCCAAAGACATTAAGACTTTTCTTTGTTTCTTCTACTTATTCCTGACAGTTTGAAAGTTTATTTTATACTTCTAGACTCCTACTTCGTGTTTTAAGACCAATATGAGTAATAAAGTCAAGAGTAACGGGCTTGATTGTTATTTCAATCACAAGAACTCTGAAACAAGATACCTTATTCAACAAACAGTATGCCCTCCTACCTGACAACGGTTGTTGTTCATAATGAGGGACTGTTATTTCCCAAAAGGCCGGCCTCATAGGCCGCCTCAAAGCTCACAAGCCACACGTAACCATAGTGTTACGATATTTCGCGTACGGGTTCGAATATAATTGAGATGATCAATTTAAAACACACACTGTTTATTTCTGCGTACTACAATCAATAAACGCCAACAATTATATACTTGAATTATCGCTGTGATTACAACTTCGCTAGTTTCGCACTCGTTACCACTTCGCATTCCAATTCAATACTGCCCTTAGGCCCTGAGCTGCCGGCTGATGCCTTATATAAGGCCTCCGAATAGTGTTCCCGAACTTTCTGTCTACTTCCAGCAAATTCCATAGTGGCTCGGCATATGCGGTCTCTAGACCATTCCTGAATAATCACACACGTTACCCGTGTAATTCTGCCGGGTTCTGGAACGGCGCCTCCGCCAAAATGGACAGATCTTTCTCGATCGAGCATTGAAGTCTCCCCATTCGGTTCCACGTAAACGCGCGCTCTGGAAGGCACCAGAACATTCCACACTTCTACACTGCGATCTAATGGATGGAAGAATCCAGAAAGATCGAGTGTTTACCAATATGTACGGGATCGCCGTTCGTAACAATAGTTTCAGATCTCAGATGCAAGCTGATTAAGAAGCTAATGGCCTTGCAGAAAAAACACTTCTTGATGTGTGCCACCCATGCAAGCTTGGCTTGAAGGCAACACGGGCATTAACAGAGGCTCAGGGGCTCTCCGGAAATACACCGTCGACCTGGGGCGTAGCTTGATTACTACCTATATCACGTTATAAGAGTTGAGTCGTTAACGGAAAAGTTAATTCGTCAATTAACGATTAACGGATGCCCGATTTTGTACTAATAAGCTTCGAGAATTATAGGATTCACAGGTACAAATGAACAACACAACCAACTCTTAGATGTTACTTATTGAGATAAAGGTACCTACTTCGCTCGACTTATTGAAAAAAAACTCAATTTGCAGTAAAGCTTAACCTGAGGTATAATTATTCTAGTTAGGTACGCAGTGCATATAAGTTCAATCCCAACGTCACGCATCGTTCGTCGAAATAAAGACACCATTTAACATCTCCGATCTCCGAGTAACCACACACAAAAGAAGTAGGTACCTACCTATCTGCCAACCAACCGATGCCCTGAATACCGCAAAGACCAAGAATAACCTCGCACTTGTTTTGTTACAAAACAAACGAAATTACTTCCTTTCGCCCATTTTCTACAAAATTACACATAACCATAACACACGCGACAGTTATTGCATAACGAGACGCGTCACACTCTGGTGGATCGCGTTCTTCACGTGCGCGGATATGAACGAGCTTGACATTTCAAATCGTCTGGGTACTTAGGCATTCTATTACCTGTGGGGTTCACTAATCTGACACAATAATCATACTAATAATTGGAATTTTTTGTCGCCAAAGTTGGCAATTAATCTACATTTTGCAATGTCGATGGAATCACTTACGGAGTGTTTCACGGCTCGCGGCTACGTATTGTGTTGTTATCAATCACTGTCATTACTAAAGACTAGTTTTATCCTTTTCAAAATTTATGGGTTCATGGGCTTTGAAGTAACGGAGTTGCAGGTTGCAGTAGAGCATATGAAATGAACCGATATGATTACTGCTGCGCTGCTATCTGGATCCGATATCAACATGATACCACGAGGTGAATGAATAGTATGAACCGACGATAACAGCTTTTCTCCTTCCAGGCTTATCCCAAATACGAGTTCAACTATGGAGTCCAGGACGCCCACACCGGCGACCACAAGTCCCAGCACGAAGTCAGAGACGGAGACGTGGTCAAGGGCTCCTACTCGCTGGTGGAACCCGACGGCACCATCCGCACCGTGCACTACACCGCCGACGACCACAACGGATTCAACGCCGTAGTGTCCAGGTCCGGCCACGCCGTCCACCCTCAGGTCGTCAAGAGTGTGGTAGCCGCCCCGATCGCTCTGGGTCACGGTTACGGCGGCTACGGCGGTCATTATTAAAACGGAACTTTTCTTCGAATTTCGCCCGAAGCACGGAATAATAGGAAATATGATCTCTTGAGACTGCGGTGATGTCTGTTGTATATCCATGCGATGTTATTATTTTTGTATATACCTTACCTCAAAACGTTGTGTTATCCGCACAAAGTATTCTCACATATCGCGCACTTCTTTTGTAAATGCCATATTTATTATTTGTTTGTTTAATGTATGAATAAAGTTCATAATCTGAAACGTCGCCAATCATTTGGGGGAGAATGCGAATCAAGTTCAAATATATCACGGCTCTCCTGGTGGTCTGACGGGATTTCATTGCCCAAGCGAAAAGTTCGGACTTTCAATCGAAACAAACGATGAACATTCTGTCAAAAGTGGATGCTCCAGGCTCCAGTCCATGGGAGCTCCAGTCAAAATCTCTCCGGATTCAAATGGACTGAAAATCCCTGATTGGCTGAGTGCCAGACTGCCAGATTCTGGAGTGCAGCTAAGGCGTCGAACCCGAACCCGACCAAATGGAGGATACGCGACAAGAGTGCAAAGTTCCTGAGTTTCTTATTTATTTGATTTGATTTACTTCTGGATTAGTCCTGGATCATTTTGTGCAACGTTTTACCCAAACGGAAAATTCCCAGCAAAGTTCGAGGTGATCGAACCTGACGACAAGTAGTGAACACCGCCAGTGCTACTCTGCTGACCTCCCTGTTCTTTCTGCTGCTTCTGGCAAGGCTCCCAGAGTCTCACAATCTTTGCTTTGTGATCTCGAGGATGATTCAACTTTCACCCCTTACAAACGCGCGTATCATGTAACCATAGCCACAAATAAAAATCAGTTGTTTGTGTACCTATTTATTTGTATTTTTTTATAATTAGGTATCAGCAAATTCTGAGCAAAAACGTTTTGTCATGAGTGACTAACAGCAAGGTGAAAAGAAAATATTATCATTATTATTAATATTACTATCGAGATTCCTACTCAACAGGTAAGTAAGTGAGTAAGTAAGTAAGTAAGTAAGTAAGTAAGTAAGTAAGTAAGTAAGTAAGTAAGTAAGTAAGTAAGTAAGTAAGTGAGTAAGTAAGTAAGTAAGTAAGTAAGTAAGTAAGTAAGTATATATTTTTGCCAATAAGATACAAACTCAGGTATATGTGGCACGTCAGTCTTACAATTAAATGGATAAATACACCCAAAAAATAACAGCAAACAAAGAAATAAATATAAATACAAAATATACATATGTACAACAATTGACAACAGCATATGGCCCGACAACTACTGAATGAATTCGCGCAAGTCATGGAATAGCCTGTCCTGAAGGTAATCCTTCAACCCACGCCTGAAGGCCGCCAAGCTGCCGATGGACCTAATTGACTCCGGGAGAGCGCCATAGGCCTTTATCATCCTGTGTCTTGCGCTACGCTCAAAAAACGCCGTCAAGTGGGCCGGAATTCTGAGTGAGTGCGCGTGACGCGTCAGGACGCCGCAACCGTTGTACATGTCTCTATTTGTGGAAAAAGAAGACATGTTTTTTCTGACAAACATACACAACCTGTAGATGTAGAGGGTGGCCAAGGGCATGATCTGCAGTGCACTGAACAATGGTCTACTGGGTTCTCTATAATTGACATTTAGCATTGGTCTTATTATGCGCTTTTGAGTGATGAATGCATACCTCATGAGTACAACCGGTGCAGATCCCCAAAAGATCAACCCGTAGGACAGAACACTTTCAACATGGGCAAAATAGTAAGTTCTGAGCGCGTGGATGTCGACAGCGTCTCTAATATTGTTAATAGCGTAGCATGCGCTGTTCAAACTTGAAATGACTTGCCTGATATGCGGCTCAAATCTTAGTTGAGAGTCAATCCTAACCCCTAAAAACTTGGTGTCCGCTACTACTGGTATAGACCTTGAATTCATCTTTATGCATAGACTCTCACCACCAACAACCGAAGACTGATTGAACTGCAATACAATGGTTTTGTCACTGTTTAGAAGTAAGGAGTTTTCACTACACCAAGAGTTCATCTCGCGAACAGCGCCCGAGCCCGAAGCCGCCGCGGTCCCCGCGTCTAAACCCGACACTATGCAAGATGTATCATCAGCAAACTGATAGATTGACGGAATTGAGAGGGCTTGAGGGAGATCGTTAACATAAATGTTGAACAAGAGTGGTCCCAACCTCGCACCCTGTGGAACACCTTGTTCTAAATCTCTAGGATCGGAATGGTGATATCCTATCTCATTGTTAGAAACGTGCCTTAGACACACTCTGTGGGTTCTTACACTCAAATATGATCTAAACAGACTCAGGGCGATTCCTCTAACTCCATAACAATACAACTTATAGAGCAATATCTCGTGATTGAGCGTATCGAAGGCTTTGGACAAATCAAAATACACACCCGCAACGGTGTTTCCCTTTTCCAGTGACTCAGTGACACATGATAGTGACTCAAATAATGCGTCCTCGGTTGACCGACCCTCTATGAATCCATACTGAGTCCCAGATAAAAGGTTATTACCACTCAAAAACTTATAGAGTCTTCTGTAGATCAGGCCCTCGAACACCTTGGAAAAAGAAGACAACAAAGAAACAGGTCCGTAGTTGACGGCGCTCAACTTTGATCCCTTTTTGTGTATGGGAATGACCTTTGCGTGCTTTAGTTGGTCCGGAAAATATCCACTTGAAAAGCAAGCATTGACCAACTCCGCAAGCGGTCCTGACACCTCCTGAGCCACACTCTTCAACAACGCACAAGGCACTTCATCCAGCCCACCAGACCACTGATTCGACAAGAAGCTGATAAAGCTTCCGACCTCTCCCGAATCTGCGGGAATAAAGAAAAAATTAGACAAATGACACGGAACCCCACGCCCACCCGGAGCCCGACAGCCAGCGGCGTTCAACAAGGAGAACTGATCCATAAACATTTCAGCAACAGCCCCAACGTCAGAGACCGCCCGACCCCCGCCATCGACCAAGCGGAACTGATCAATTCTTGGAGCGTCCCCAGACTCTTCCCTCAGAATACTCCAAACTGCCTTTGACTTGTTCCGAGAACCCTAGACTTTGTCACTGTAAAACTGTTGTTTTCTTTCCGACAGCAAGTAATTGTAATGGGACTTTTGTTTCTTGTAGTTAGCCAACAACAGTTCATTGTTTGGTCCGGTGTTCAAACACAGATGATGCAGATCTCGTAAGTTCCCAGCCATAGTCATCAGCTCGCCGGATAGCCATGGAGATTTCTTTTTTCTCGTCTCGCTGACGCTTACTTCTGGAAATACCATTTGAAAATAATGATTGAAAACCGAAAAAAATATGTCGAACAGAGTCTGAGGACACTCCCCTTCCCTTCCCCGCAAGCAGGCCCAGTCATGAAGCATCAAGTAATTCTTAAACCTCGCGATATTCTCCTTAGAATAAATTCTCTGTCTACGGGCAACGCGTCTCTTCACCGGAGCCATCACAGTCCCGAACCTGAGGCGCTGACAGAAATGATCGGACAAATTTGAGTCCACGACATTACAATCAACATCCATCAAATTACTAAAAATATTATCCAAGCAACTTCCTGAGCCACTATGTGAATATCTGGTTGGCACGCCCTTCACATGTTGCGTTAGTTTATATGAATGAATAATACTTAATAGATAAGTCACATCAGATGTATTGTGTAGGAAATTGACATTGAAATCACCACAAATAATTAGAAACTGGCTCTTTTTGCTTAGTCTGTCTAGAAGGTTAATTAAAGTTTCTACAAATGTGCCAAAGTTGCCGGATGGTGAGCGGTAGATACAGATAAACATATAATTAGTGTTATTGAGAGTTAATTTGCAGCAACAAAACTCCAAGTCTTCCTCCACTGCGGGAATCCCAGCCGATTGGCTAACCACTGGAACGTCCACAGCCGCGTAAATAGCCACGCCTCCGCCCTTGTGCTGGCTCCGAGAATAATAACTGACGAGATTGTAGTTTAGAAGCCGGAAGGCACGAATTTCACCCTCACTCAAAAACACACAAGAATCTTCAAAGATTTTCTAGAAATTTCAAAAAGCAAATCTCAGGAAAACCAATGCTATTAAGAAATGCGTCCAGTCTATTCTTCTTATTTCGTAAGCTTGCGATGTTTTGATCAATTAAATTCAGTTCCTTATCGATGCGGCAAAAACCAAAAGTCGGCTTCGTTATCTTGTTAGATACCAATTTACAACGTGAGGCGCACATCGAGCTCAAAGAGAAAAAAAAGACAACAGGAAAAGAACCGCGATCACTCAACACCGCCAGAAGCAGATCCGTCAAAGTAAGACCTGATCTGGCCAACATAACAAAAGAATATGTCAATTCGATCCTGGACTCTCATATAATTAGAGCACAGAGCACGTTTGATGCATGGGAGAAGCCCTAAGAACATTAGTATTGGTAGTAGAGAGGTAAAACGTTTCGGTGCACCTTGAATTTACGCGTGGAACCCTGAACATCAATTTCTGCACCAAATTCTTGGAGTCGAGTAAACCATTGACAAGTTTAAAAAGAAAAACAATGCGAACATCGTCTCGACTGTATAGGCTGACGAACTGCTTCCGTGCCAGCAACATGTCCTGGGGAGATCCCCTAAGAGGATAAGTACCCCAAGTTCTAAAATGCGAAAACTTCAAGAATCGACGCTGGACTCTCTCGATAGCGGAAACATGCACCGAATATAAAAAACTCCAAATGAGATGGCATATTCAAGACATGGCCTACAAAAATGTCGAATTAATAAGACAGGCAGTCTGAAGATCCGCAAAGGGCCAGACATTTCTCAAGATAAAACCTATACTCTTGAAGTCAGCAGCAGTCATATCAGAAATGTGTGGAACAAAAGAAAGCTGAGAATAAAAGCAAACCCTTAGGTCACGCACATCATCCACCATAGGCACCAAAACCTCACAAATAGCGTAGTCAAACTGTATTACATTTTTGGCTCCACAATACGGAACAATCGAGCCATTTACTGGGATTAAGTGATAGGTGATTCTTCTGACACCATCTCCTAACCTTGTCTAAATCAGCCTGAGTCTCTCGCAGTCAGCCACAGTACCTATTTCACTATACAACTTTAGGTCGTCAGCGCACATAAAAAAATCCAGCCTCAACACAGTCACCGATATCATCCACATATATGTCAAAAAACAATGGTCCAAGCTTGTTCCCCTGTGGCACACCAGAAGTCTGAGCAAACATCCGAGAAAGAAAAATCATTGCACTGCACATAATGAAACCTACCTGTCAAGAACGACTGCATTAGAGCCAAGAGCTTGGAACACAGACCGTACCAAACCAGTTTCGCCATCAGCATAGAGTGATCTATTCTATCAAATGCCTTGGAAAAATCCGTGTAGGCAACATCCACCTGCGGTCTCCGATACAACTTTTCAGACAAGAACTGGGTGATCTCCATAAGCTTAGTTACGGTGGACCGTCGTGGAATGAAACCATGTTGCCTCTCAGATAGCATAGGACCCACATGACATAGAATCCTACGGTGCATTTGGATCTCAAACATCTTCTTACTGAAATTACATCCTGAAGCAATGGGTCTATAGTTCTCAACAACATTCCTTCTACCCTTCTTGAAAACCGGACACACTCGAGTCTCCTCCCACCTCCAAAATATCGAACAGTCGTGTGTAGCTATCTGCCTCAGAAAGCCTGCGGCTTGATGACGGTGAGTCACGAGAATCTTAATATTCTAAATCACATTTCCAACTGGCACACAGATAAAATACGTTTCATTGCGGAGCTACGCCCTTTCACCCTAACCAAAAAAACAAATTGTCAAAGTCATAGTAGTGGAAGCAAGCTCCCACAAATTGAGAAATTCAGTAATAAACATTGAAGTCTCCGAACTATTCCCAAATTTTTGAGAAAAATCAATGTTTTATCAACAAACCGAAGTACCGAAGTTCATTCTCCTGATTTCCATCTTCATTCAGGACCCAGAGCTGGGCAAATTACTTTCAAAAAGTAATTAAATCCAATTACCAATTACTTGCCTCAAAAGTAATTGAATTACTCAGTAATTGAATTACTTCAAAAAAAAAGTAATTGAATTACCAAATACTCGGAAAAAGTAATTGAAAAAACCAATTACTTTTTCAATTACTTTTTACAAGACATTGAATTTTTTTTAATAAAATACTTTTTCGGAGTTTGTCGTGCATACAAAAGGGAGGAAATATGCGAAGGACTGAAAAGTTAATAAAAATTCAAGAAGCTATTATAGATACACAAATAAAATATAATTTCTATATTTTTTTAATAATACATATGACCAAAAAACTGAACAGGTACGAACAGGGAACAGGTACCAGTCAAACGACACAACAAAAAATCAAATTCTAAATAACAAAAAAATGGCAAGGGTGAACACTGTACATTTTACACATTGCAACACCAACACTTTTTTTTGCTATTTTTTTTTACGATCTTCTTCGTTTCAAACGATCAGATTTCTACGTCTCTCTCACATTTACGTGATGTTTATAGAGATGCCGCCAGCAAGGAACCAAAACCAAGGAATTGCTCTCTGCGTCGCAGTCCTATACTCGTAGGTAGGATTAGGAGTAGGTACTCTTCCAGCTTAATTTTGTATTTTTTGTTATTATGAGAATGATGTGCACAGTGTACCCGAGTACACGTACCTAAATATTATGTAATTGAACTACAGCTCAATCACACAGATGTGGGCTAGGTAGGGAGGTAAGGTACCTACCTTCAGCGAACAACCACAGCAAATTAGGTATATTCGATTGTTGGAAAGTAATTGAATTACTCAAAAGTAATTGAATTACCCAAAAGTAATTGAATTACTCAAAGTAATTGAATTACTCAAAAGTAATTGAATTACTTAAAAGTAATTCAAATACTTTTTTTTTCAAGTAATTGAATTAAATAATTGACCCGGTAATTAATTACCACTGGAAAAGAATTCGTCAAGTACTTTTTCAAAAAAGTAATTAATTACCAAATAAATTACTTTTCATCAAAAGTAATTCAATTACACTTCAATTACTTGAAAAGTAATTCAATTAGTAATTCAATTACAAGTAATTGAATTACTGCCCAGCTCTGTCAGGACCTCAGCATAAGTGATATGTATTCCCGATTCTGGATTGCAGAACACGCCGTTCTTCTTCTATAAAACCCTTCCGTATAAGAAGGTTATGAAACAGCCATCCATGCAACTCGTTTTTTCTTAAGTCAACATAAAGAAGGCAACTCAGTTATAGTTGAAATAGACATCAAAAATGCCTTCAACTTAGTGAAAAGAGACTCTATGCTTCAGGAAATTGCAGAAAACTCACGGTTTTCATTTGCACATTTTTGGCAGAGTTACTCCTCTTCGTAGCTCTTTTTTTAGACAAGATCGTCCTTTCACAAGTGAGTCGGATGTCAGCAAGGCGATCCAGCACGCCTATTAATCTTCAACATGAGAATACATCCAATAGTGCGTGGACTTACCTCAGAACTGAACCTTTTATATTCAGATTATGGTATTCTTGGACGCTCTTCAAACTCCGTACTTGCAGATCTAAGATTATTGATTCCCTTGTCAAAATGTGTTGAAAATTCTCACAAAATACTCCGATTGTGGAATCATCATACTTTATAGGTAACTATCGCAGTCAAAACAATGGGCGTATTCAGCAGTGAGACCAAAATTTTTGTCAATTCTGTTGGTTCACTACTAACAAGAGAATCAGGCGATCCCCGATGCAAATTTTATTCAACCCAACGCTCAAGTCAAGCAATATAAAATAACAACGCATAGAGCATTTTTAGCAGCTGTTCCTGAGGAATGAGCTCTCGAAGAAACATATTTTCAAATTGTATTGTGATGAAACTATTCCAATCATGGACATTCAAGTTCAATCTAAAACAAACAGTTAGTCTTATCTCACGACAAATCTTGGCTCTATGACGCGATGTGACGAAGAAAAAGTGTCGGCCCTGACCGGGACTCGAACCCGGGTCTTCCATTTGCCGGATGGATACTCTAACCACTAAGCTATCGGGGGAGACAACAGTCCCTCCGTCACATGCCCATATGAGAGCCGCCACAGTACACCCCCTCCAGAGACGTCGTTTGTCTCGTATGTACCCCTGCGTTCACCGTACTTATGGATCATTGACCGTTGTTCAGTATCCCCCCACCTAGGGCGACGGATAGGACGTGGGTGGACGTAGGACAGGGAAGTGGCGGTGCTGTTTACTTGTTTGTTGCTTGCTTTGTACCTCTTTGCCTTCTGCATGTGCGTCGTTGCTTGCTTTGTACCTGTTTGTTTGAGTTGCATGTTGCGTGCGTGCTGCTTTTGTTCGGGGTCACCATTTATGGCGCGATGTGACGGAGAAAAAGTGTCGGCCCTGACCGGGACTCGAACCCGGGTCTTCCATGTGCCGGATGGATACTCTAACCACTAAGCTATCGGGGGAGACAACAGTCCCTCCGTCACATGCCCATATGAGAGCCGCCACAACTCTTTTTTGATGGAAATGGCTCTTCGGACCTTTCTTCCCGTTCGATTTGCTGAAACAAACAGTTGATAGTATCTCATAACAATCACAACAAACCTCGACTTTTTTCCACTTGAAATCACGTGTTGAACCTTCCTTCCAGTGGATTGGCTAAAACAAACAATGAGTTTTATCTCAAAACAAACCTCAATTTATCAGGGTATCATGATCTCGCTTGGGTCCATCTATTCGTTATCTTTGTCATCTTGAGTTAGCTCTCATGGAAACAAAACATTCATCAGCAGTAAAATGTGACAACCAACAAGCAGGAGCTCAACATTCATCCCACAACATTCTCACATTTTGAGTCATCCTGCCTTCATCCCACAACGTTATCGTTTCCATCCTTTTTGATCATTGGCTGTGATCATCTTCACCCCCCCCCCCCTCCCCCCAATTGTGGACCTCTTACCTACGTTTCACTAATAGTGCCCGTGGTTCGATTAAAAATCGAATGGTATACCGCATTTAATGATTAAAGCAAGCCATTTGGGACAGTTGCCCTTAAGACTTATTCAAACGATTTGGCCCGTAGTTCCTAAAAAAAATTTCATGCGGTCTCAAAATTTGGGGGGGGGGAGTGAAAAATTATAAAAATTTTTTAAAATAATTCCTTTTACACTAAAAACGTGTTTTTGATGCCTATATAGAGCAACTTGCCTTTAACTAGTATGGTTTAAGTACCCACCTCATGATCCGGGCACCGAAAGTCAAAAAATAAGCGCCATTTTGGTAAAAAATTAAGTCAAATGAGAAAGCAACAAAAGGTCTTGTGTGGGGTATCTTTTCCAACGTTTTCTGGATCGCTGAGCACGATTATGATAAGTAAAATACGATTTAAGTTAAGGGGTTGAAGTTACTAAAACTATCCCATGGATAAAGTACTTGTTGGGGGTAGAAATAGCAAACAGCAATAATACGTAAAGGTATTCAGTCTTCGAAAAATGTATGCCAATCAACATTGCACAATATAAAAATTATTGTGTCATTTCCAGTGAGAAAATTTAACATGTCCATCTTGATCCGACCACCGAAAGTCGAAAAATAAGCGCCATTTTGGAAAAAAAACTAGTCAAATTCAAAAGCAACAAAGGGTCTTGTGTGGGGTATCTTTTTCAACGTTTTCTGGGTCGCTGAGTGAGATTATCATAGGTAAAATACAATTGGTTCAACAAATTGAGCAACAATCGGCCAAAATCCGAAATAAAGTTGGAAGTTGATGAAATTTGGTGATCGATGGAGAATTTAATGTAGAATAGCATACCAAAATTCCCGAAAATTTCAAGGCTTGGAATTTCTTTGGGCGTCATCCTTGAATATTTCTGGTTCTTCTAACCAGTTTACAAGTTATTCAGAGTAAACCAGAAATCTTTAAAGATAATAACGCTCTTTGATTGGTCAAAAAAAAATCCAAGTTGGCCGATTTTTTTCTCAATTTGACTGGACTAATCGTATTTTACCTATGATAATCGTACTTAGCGACCCACAAAACATTGGAAAAGATACCCCACCAAAGACCCTTTGTTGCTTTCTGAATTTGACTGATTCTTTTTCCAAAATGACGCTTATTTTTCGACTTCCGGCGGCCGGATCTTGAGGTGGGTACTTGAATCATACCAATTAGAGGCAAGTTGCTCTATATCGATCTCAAAGATGTACCTGTAGGGCAAGGAATTATTTCAAAGAGTTTTTCCTAGTTCTCACTTCTCCTCTGAAATTTTGAGCCCGACTATAATTATTTCAGAATCTACGGGCCAAATCGTTTGCTCCCTTTCCTACGTCTACACTCGAGACTTTCCCTCTCTTGTTAACTACTGCTAGAGATGATCTCACACAGCCCTCGATCAACTAAAACGGTTTCTGTTTTTTTCTGAACACTCACATTGTGACGAACGTTTCCAAAGAGATCGTGTCCTCTGATACAGGATTGAGTGAGCTAAATGGTGTTCAATTCGGTGCAATGGAGGAGGCAGACGGCCAAATTTTTCTTGACGTCCAGGATATGGTTTTGCACGGTGCCAAAAAAGTGCTGATTTGAAGTAGCGACACCGATATTTTCGTGCTGGCTGTATCTTCTTGCATCAGTTGAAAAGAACAAGGCTTGGAAAAAATTCTGGCTCTTTTTTGCGCAGGGATAAGCCGGCGCAATATATTATGTGTCCATATAGCATTGCTGAATCTCTTCGCTTACCAAGCCAGCCGAATATGGGACAGGGTAGTTGATGGAAGCACATCTTCTTCGCCAGAATCCTGGGGATGGTCGAAATAGGAAAATGGTTGGGTCCCAGTATGGACAGATCTACCCAAAATCTGGGCAGCTTGCAGAGAGCTCCACAAAGGTGGTTGTCGGACAGCATGCGACACGCAGCGCTGTTCCTGCCAAAAAAAACCAATTGTCTTGCACCCTGGCCTGTAAAAACTTTGAATGATCTAGAAGAGAGTAACATCCAAGTTAAAGATGGACATTGTTTAATTATTTTATTGGAAGTTATATCTTTTCTCATTTTATGGAGCACAATAATTAATTGTGATACGAGGAGCTTGTGGTGTGGTAGTATGCGCGTTCGACTACCACTCCAGAGGTCGCGGGTTTGATTTTCGCGGATTTTCGCCTCGAAAACAAGCTTCTTGGTTCAGTTGGAATGCTTGCTAAATGCAAGACTGTGTGTCGCATAGCACGTAAAATACAAACGATGGTGCCGACCCACTGTGGAACGAGAGTGGTCGTGTGGTTGGACATAGCTCTCTAGCGATCGTAGGGTCGTAGATTCGATCCCCGCTGGGATCGTCACATTTTTTTTGTGTTTTTACTAACTTCTTGCATATTTTTCGTAAATCTACGTCCATATACCTTGAGTACATACTATAGCCTTTTGTTTTCTTTGATTTTCATGCAATTACCGTCAAGCACAGAGATGTTACACACAGAAGATAGCCCTGAAGAAGTGACAGAAAACTCGAGTTCCGCACCATAACGTATGCACCATTTTAATCTGGTAGACTTGCTCCTTAACGTGACACATCGTATTTTCCGGGGCAACTTGAGGCATTTCTGCAATTGATTGTTGAAGTAGACCCATCAAGTTTGGATTTGGTTAGGAAACCAAAAATGTCTCTGCGTGTTTGACGCTGGTTGCTCCGATCTCGATTGGTCTAGGCGGGTTGTACCACACATGTCTCAAACTGCATGCTTCAATCACAAAGTTTATGGTACCTGTTGGGCCGCTGACGACAGTCATTTTATTTTATTTTTTCTGCAATGAATCAGTACTTCAACAATCAATTGCAGAATTGCCTCAAGTTGCCCCGGAAAGTACGATATGCCACGCTAAAGAGTAAGTCTTCCAGATTGAAATGGTGCATACATTATGGTGCGGAAAAGTGCGGAACTCGAGTTTTTTGACACTTCTTCGGGGCTATATTTTGTGTGTAACATCTCTATGCTTGATGGTAATTGCATGAAAATTGAAGAAAATGAAAGACTATAGCTTGTACTCAAGACATATGTACGTAGATTTATGAAAAATATGTGAGACGTTAGTGAAAACACAAAAAAATATGACGGTCCCAGGCGGGGATCGAACCCACGGCCTTTGGATTACCAGAACGCGATGTCCAACCACACGACCACTCTCGTTCCACAGTGCGACCCCAAGCGATAATGATGGTCGTTAAAAATCCCTACCCTGGTGTTGGAACACACAGGGGTTTGGCAAAATTTCCGGTATACTGGAGGACAGCATTCACCGGCGTCGGTGTTAGTCTTCGTTAAATCCGACGGTCAATAAACGAATAAAAAAATATTGTGATCTTGTGCAATGTTAATACATTTTTCCAAGATTGCTGAATACGTTTACGTATCATTGCTGTTTGCTATTTCTACCCTCAAGAACTAGGTAGGTACCCTATCCTCATGGGGTAGTCATAGTTACTTCAGACTTGTAACTCAGATCGTATTTTACCTCGTATTTTACCTATTTAATTCAGTTCAATTCAATTCATGGTTTCTAAAAATATATAATTTTTATTACAAGAGTTTTAGTCAAGACAAATTTAGATAAAGATAAGGTTAAATTAAGACAAAATGTTAATAAATACCAATAAAATATCGACCAATAAAAAATGCCAAATTTATAGTCACTCGTTAAGGGCAAATGATCATGGATAGTTTTAGTTTTTCCAACCCCGTAGCATAAATCGTATTTTACCTATCATAATCGTACTCAGCAACCCAGAAAACGTTGGAAAAGACACCCCACACAAGACCTTTTCTTGGTTTCTGAATTTCACTTATTTTTTTCCAAAATGGCGCCTATTTTTCGACTTCCGGTGGCGGCATCGTGACGTGGGTACTTAGGTCATACTAATTAGAGGCAAGTAGCTCTGTATCGACCTCAAGAACGTATTTGTAGCTCAAGGAATTATTTTAAAGATTTTTCATTATTGTTACTTCTCCCCCTCCCCAAATTTGGGCCCGCATCGAAATTTTTTTAGGAACTACGGGCCAAATCGTTCAAATAGGTCCTAAGAGCAACTGTACCAAATGGCTTGCTTTAATCATCAAATGCGGTATCTTTATGCGAACCACGGGCACTATAACGTTGTCGTTTCATTCAGGCTGCTACTCTCGACGAGAACAGAGCTTTGGGGATTGAATTGAAAAGGTGAAGCGAAACACGAATAATTGACAGCAAACACAATAAATTTTTATCCAAAATCATCAGCAAAAGTCAAGTGCATTCAGATTCTTTCCGTAAAACACCTAACACACGACTGACAGAGCGGACAAAATGACACACAATGGACAAAAGAAACAAAAACAATCGAAAACACAACAATAAAATATGTCAAACTGTCAGTCAAAGAAAAAAGAGAGTAACGGATTCGGAAAAAGGCACTCAGTGGAAGAATTTGCCCTGAGTTATGCCCTTAGAAGAAAACTCTCAAATATGTGACAAATGAATGACAAGAAACTCACTGATAATTTCCTATATACAATGTAAGCAGAATTAGTAAAACAATATCGCAGAAACATCAGTAAACAAATGTGAAAACATAAGTGAACAGTGCATCATCAATCAAGAAATCAACAATGCAGATAAATCATCAACATTGCATATATAAAAACCCAAAACAATAACAAAATAGGGGTAGTGTTAATAGGATCCTGTAAAGGTACCTACACCAAATATCTGACAAAAAAAATTGAAAACAAAAGAACGGACTGGAAAAGAGAGATTTTCGCAGGGTAACGGCCTTAGCTTGATATTACGCGTAGAATTTGTTGCATTTTATCTGTTCTTGTACGGTTGTGATGACAAACGACCTGACGAGGGGTTACAAGAAAGGTTTACGGGATTTAACTGCAAGTTAGGTACCTACTTGGCGTAGGCTCGCAGATAGTGACAGCACTGACGCCTCGCGCGAAGAATTGAAGATTAGGGGGGGGGGGGGGGGAGGTGAAGACGATCACAGCCAAAGATCAAAAAAGGGGAACAGCACAGTATAACTTCATTATACTTACTCGACCACGGCTTTCTTTTTGTTGAGGAGAATCTAGAGTCAATTTTGGACGATTGCAGACGGGTCATGATGGCAGCCGATCTAGAAATCTCATCTGAGTCACACTACAGTAACATCTACAGGGAGATACTCAGCAGTGACAGCTCAGAACACTCGCTTGGCTACAGTGGGTATCTTACGCAGAATGTTTCTATAAGAAAGATCAGGCTGATTGCGCAAATCCGGTTGCGGTTTCATAGGAAATTAAGGCTTTATGTTAATGGGACCAAATTTGTATTTGATCAGGGCAAAACCTGTTCTATTTGCAACACCGACGAAGTCTATGACCTCTACCATTTGGTTTGTAACTGTCCTATTTTTACAAGATCGAGGAATCGCTGGCTGGTCGGTCATATAAGTCTTCAAGCTACGCGCGAGGAATTTCACTTTTTGTTCGCCAATATTTGCATTGAAAAGCTCATCAATATTTTTCACTTTTTCTCGGCAGTCGAGAAGTTCCTGTCTCTGATTGAGGAATAGTGCTCGATGGATCTTGCTGGGCCTCTTATTCTGTGGCTCCTGCGGTTGGACATAATTTTTGGCACACCTCCATTGTTTTGTCCCTACTTTATTTTTGTTAATTGAGTACATAATATTTAGTTACTTTTATCAATTATTATCATTGTATTTACCTAATTTTTAAGCTAATTTCTGAAGAAGATTGTGTACCTGCCTATTTATTTTATTTTTTACTTTACTTTGTATACCCCAAGGCTTTAAACAAATAAATTACATACATACATACATACTTCATTATATGAATGAAAATATTTGGATAGGCATATTTTGACTAATTTGAAAAAATAGTTATCTACCTATTGGTCGGCGACGCTACGGTGCCAATAAGAGGAGGCCACCTGAAAATCAAAGTACCCAAACAAATTTTAGATGGCCACGACGACTCTTAATTTTGACGCCGTGATTAGAATGAAGCAGATCATTTCACTTCTCCGACCCACCACCCAACGAGGAGCCACCCATTGAAACATGAAAATTATTGGATATTAGTTGTACGACTTTTAGTCCGGCGGCTTAAAGCCATATTCAAAATGAATTCTGCATTTCGTGCCGAAGCTAATTTTGTTTTATTTTTGTGAAATATGATTAAGAATGGAAGTTTTGAGGGGTGGAGCCATTCTCAATTTTCACCAGGGGGGGAGGGGGAGGGGGTTATTCTGACTTTTTGGGGGCTTTTTGGACCTTTTCTTATGCACTCGATGTCGTAAGCGGAGGCAAGGTGTTTTCTAGATCTGTGATATATCCGGATTTTTTTAAGTGGTGTAGCCACCCCCTTCCCCTCTTGGGAGGTGGCTGGGGGGCTCAAGTTGACACATGTAGCCGATTTTCTTTTTTCCCTTAATTTCGAACCAATATCGGTAAGTTTGGTATCGTTTCCGACTAAATCACATCTTCTGAACTCAACCATGACTCAGAAAAATAGATAGCAACAAGTTTAAACAAGTTGTGCAGAGAATATAATGTTTTTTTATGCTCCTATTTGAAGACATTTTTTGGGGGTGTTTTAGACATTTGTGGTTGAAGTCCATTTCAGGTCTAGTATTTTGAACTATTTTGAGCCTAAGAAACGTATTTTAGTACAGTCTTTTGTTTTGGAACGAATAAAAAAAAATGTTTTGTAAACTTGCTTTCAGCAAATTTTTTGATAATTCACCAACAACGTTTGAAAGGTTATGAACGTTTATAGTTATGGTCTGTGGTCTTCTTGGAGAGTCCTGCAGGGGTGGAAAGAAACCGTAATCCCAAAGGGCGGAAGCCACCCTTGATGGGGGTGTAGAATCTGTGGGGGAGGGGGGGAATATTTTATTCATAATTTATGAACGGGCTAGAAACAATCTTTTCACGGTTTCTGATCCTATTTATTTTCGTGAATTTGGTCTTGAACCAAACTAAAAAGAAGGGATTCAATTTTGGGCTTGGTGACTATTTGAAAATCGCTCTTGCAACAGCAGTAACCCAAGTTTTGCGAGGGTGATTGGACATTTTTCCATCCGGTCTGTGCACCATCGAACGCTCAAGCAGGGATTCATAATTTATGAACAGACAATTCATGAAGAGACAATTTTTTCATGATTTCTGATTTTATGATCTTATTGGAGTATGTTGGTGAAATTGGGTTCACATCAATGTCAAGACGAGGGGATTACTTTCGGGCTTGCGAGCTGTTTTTGTTGTAATCACTCTCATCTTCTTGAAGGGGGGTAGTAGGGGGAGAGATTTTCTGATTAAGACCTTAATGGCTACTTTTGTTGTAACATATATCAACATAGGAGGCAAAAGGTTTGTATATATATATATATATATATATATGTAATCAAGTGGAAGGATTTTGATAGGGGGAGGCATTCCCATTCTTCATTGATTGGGAAAGGTGTGAGAGGTTCAGATGAGAGGTTCGGCAGGTTTTTTTTTTTCAATTCAAAGCTTCTTATATATTTTTCATGCATTTTATAGGAGAATGGACGGTAGAGAATGCTTTTATTATTTAGCAACAAGTCTAGGAGTTTTTAAGCAGCAGAGGCGTTTCTCAATTTCGTTAGAGGATTGATTTTTTTCTTCATTTCGAGCTTGTCAGCTATTTCATGGTTTGCAGTGGATGCGAGAATGATAATTCAACGCTTGTCCATGATCAAAATACAGAACACAGTTGAGTTTCTTTCTATATTTCAAGCTTTTGCCGATGTGTTTTCAAGAAGAAAGCTTGATAGATCAGCTGCCGTTTTTTCAATATTTATTTTCAAATTATGTATGTGTTGAAAAATGGTTGCTGATGTTGTTTGGCGTTCGAAGGTGCACAGACCTGGTGAAAATGTCCAATCATCTTCGCAAAACCCACGCAGAATTCAATTTCATAAAATATTAACAAAAAAAAATTCATTTTCTTACACATAAACGCGGCAAAAGTCAAAAGTTGTAGTCCTCACCGTGGACCGTGGTGGTGGTGGTGACTGGACGTGGGTAGTGCCTGGTGCGAAGCTGTGTTCTTCCAGCCTGAATGGCGAAGGCATCAAATTAGGGGCTAAAATTCTCGCGTTCATTTTTTTTTCTCATTTTTCACTGCTCTACCAACAGAAGGTGTCGATTAATATTCCTACTGCGTGCGTACGATTATTTAAAGTAGGTATCGTGTCGCCGTCGGGTCTGTGTATCATCGAGCATCCTTGCTTGGAGATTCTTCCCTCACTTATGAGGCCCAAAAGGCCGAACCACGTATCTGAGGGTTCTTGACTTCCTTCCCTGCTCGAGGGTTCGATGGTGCACAGACCTGGTGGAAATGTCCAATTATCCCTGCAAAACCCACGCAAAATTCAAGTTACTGCCGCTAGTGCTGCTGCAGTAACGATCTCTGAATAGTCACCAAGCCCAAAATTGAAAGATTCTTCTCCCCCCCCCTCCCCTTGAGTTATGTTTAAGATCAATTTCAGCGAAATAAACAGAAACATGAATTTTGAGTGGAAATTTTCACCCCTCCCGCCCCCCAGATTTTACACTCCCATCAAGGCTCCCGCCCTCTAGGATTATGGTTCCTTTTCAACCCGCAGAACTCCTCAAGAACACTACAGATCACAATTATGAACTTTTATAACCTTTCAGACGTTGTTGAATTATCAAAAAAATTGCTGAAAACCAGTTTATAAATTATTTTTTAAATTTTTTCCAAAAACAAAAGACTGTGCTAAAATACGTTCCTTAGGCGCAAAATAGTTTATAATAATACACCTGAAATGGAACTCAACCACAAATGTCTAAAGCCCCCTCAAAAAATGTCTTCGAATAGGAGCACAAAAAAACATGATATTCTCTGCACAACTTGTTTAAACTTGTCGCTATCGACTTTTTCAAGTCATGGTTGAGTTCAGAAGATGTGATTTAGTCAGAAACGATACCAAACTTGCCGATATTGGTTCGAAATCCAGAAAAAAGTGAAAATCGGCCACATGTGTCAACTTGAGCCCCTCAGCCCCCTCCCAAGATGAGAAAAGGGTGCCTACACCACTTAAAAAAATTCGGATATATCACAGATCTATAAAACACCTTGCTCCCGCTTACAACATCGAGTGCAAAAGAAAAGGTCCAAAAAGCCCCCAAAAAGCCAGAACAACCCCCTCCCCTTCCCCCCCTGGTGAAAATTGAGGATGGCTCCACCCCTCAAAACTTTCGTTCTTAACCATATTTCACAAAAATAAAATAAAATTGGCTTTGGCACAAAGTGCATGATCCATCTACTAAGCCGCCGGACTATTTAGGAACAAATGAGGCTCACGATCTCATCAAAATAAAAATCAGGTCTCGTACATGGTTTTCATGTGCAAGAAGCTTTGAAAAAGTAAACTTAGTAAGGATTTCTTTATTTCGAATGCCTTGAATTAGGATAAAAGTCAAAATGAAGAAAGCTCAAGATTTTTTCTTTGGAATATTTTTTATTGAACAAAACAGAATATTTTTTTCAGATTGCCATCACAACACAATTTGGGAGGTATGGGCATAGTAATAATATTATTAGTACTATTATGTATCTAATATTATATATTCGACACCTGTAAGGGTCATGAATAAGCATTGTTACTATTATCATTATTAAACTACTTAATTTGAAATTAGAAGATGGAACTTAAGTTCGGAAGTCGGTAACGACACCAAACTTGTCAGTTTGGTCCGAAATTAGCAATAAAGAAAATCTGTGTCGGTGCGGGAAGAATAGGTACCTAACTGACTTTTGAACATTTTCCAACAATTTTCTTTCGAATTTTCTGGGAATTTCCCTGTTAAATAAATGAAACAGGCCTGGGTTATAGAAATCAGACTTAAATGATGGAGCTTAAAGTAAAGCCGTAATTGACGATCTTTACAATAAGATGATTTGAAAAAAGATTCGAGGTTCTCCCGGAAAAATCAAACTTTCTAAATTTCCAATTTCCTGCAAGTTATTTCTGTAGTGCCAGTTTCAGATTCTTCACCTTCATCCATGTACCAATGCGTCTGACTGCTTCACTCGCTTTTCATACTACATACCTAATTTGGTTCCTTGTGAAAAACTGCAGATTTCTAACTTTTTAGCTTGTGTATAGAAATATACCAACTATTTTTTAAACAAAGGGAAGTGATTCTTGGACATCTTTAGGCAATTTCTCTTGGAATTGTCCAAGTTTTCCAAGAGTTTTCCACTAAAATAAGTAACCGGCCTGGCTTATCGAGACCGGATTCAAGGTGGAGCTCAAAATAAAGCTCTTATTGGAGAAAATGTCTCAATACTTCAATCTTCTCCAACCAAAGGGACATTTCGTGATAAAATTTCCATCCGTTCCTTGCTACTCGTCGGGGAAGTTTTGGGGTGACACAACTGATTTTTGTTTATTGTACGAGTTTTTTGCTGCATCAGGTCGCTTGTACACCAGACATTTAAAACAGCAAGTAACGTCATGTTCTGTTAACCAGCAAGAATTTCGTGTCTGCGCTTTTGAGGTTTATACTCATGTATTGCACCACGCTTCAACCTTGTTAACGTTGAAAATTGAATCTGAAAAAACTTTTACAAACCAAAACTATGTGCAGCGAAACGGACAAACGGCTGTCAATGGCACAAACCAGCCGGAAAAATGCTTCTGCTCGTGCAAAAAATGACCAACAATTAAATACCTATTTCATATGCCCATGCTCGCCGTATACCTAACTTTATGGGCAAAATTAAGACCTCATTCTACCTACCGACTGTATGCAGTCTCTTTATAGGCATGCGTTTTTCTTAATTAACGACTATTATGGGCTAGGTACCCACCAATCAGATTCCAGTGCATGATCACCTATTGTCTCTATGCAAAAAAAGCGTTTGGTAACGTGCCATTAAATTTAATATAAAATTCTGAAATAAGGTAATAATGATATATACGAAGATTACCTCTCAGATTCGTGTTTTATCTAATTAGAAAAAGCTTTCTTCAGTGTTCGTTATTCTTAAAATTATGGGACGTATACGTGATGACAGGATTGCCCAATTGTTGTTATTTTGGGAACCGCTGAACCGAACTCGTAAACAATTTTCAGCTTATTGTTCGGTGTAGTTGCAAAACTTCGTCTTGAAATGAGACAACAAGTGATGTGACTGATGTGTTTTGAAAACTGATGCTATGAAAAGGTTAGCCGAAAAGAAGTGCTCTGATTGAAGCTCTGATTGAATGATATCAAGAAATTTTGAAGATCCAGATTGAAAGCTAGCATCCATGAGTTTTGTTCAACAGCGGCTAATAAAGACTTAGCCAATATAACATCAACGTATGATAACTAACTTTACTACCAATCCCAGGTACGGATAGCTGACCTATCAACACTTTTGTAACTATACTGCTGTACATTCTGTCACTATTTTTCTTAGCTCGCAAAATTTGATATTACTGAAATATAAAGCGACGAAAAAGGTAAGAACCAATAGACATATGGTAAGAAAATATACACAATCAAAAAATTGCTCGCACAGCGCCACAGGGGTCCATTTCAAGCCCAATTTTTATCAAATTAAAACACACCACGTATCGTGACTCGTTGGTTTCTTTTAATTACTAGTCCAACCGCAAATCGCTACCAAAAAAAGCCTGCGATGCTGAACTTGCCCCTGGCCAAACTTGCACCATGAACCACCCATGGCAGCAGCGAAATAATTTGCATTTTCGCCTCTATTTTGTTTGTCTTAATCGCTAATAACTCTTTGAACAATATGCGCTTAAGAAAAAAACAGCATGTCACCGAGAAGCACATGTGTTTTAAATAGGCCAAATTTTTACTTTCGTTATTACGATATGCTTTGATACATAATGGTATTCTTATATTGTCAGTGAATGTCTAGGCTAAGTATAAAAGCACGCCCGGCCAGGTCCATAAGCCATATCAGTTTCGATTGTTCGCAAATTAGTAACGATGTTCTTTAAGGTGAGGAAGGTGCAACAAGTGCAGTTTTTTATTTCCAAAAGGACTATTTGCATTGCAGTTTTTTTTCGAAAAAAAAATAAAAAAAGGGAAAAGTGATACTGAGTGATTTTTCTTTCAGATTGTAGCCCTTTCAGCCCTCGTGGTTGTTTCACAAGCTGTCATCTCTGACGTTATCGGTCACCATGGTGCTACGTCGTACTCCACATCTCACTTGGCCGCCCCAGTAGTGTCGCATGGATACGCCGCTCCTGTCATCTCCCATGGTTACGCTGCCCCAGTCGTTTCTCATGGATACGCCGCCCCTGCCGTTTCCCACGGATACGCCGCCCCTGCCCAGGGTCATGCCGTAGACTATTATGTAAGCATACTTTATGCCCTTGTCCTATACCTACCAATAAGAATTTCACCACATCCAAGTTTGGTTTGAAAAAAACGGATATTGACTCATTTTCACTTATTCCACAGGCTCACCCCAAATACGAATTCAAATACGGCGTAGCTGATGGCCACACCGGAGACCACAAGACTCAAGAGGAGAGCCGCGACGGTGACGTAGTCAAGGGCTCCTACTCTCTGGTGGAACCCGACGGTACCACCCGTACCGTTCACTACACCGCCGATGACCATAACGGTTTCAATGCTGTAGTAAGCAGGTCCGGACATGCCGCTCATCCGCAGCAGGTTTACGGAAAAGCTGTGGTCGCCGCCGCACCTGCCTATTACCACCACTAGGTAATCTGTGAGAACCAGTGAAGTGAAAACCGCGACGAGTATTTATTGTTTCCTTTTGGAAATGTACTACCTATTTATTTTTGTAAAAAATAAACACTATTTTTGATACCGATTTGGTGGCTCATTTTTAGAACTATTTACCTTCATTCAGAGTAAATTTAAATAAACCTCTAAGTTTAACCCAGGTAGACATCACTTTTCTCAGCACTTAGAGAACATTTAGGAAAATTCTTAGATAGAATGGTGGAAAGCAACCCACCCAAAATAGTATATTGTGTGGTTAGTACAAAAAGTGCCATAATATTAAATATAGGGCCGACGACGAAATCTTGCAGTTGCCGAGGCGCCAGCCGAGGCCTGCAACCGGCGCGGCGGAGGCCTGTGAGTCACTTTTTGTACGAACAGCACAACAGCACATGGTACTATTTCTTAGCTGATCTAATGAGGCTATACTTACACCTATCAAAATGATAAATCTGAAAGCCACGCATTTCATTTATAACAATAATGACATGGATCTATCAAAGTATCTAAAGCGTTCTTTCTGGTCGGCGGCCAGAAAATATCCAATATTCCTGGCCGGCGGCCAGAGAGTTTTTTCCCGTACAGTAACTTTTCGTTACTAGGGTCACTAAAGCAATCGTTCATTTTGTGGCCTGGTAGTAGGCTAGAAAATCACTTCTTTCTGTCTGATCGGCTAAAAACCAATGAATTAAAAATAATAATAATATACAGGGTGGTCCAGGATTATTCTGAAAGATTTCAACCATCGATAAAGCGCGCTCGAGCATGAGAAAACGATGAGAACAAACCCAAAAACTATATATCAAAAATGCATATTAATGGAGATATGGTCCGTCAAAGTTGAAGGTAAAAAACTGGAATTCTTCACAGAAAAATAGTTCTCAAATGTGTTTGGATGATAAGGAAATGCACTTTGGAAATCTCTTATAGAGATTTGTTTTTTGTCGTGTTCGGAACCAAGTAACCGATTCGAAATGAAATATGATAAAAATTAATAGTTAGTGTACTTCGGCGTGTTTGAAATTTCATACTCAAATAAGTATCTTAGAAACCACCGATCTTACAGGAATTTAACATATTATCATGCATTCAGCTTTTATTTTCAACAAAGCAGGCGAGTCTAGTTTGACAGAATCCACCCTGTAAAAGCGTCGTCGTCTGTGGGATGCCACAGTTAAGGTTATGCATTATTTTCTGGGGTTATCGCAGCATCACTTCAAAGCCCACAACAGTGTTGCAAGTTGATTTTTGATTGAAATAATGCCAAAAAATGTCATAGAATATCAACCGTTTGTCATTCTTCGAGCGCAGTGGAAAAGCTCTTGGTAATTTCACAGACGGGACCAACAACGTTGCATAGGTGGAGGTCCTGTACAATGCGAGAAGAGAAATGTGAAATTAGGCTGTATTAACCAAGGAGGAGGAGGAGTTTTTCAGTCGGTAGAGATCGATTTAGTACTGGCACCTACCAATAATAATAAGTGGAGACCTTTGGATTGAGAGGAATGAAACGATTGATGGCTGACCTGATGATGATTGATAGATAGATAGATAGATAGATAGATCTTTATTTCATTCCATGTTTACCCCATCAGGTGTGGAACCGTCACAGTATGTACATTGTACAGCAATGCGTAATATGAATAAATATAAATCGCATTCAAATATAAATAAATATCTCAAATAAATAACCACATAAATATATAAATAGAAAACAACACAAATATATACAAAAATATAGAAATTTATGGGAAACAACACACATGGTATAGATTAAACATCATCATAAAAACATTTTGAAATACATGACTTGATCGACGCCTGCATCATTGATGAACTCCTGCACCGAGTACTAAGCTTTACATGCTAGAAACCCCTTGAGCAAGTGCCGAACCCGAGGCACAATTCTCCTAACAGCTATTATAGGCACAATTCCCCTAATAGCTGGAGTGTCAAGTGCTGTCTAGATATTTTTAAATTTAAGAAACAAAAACAAAATCCAGGTCCTGCTGCGTTGCAAATAAAAGCTGAATGCATAATATAAGTTCCTCCTTCTGAATTTAATCAGAATATAAAAAAATCGGAGAAGCAAGAAACGGATAGAAATTTTTGTATGAGATGTCCCTACGGGTTGGAAATGAGGAACCGAGATATTTTTCTTAATAAGGGCTGCATTTCGGGCGCCATCATTTAATTCCGGTCTTGATAAGCCAGGCCGGGTATCCATTTTCAAATTGAAAGCTTTCGAAAAACTCAGAGAATTTGGAGAGGAATTGACGGGAAATGTTCAAGAATCACTTACCCTTTGTTTAAAAGAAGTTGCTGAAATCTGCTCACAAGCTTATAAGAGTTGGAAATTTGCAGTTTTTCAGAAACTGGCACCACAGATAGAAAGATTCGAAATACTATTCGAAGTACAAGAAATTGGAAATTTTGAGCATTTGAGCTTTTCGGGAAAACTGAAATCTTTTTTTAAATCATCTAAATGTAGAAATCGTTACTTGAGGCTTCATCATTCAAGTCTGGTCTCAAATAACCCAGGCCGGTTTTTTGATTCCCAATGGTGAAATTCCCGGGAAATCAAAAAAAAAAGTTGGAAAAATGTTCAAGAAGCAGTTACAGTTTTTTTTCACGGAATTCCGTGACAAATTTTTGACAAAAGAGAAGAGTCAAATCAAGTTTGCAGTTGAAACAGACCACTCTCCAGTCAAGCGTTATGAATTTTCAAAATTTCTCCTAGCCGTTGCCATGCAAGAGGGACTCTCGCCCGTATTTTGACCAGGACGGCTCACTTTTGATGGAGACCTCCACTCAAAAATTGTGTGCCTGTGTAAATGCCTCGAGTTAGCAAGTCATATTGGAGTTTACCTTTTCTTAAATGATGAATTACCTGATTAGATTACTTGTCAATCGAAAAAAACCATATAATCAGACACTCTCCAAGGTTCAAAAGTGGTGCAAGTTTTTTGTGCTTTTCAGAAAATGGTTTCCAGGAGTTGTATGTAATGGGTGTCCCAAAAGTGAAGACCACATTTTTGAATGCTCACCATTTCTACAAAATGATAGTGAGAAAGTCCAAAGTTGGCACGCTTTAAGTAGACACTTGTCAAATTAGTCATGTCACGTTAACGTACAACGGTACAACGTTTCTGTATTTTGAAAATATATTTTCAAAATAACTTTTTTGAAGATGAGGGTCATACTGTCAATTCTGAACGCTACCGTAACATGCTGGACAATTTTTTGGGACCTTGAATCATATAAGGAGGATTGCAAAACAAGTGGTTCAAGATGCTAAAACGTGAGACAACTGAGTTGCTGTCGCTGATAAGAATGTTTCCCGACCATGTTGTTTCACGAAACTGCGATGTCGACTGGCCGTCAAGATCGTCTGATCTGATGCCCTTAGATTTTTTCTTTGGGGTTATCTAAAGAGTGGGGCGTACGCAGATAACCCACAGGCGATTGAGCATCTGGAAGATAATATTCGTATCGCTATTGCAGAGATAGGTCCAGAAATGTATGAGCGAGTTATGCAAAATGCAGTCCGACGCGCCGAGGTCTGTCACAGGATGCCTAGTGAGCAATTAAGGGATATAGTATTTCATACATGATTTTATAAGTTGGAGTTGGCATATACAAAAAAAACAAACCGAAAATATTGGTTTCATTTCAGAAGTTATCGCGTTATATCCATACAACTCTTTCGGTCATGACTTCTGGGACACCTTTACCTATATGCAGCAACAACATTCCAATTTGACCGTTCAAACGGCCATTCCCCAAGCTTTCAAATAAGACATCACATGCTTTTTACAAAGGGCTGCTTCCAGGAGTTGAACACAGGAATACAGTTATCTTCAAGTCATTACCTATCTCAACTGAACCGGTTAAACGATTACTCTTAGTTCAGTTTTCAAACGAAAGATTGTGCATACTTTGAAAAGGAGTTATTCTTAAGAATGGTGTTTTGGGGCAGTAAACGTATCGATTACTCAAATCCACCTATTCAAACTGACATTCTCCAAGCTTTTAAATGCGTTAGTATGTCACTTGTGATGGCTGTTTTTCACAAGGTGGTTCCGAGGAAATAGAACAAAAAGGATCATGGTAGGACTATTGCCTCGACTATTGCCTTCATTAGATCTTCCGAAAAAACATTTTCCGAACTTTTAGATGAGGTAGAACATGCATTTTACAAGGTATTGATTGCGCTTTGCGCTCCACAGTATATGTTGAGTAGCTTCTAGGGTAGAACATAAATAAAGTCATCTTTAGATAGATAGATAGATAGATAGATAGAAGGTTTATTAGTTCTCGGAAGAAATTCAACAGTGTATAAAATATAAATAACAGGTAAAACAATATAATATTGCCACAATTTTTGTAAAACACTTCAAAATAAAATATAAATATTGATAATATAATAACAACAATAACAATATAAGATTGACATACTCGTACACAACACATTAAAAATACTACTCGAGAGCAGAGTTATCACAAATGAATTAAGGTATACGCTTTACTATACTCAGTACGCCTTCATTTTGAACCTGAGTTTTAATTTTTTTCTCAAAGTTTTTTCATAAGTCTGGATCCTGGTTCAAAATCGACCATTTAAAACGGAAAATCCGTCACCTTCTGGATGAGTTATTGCATGCTTTTTGTGAAGGCTCATTTTTGGAGGGTGCGGTTTCAAGGGGGTAGAAAGTAAAGAATCATGGTAGGACCATTGACCATTGCTCAAATTAAATTTTTTGAACGACCATTTTTCGAGCTTCTACATGAGGTACCACATAATTTGTACAAGGAAGTTCTTTCCAAAAGGATGGCTTTCAAGACCTGAGAATAAATAAAAACATCGCCCTTTTGGCAGCATACCCTTTTCAAGAAGTGGTACTACTGGTACTACATAATTGCAATTACTGTAGTCGTAAAAGTTCCCGTTGCAAATAAAATCGATCTGTTGAACAAAATCAAAAATTTCTAGCGAAGAAAAAGAGTTGAGAAATTTAAAAATGAACACCAGCATATATGCCACGCCTATGCGCCACCCTGCACCATGACGCAAAGAAACAAGACTTGGCAAAGAATAATAATGTGGAAAAAGTTGGGGGGCGTTAAAAATTCTAATTTAAAGTTCTGGAACATAATACTGTGATGCTGCAACTTGTGGCTATGAGGAATTTATCAAGGAATTTATTAACGAATAAAATTTAAAAAAAGTCGAGGAGAAAATTTAACTTTGTTGTCGTAATCGACGTGCAGTAGGAATGAAGTAGAATAATGTGAATAATACACGAAGAATGTCAACGCAAGAAAACACAAGAGCGATTACGATGCAAGTGAAGCCCAGAAAATTCTCTAACATTGACCTGAAACCAACCGCGATACCATACAAGCGTAATTAAAGAGAAAGCAAACTCGAGCAAAAAAGGATCACAAAATGTTATACCTGTAAGAATTGCATATGTTCAATGTTCATACTTCATACCTTTTGGATTCCTTCCGATCCTTTTGATAGTCTATAACACTTCATGTTCATCTAAACTGTATATATTTAGTATAGATGTATTGAAGCCAAACCGTTTCGCAGCAAAATATGGAGCAACTGAAAGAAACAAAGTTGTAAAAAAAAACAGAATCCTTTCTTCTCCCATAGGTACACACATACCTATACAACACAAGATAAATGTCGCAAACGCCCCCATAAATATTTAAATCAGTGCGATGTTGCATCAATATACTCAACACATCTCAAATATGCATTTGACAAGTCCTTATTTCTCAACGCATCAACAGAGAATTAATTAATTCTCTTAAAAGCTCCAGAGTCTTAACAGCACCGAAATTCTTATATAAACGTACACAATTAAATGCGTTTAGCCGAAAATCTCCCACGAGCGTTTTGGGTGCCTCCTATACCTGAGTATACGGACGACAAAACTCTGCAATTTCTCATAGACGTTTCCTAATGGTGTATTTATTATTATCGCAATAATAGACGACTTTATGATGAGATGAACCGATGTGAGAATAATCCACATTCTTTTTGTTTTGTAGTATAAAAGATTGGTGCATCTTGGAAGATTCCATCAGTGCTTGATGGTGGTTGTTGGTCGTCTTATCTTCTTGCCAGTTACAGTGAAACGAGAATCGTCATGCTTCTAAAGGTGCGTGTGATGGAAAAGTGGTCTTACTCGAAATGGATTAAGTGAAAAATTTGTGATCGATCGCTGATAAATGGGACATGTCTATACGGATCTTCCTTAGACTGTGAATGAACAGGCTTCAGTTCACTCTACCTTACAATACTTAATAGTATTTTGAATGCGAGTACATATTCAAAATGGGCTGAACAAACAAATATCACTCGAATCATTCAACTAAAACTTAAATACAGAATGATGTACCAATATTTTGTTCATAATTATGGCCGAAAGATTTATTCATCAGGTACACAATTAGTGTTCAAATTATTCAATTTGAAGTATTTATGTACACATCTATGGTTGTAGGAGTAGGTACACACCTTATGCGAAAAAGAAAGGTGATTTATAATAACATGTACCTACGTGAAACTTTATTAATAACATCAATTTATTCACATTAAACAGATCAAGTACCTACATAGTTTTGGTGTTAATTGAATATTCAAGAAATAGTTTTCATCCAAATGCATCTGAAGATTTCCTGTTATCTCGCCTTTAAACTCTCACATTTACCGATCTAGTGATTAATCAAATTCATGTGAAGTTAACTCATCTGAAAGGAAGAGAAATGTAACAGATCAAAACGTGATATAGTTTTTTCGGTTACCAGATACTTCCATTCCAATAAATCAAGTCATGCTCAAGATATATTCTTATAAAGAAAAGCAAGGTTACATTACATAGATTTCGATGATATGAACTTGAAAAAATCTGATTGAAGCAAAATTTTGTATTAGTATACCTATACCTTAGTGTTGTACTTATAGCAAGGGCCATTTTTTCTGCAAAGGTCAATTTCTAATGATTTAATGACGGATAAAAATTGAGTTCTGGCAGCATTGACACAAGAATCACAGGATTCATTAAACATTTCTTCAGGTTATCGTCGCAGCAACCTGCTTCGCCACCATCCAAGCCGGCAATCTAGGGGGTTTTGGCGGACACAATCAAGGAGGATTCTCCAGCGTATCTTACAACACACACCACGGTGTACCTCAGCATGTACCTCAGCACATACCTCAGCATATACCTCAACACGTGCCTCAACATGCCTCCTTATACACCAACTTCCATCCAGTCGGGCCGTCGCCTAACTATATACCGCACGGAGGTGTTTCGGACGGATATTTAGCACCACCCCCTCACAGCGGAGGTCATTCTTACGCAAACATCCAAACTGCGCCAAGCTTCCACGGCGGTTACAGCAGTGGACCTAGCTTCGGCGGTGGCTACGACCACTCAGGCAGCTACAACCACAACGACTACAACGATGGACAATACGTAAGTAACGGATCATGAAAAAAATAATTCTTTAAAAGATTCAGAATGTAACCAGCTTAGCAAGTTTCCGCTGTTTCCTTAGAAAATGAAGTCGGGACATTTGCAATGTTTCAGGAAAGGCCCAAATACGAGTTCAAATACGGCGTGGAAGATAAGCACACTGGTGATAAGAAGACGCAGTACGAGGTCAGGGATGGGGATGTGGTTAAAGGTCAGTACTCACTAGTGGAGCCAGACGGTTCAGTGCGTACGGTGGAGTACACGGCGGATCCGCACAATGGGTTCAGCGCTGTGGTGCACAAGACTGGACAGGAATCTGTGTCGTTCGGAAAGAAGCACTACTGAATGAATAATTGTATGGCTGAGACATTGAAATAATTTATTTTTTAAAACTTGTGTAAATAAATTACAAAATTTATTTCGTGTTTCGTTGGGGCGCAAGAGAAATGAACAAGCTGTAAGCAAGCACAAGCTGTTACAGGATCTAGTACACGAAGATCAAATTCCCATTTTACGTAATGACTAGATGTGGCACTCGAGCCCAGCATAACTCGACGAATTTATGAAGAGAAAAAGAGAATAGTGATACCTAGATCAGATTTCCAACTTGACCTGCTGGACTAAAAGAACGGATCATCAGAAAAAGCATCAAGGGTTATTTTTTCAGAACTAAATTCTAACACATCTGTTGTAGATAATGACTATACTATACCACGATACCGCTACTGGTATACGGGTACGGGTACTACCCGTTTATTCATTCCAAAATATTCCAGATTTATTCCGGTAAAGCTCTCTTGTCGTTTCTATTTATTATTCCGGTTTATTCCTCTAGTATTACGCGAGAGCTCAAGAAAAGTTGATTGGCTCGCTATTATTCCGCTCAGCTTCCGATGAATGGCTCCTCCGCCAATTGTGCGGGTGTGTGTCTTGATCGAGCATTGTTGTCTCCAGTGAATTTCATAACACTGGGTCTCCTCTCAAGCCTTTTCGTCCTGATTGTCTCTGACCAAATTGTATCTTCCCTCCGAGGGTCTCTCCCATGACGGATGAAGCTTCGGAGAACTCTTTTTTTTTGCTAAATCATACAATACAAGACCACCTGCTTGAAATTCTCCAGAGTTGTCCTTCAAGTCCAAGTCGTATGGTGTTTCCATTCGGTCGGTTGCCACACGGATCTCATGTGCATTGTCTCCCATTGCCTTTAGTTAGGTTGCAGTTGTCCGACTCTTCCGCAGACATGAAGTCTCGCTGTCAAGCTCTTGTTCTTGCCTTGATCTAGGCAAGAACAGGAAGTAGTTTCTAGGAAGTAAAGGGTGTTTTTTTTTTAGAGGTGTAGAACTTCAATCAGCGATAGCGTTGGTGCTTGGGAAGATTTTGCCGTCATTTTTTCATATAAATACTCATAAATACACCCATTTGCTCATACTCACGTACAATCGCACGGCAGCGCGAAATTATTATTTTAAATTCCTATTTAGATAGGTTTAATTTCGGGTAGCTTCTTGGCAAGGATCAAGCTCTATCTAACTAATACGGCCAACGATATTATCCCCAAGACCCTGTACAATTCTGGACTCATTCAGGAAAGCCAGAGACTTCACAAGCCCCAAATGAAAGAAGTCTAAGGAAGTTGAAATACAAAATCTTATCGGCCGGTAATTGGAAATTGGAAAAAAAAATCCACAAAAAGCACGAAAATTCCGTATAAAAAAAACAAGTTTTATAATCATTTTTGAAAAACTGTCTGGAGTTGTGCGTTTGTGCATGTGCATGATCAAATGACAAGCCTTAATGAATATTCAGATGGAAAAATGACGGCAAAATCTTCCCAAGCACCAACGCTATCGCTGATTGAAGTTCTATACCTCTAATAAAAACACCCGTTAGTATGCGAACCTCGGGATACTTCAAAGTTCACCTCCTTGACCCGATGACTGTATGCATCTTTGGCTGCCTCTATTCGGATCGCTTGAATCAGCTAATGTCGACTAGATAACTAATCATCACCATCTGATGGCGCAGTCTTGGTCTCAATTCATGGATGGAGTTGCGATGTACATTGAACGGGTATGGCAGTATAGAATCAGCCACTGGACGCCTCCACCTTCGCTTTTTTTTGCATCCTAGTCCAAAACTGGGTTTGATAAACCTGCCACAGAAATTTCAGCACCTTAATCAGCTTTTCACAATGCTTCTGCTTACTCTCCGGGACCGTCTGAAGCAACTCTGACGCTGGGCATCTCAGTGCAAGGATTGGTGCCCTAGCTTCAACGTTATCACTTGGCTTCGGAGGCACGTAGGCGGACAGGTGAAAGGTTAGGCAAACAGATAAGAGAGCCCAGTCAAGCCCACCGGTCCCCCTTCCCAGGAGCATTAAAAATGGAGTAAATTGGTATGAAATAAGGTGTTGTAGAATCAATCGCTGTGAGCTTAATCCTTGACAGAAATTTACCATTCAGGTCTCTTTCGAAAGCTACAAAGATGTACTTTGGCTTGAGCGTATTGATATTTCCAAAATCAAAAAAAAATTCTGAAATTTTGGGATTTAAAAAAATTGTTTTTGGATTTTGGAAATGCCAATGGGCTACATCAGAGACGTCCCAATAAACAAGTCGGCCATTCAGCCGTCTCTTCACTGCTACTACTACAACTGGAGTGTGAATGAGTGATTTCCTTCCTCCTTTCTTTCTTCTGAAGGAGGTGGATGACCCAAGTTCCAATAATAGGGCTGTTCTAAGAACATATGCTGAAAAGATAGTAACATTTTGTCACATTGTTTTCATATTCCATTCGAAGCTGAAGACATTGGGAATGAAGCTGTCCTAGTTTATCCTATTTTATTTCATGCTATTATATTCAATCACATTCTATTCTATCATATTTCTGCTTTTCCAAGTCATCAATAAAAAACTTTCAAGGTAACATCTCTTACAAAGTCAGTAGACTTCAATTTTCGTTGATGGAGACTCCAATAAGCGACGAAGAGACGAACCCTAGTTCTCAAAATAACGAGCCGCTAGACACAGAAGTTCTTTGTTTTGTAAGCTATCATTGGAAAAACTCACAGGATCCGTAGATTACTACCAAATTGAATTCAAAATTTGTAATCGTCCGGATTCAAGCAACGACAGTACTTGTTGTCTCCATACCTTATGATAAAAATCTTGGATGCTGAACTCGAGACTATGCCAAAGCTAGGAGTAAGTGAACCAGGCCATGGTTTATACAGCTCTTTGTTTTTTTTTGTCAAGAAAGCATCTGGCGAATATGAATTTTGTTTTGACGGGAAAAAGTTGAACTCAATCACTAAACCTGATCGGTACTCTATCCCAAGAATCGATAGAATACTCAGTTTGCCCAGCGATACAAAGTTTATCTGTTATCTGTTCCATTGACCTTCGACCTGCTTTCTGGGAAGTACCCTTGAGCATAAAAAAAACAGGTTTTTCTTTACCCGGTGATGTACCAATTTTATGTAATGTCTTCAGATTTTTGCAATTCAGCACAGACGCAACAACGCCTCATAGATGTAATTTCCGGTCCAAAATATGGACCTTCAAGGCAAAATAATATAATTATTTTCGGTCTAAACACGCAAAAAGACACCTTATCGGACCTAGCTGAAGTGAACCGACTGATACAGAGTGTAACGCCAGGAATAAATGGGACTGCATGTTTGAGATTCGGAAAGAACGTGACAAAGGGCCCACTTCCACTCAAAGTTACTTTTCGTGAACGCCGAGAAGTCTTGGAGATATTGAAAAACAGAAAAACCCTGATCAAACAACAACCGGGAATCTCAGTTTCTGGCGACCTCACACCTAACCAGCTGGACCATTTACGGAAACTTAGAGACGAACTAGCAAGGAGGAGCCGAAGCGGAGAAGAAAACCTAACCATTAAATATGTAATGGGTGAACCAAAGATTGTTACAGATGGAGGTGAAAATAAACGTAGACGTGACGAAGAGGATGATTCCCCGAAGAGAGATCTAGGCGTCAAAGTTCCTCGCCCTTTAGTAAAAAACCCAATGCAAACTCTATTAGAAATGTGATGATATGGAATGTTAACGGCTACAAAAACTTATCAAATCTCAGTTTATTCGACCTTGGCCTTCTCACGGAAACCGATATTATTTGTTTAAATGAAACCTGGATATTTTCAGAAACCTTTAATTTCACTTATTTTTCCGATACGCACCACATTGTTTCCAGCGCTGCCGTTAAAAATAACAAACATGACAGACCAAGCTGTGGCATTTTGATCTTAATTAAGAAAAAACTTAACGTTAAATATACTATAATAGACCTAACAGCGTACTGGATAATCCTTAACATAACTTGAAAAAAAAAAATCAACAACATCTACAACTTCCTCGTGAGTGCGCTGAGATTTAGGCAGGAAATGTTGCTAATTTGATGTGATTTAGTATATTATGTAAATAGGATACTTACTGAATGATTGTTTATTTTTGTCTCTCCTGATTGCTGGAATCCATATTATAATTGTTTTATTTTCAAAGTTGTATACCTTATGGTAAAGACAATAAATTATTACTTACTTACTTACTTACTTACTCCATACCTTATGATAAAAATCTTGGATGCTAAACTCGAGACTATGCCAAAGCTAGGAGTAAGTGAACCAGGCCATGGTTTATACAGCTCTTTGTTTTTTTTTGTCAAGAAAGCATCTGGCGAATATGAATTTTGTTTTGACGGGAAAAAGTTGAACTCAATCACTAAACCTGATCGGTACTCTATCCCAAGAATCGATAGAATACTCAGTTTGCCCAGCGATACAAAGTTCATCTGTTATCTGTTCCATTGACCTTCGACCTGCTTTCTGGGAAGTACCCTTGAGCATAAAAAAAAACAGGTTTTTATTTACCCGGTGATGTACCAATTTTATGTAATGTCTTCAGATTTTTGCAATTCAGCACAGACGCAACAACGCCTCATAGATGTAATTTCCGGTCCAAAATATGGACCTTCAATTTTTTGCTACCTAGATGACATAATCGTAATCTAGAAAACTTGAAAAAAACATGTCGAATTACTAGTAGAGGTCAAGTAATGTCTTCTGGGTGCCAATTCAACCATACATATCAAAAAGTGTGAATTTTTCAGAAAAATACTGAAATATCTGGGTTAGCGGGGGAAAACAGAACAGTGAGTAATGAACACTCCCTTAATTACACTGTAACCTCTATTGGAATCTAGAAAAAATACGGGGTGAAAGCAACGTAAAACTATAGGTGTCCGCTCGAGTCCATTTGAATCCAAGTGACAGTTTGTGAAAAATGTGGCTTTTTACACGTATTCACGAACAGCGGGTAATGCCGATTGCCGAGCACTCTCTAATATGAAACTGACTGATCCCTACTGGAATCTAGGAGAAATGCGAGTGGATTGCTTTTATTACCTACCAGAAAAAAAAAACTCCCTTAATCTTTCGTTTACCTATCGCGCCAAACCGCATCGCATGATTCTAACATAAATATTTTCAAAATTATAATTTTGCTCCTTGTGTGTTCGCCATTCCTTTCCGCTCCCCTATATACCGAGAGTTCATAAATTAAATGGGTCATGGGTGCCTGTGAATTCAAAAGAGTTTAGAGATGGTCATTCAGTTTAGACGTCTGTCTAAGCTAGCGTAATCCTTTCGGATTAAATTTGTCAAACTTTGACAAGTTACGTCCTATATAATTGATTTCTGATCTGCCATAAGTGCACGAGAATACTTCAAGTTCGGAAATACTCCCCGATCATGTAGGTTTTGTGCCCTGCCGTAAAAACCACATTTAAAATGTTCCGAAAACGAAAACTGCGGCTGGTTTGACAGATTACGATAACCAAAAAATTATAGACATCAAATGAACGATGCTAGTTCCGACAGATGTTTTCAAACTCACAGCCACCCTTGACCCATTTAATTTATGAACGCTCGGTACATAGTTGATGGGAACGGTCTAGCGGCTCGATACCAAGTTGAGGCTGAGACCACCGTAAGTGCGGTTACCATAGCAACGGTGGATAGTGATACCGTTGTTAGTGCATCAGATAAAGAGGTGGACTAGCTCAGCAAGTGATTATTTCTTTGGAGCACTAGACAAATAACTAGGCTGCGTGAGTCGGCAAAGCCATATCAAATTGGCAAATTGAAGTTAAAAAAAGAGGAACGGAGAAAAACAATGTTAAGCTAAAATTTTGAATTGTATTATGACAATGACCGATGATTGCGCAATTCCACTGTTACATCAGATATAATAACTGATATTATCGACTATGAGTTTGACTTTTGTACGTTTAGATATGTCAGAATCTTGGCCAAAATTCGGTCATTTACAGAGTTTAAAGGAAGAAAGTATAGTAATAAATATCCTGGAGAAAACTACTCAAATCAGGTGAGTAGAAATGGCTAAGTAAAATTTAGTTAAATGGGAAATAGTACGATAAAACTAATGTAGTACAACAAGGAAATAAAAATTGTGAATTGAATGTGTTTTACAAAATGAAATTTGGCGTAGATTAAGGTAGATTGGAGAATAAATTTATTGGTGATTTCGACGAGGTAAGTAGCGTTCAGATTTGGAAAACGTAAACATGCCACTTATCTGGTATTTTCGTCCGGTGGTGAGCGATGTTCAGCAACAGTAAAATATGGTGGAGGTGCTGGTGGTTCCGTGTGGAGGTAAGGGAAGATGTCGTCTGAGCTTCTTGGAATATCTTTATAACTCGGCGATTCCCAATTATTTCCACCACGGGGGTCGGAACAGGCACAGCAAAACTGCGTAGGTACCTATCGGTGGTAGGAAGGTACTACCCGGTTCAGACGGTGTATTGAACAGTCAAGAAGAAAACCAAAAAAACCTAAAATAGAGAATGACGTTGGACTCTGTACCGTTCACTGGCAATGGGTGACTTACCCCAAAATGTTAGGGTTTTGATTCCAAAGATGGTGTTGGGTGCTTTCTTTTAAAAACTGGGGCTTTTCATCTTCTTCACCGGAGCGGCTCAATCGTGGGGTGATATAACAATTTCCGACTGGAAAATTGTTTTATTTTCACGGACTTAAAACTTTACGCCGTTGTCTCACACACCACTCAAGAAGCGACTCCCGAAAATTCTGATAAGAAAAACCCAGTCCGGAAAAAAAGTACCATCGCCAGTTAAACGGACATGCCCATGCCCTCTCTTATCTCTTTACATGAACTTGTGTGTGTTCAATAAAGATTCCACTGCCTTTGTTCCTCTGCGGTGAAATTTAAATTGGGACCTTTTTCCCATACTCGACGCCTCTTCCCAGCCTCCAACAGAACCACCAAATAATTCAAATTATGACGCCGACAAAAATCTCACTCAACATTTCCCTTGAAGCTGGCTTTAATTGATAGGCAACTTTTGTGTAACAATAGCGACCAATCAGACCGCTGTATTTGGCGAGTTAAGCCGTCCCAAACTTTGCGCCTGCAACTTGGTATCGAGCCCTGAGAACGGATCCCGATAAGGTTGCCGCGATGGTTAATTATTATCCTCGTCTTTATACAGAAGTTAAACGCTTTATCGGCATATGCGCATGGTACAGACGGTTAGTAGATACATCATTTTTCAAGTATCCTTAATAAATGATTTGCTTAAAGGTAGAAAGAAAGATCAAGGGTCAAGGGATACACTGGAATCCAAATGCCGAAAAATTGTTTGTCGAAATCAAACAAGCACTTATAGTCCGTGACATCTAAGATAAGCACACTAATAAAAATGTGCAGTTGACCAGAATGCGTCGGAACGACTCCATTCTTCCGTTCAAGGTGTGGTTGGACGTCAGTGACGTCAGGCATGGGCGGCTCTTCTGCACTCACAACCGATTCACAGCCAAAGCTCACGCTCACGCATTGTGTCATTTAATTCATTCAATGTATTCAGCGGGTACAATCGCATATAAAGTACGTTTTCGACCGCATTGTTGTCGATGATCCAAACGATGCTGAAGAGTTGAGTCAGAAAAAAAGCAGACTTTCAGAATTATTCGATAACTTCTTGTTTAGAGCTGGGAATTCTGTTTAATAAATATTTCTGGAAAATTCACTCGAAGAAGAACCTGACGCTCAAGTAATACCAGCTAGTAGTGGAGTCGGCACGTTCGGAAAAAGTCCTGTTCACTGCATTTTTGAGTAATGCAATGCCCTTTGGCACACATGTTCTTAAAACCTGTCTGAACAATTCTGTCCATCGCCGCAAGCAAAATTTCAGTTCAGATCCTGTGTACAGGGTAAAGAAGAAAAACAATTTTAAAAAATTGCACCTTTTGAACGGACAAAGGTAGAGTATTGCAGAGCATGTCATATGATGCGCAATTTGATGATTGTGGAGGTACATCAAACCATTTTGAAACATCAAATACCGTTTTCGAGATATTCTGAAAAAACTGAGATCTGTCAAAAAAAAACATTATCTTCATTATATCGCTTATTTTTGAAGATATCGGAATGAAATTTGGTATTTGCTTTATAAAAGACGTCATAAATGAATAACAGCTGCAGTTATTTTTTAGGCCTACTATTTTCCTAAATAAGACAGTCAACTTTTTTGGAGGGTAGCCTCCATCTTGTTTTGTGAATATCAAGCTGATGACCGAAAAAATGACTAATAGTCATTAGGCTATTATCATGCCGTTACTCTATCATGTGAAAGATCACCTTGGATGGACCATCATACCATTTTGGCTGGAAGAAAGATGATGCACGGATTTTATCGGATTCCTCAGAACTAGATGATCTACTGCTAGCCATCGAGCCATTGCAAGTAATTGAACACCGCGACTATGACCCTTGATCATTCTTCAGGTTGTCTACCAAGATTCATAGCCATAAGTTCAGCGGTTCGGTTTTAGCAGCTATTTAAATAGAATAGTGTCGATTTTTAATGAAAAAAAAAACAGAAAATCACGAGGTCTCTGGGTCATTTCTTAGGTCATTGGAAAAAGATCCTCCATGGAATTTTGATAAATTCATGCTGAATTATTAGAAAACAGTGCATTCTTCAGTAAAGGTTTCAAAAAACTGGCACAGGATGTACTCATGTGATGTAGGACGAACATGAAAGACTATTTTGCAGTAGGTAGGAAGCGAACAAATTATGCGGTAGGGCAACACTAATAATGGAGAGAACCTTACAAATTTCGATGCCGAAATGTATTTTGGAATATATATTTTATTCAAATTCTTCTTTCAGCTTTGGGAAATGTTGGCATGATGGCGATCTATGCAGCTGACATCACAGGGTGATAAGAAATTGAAGAATTTCATCCCATCATCTAAATAGGCTGGAGGCTTGAAAATCGCCAAAAAGATCCATAATTTAACGCTAAACAAGACAAAAGAAACCGTTTCGAACAATTTTCAGCCGTTTCTTCAAACCTATGCTATAGAATGTACTTTTTTCTGATAATTTAGCATAAATTTATCAACATTCCGTGGAGGATCTATTTCCAATGACCTAAGAATTGACCCAGAGACCTCGTAATGTTCTTGTTTTTTTCACAAAAAGGCAACACTTCTTAATTCAAACAGCTGCTAAAACCGAACCGCTTCACTTATGGCTATGAATCTTGGTGAGCAACCTGAGAAATGATCAGGGGTCATAATTGCGGTGTTCAATCACTTGCAATGGCTCGATGGCTGGAAGAAGGTCCAGTGGCGGATCCAGGACTTGTGCTAGGGGGGGGGGGGGCGCAACACAGTGGCGTACCTAGCATATTTGGCACCCGGAGCGGACTATCCTGTTACACCCCCCCCCCCCCCACACCTAAATTTACACCTATAATGAGCTGCAGGATCTAGTGACAGCCCGAGTGCAGTGCTGGATTGGGCAATTTTGTGCCCTAGAAATTCTGGGATCGAAAAATGGCGCCCCAGCTTATTGGTGACATGTTATTTTTAGACGCAGAAAAAAGCTTTCCTGACAAAGGCGGACAACTTCACAAATAGCGACCAATGCCAGAAAAAAAAGCGCCGCAGGCGAAAATTTTTCAGGCAATACCAAGCATTTTAATCTGAAAATAAAAATGCAGCTGTAGCAGAAATTTCTATTTTTGATATGTTCGACTAGAAACTCCTAAGTTAACAGAAGAATCATACGCAGTTGTTGTTTGAGCCGATTTCACCAACAAAAAAATTAAAGCGTTAAAGTGATTTTTCACTCTGTAAATTGAAAAGCATCAGTCACAGGGATGTATCTTTCTTATATGATCAGCATGACATTAAAAGCTGGGCAAAAAAAACTGAAACCGGCTTCAGTCTATATCAATTCCATCAAGAAAAAAGTGAAGATGAAAAATATAGTTTTCATTTCACCCTGTAACTTAATGCACAGCAAACGGTCATTAATTCTCCAATAAAAAAATAAAGTGAAAAAAAAACAACAAACTTTCACCCTGTGTACTGACATGTTGGAGAAAAGCCTGAAAGCTGGCCATGATTAGGATAAAAACCGTTTTTGTTTGAATTACACAAAACCGACACATCGACACACCGGCCAATTTTTTCCGGGTATTGTATCTAAGATTTATTACAATTACAATAGGTAATTGAGCCTCTCAAAGCCGATTATGCGGTACCTACCTATTGACTAGGCGTTCGTTGAAGCTATCTGTGCCGCTAAATACAAAAGAACAAGCAACTCATCCAGAAGCAACCCCCAAGTATAATACCTAATTAAATAATCAAAATTATTGCAGAAGATAGATAGGTATATAATGGCTTTTCATTTTTGAGTTTCGTCGTTTTTTCAATCTTATGTAGGTGTCATTTAATTTCTTTTTGATCAAGTATTTATTGTGTAAGGCAGGCACTCCGGCAGGTAGGTGAATTGGTGTGTTTTATGATAGCAAGTATGCACACCAGATGCGTGAATGCTTTGTTTGTCGGGCGGGCAGAAAAGGAAAGGCGCACGGGGCGCGTATTGTGTGACTGTGACATGTTTTTAGAAAGTTTATTAGGGTAGTTTGATATTTTTTGTGTGAAAATAGGAGAAGGCCACCGGCCATAAGCCACTGACCTGGGTGGTATTTGTGTGCTTGTGTACATTGAGGGTCGCATATTAATAAAGCGAGACGTGTAATAAGAGATACTCGAGTAATTATTGTAACATGGAAAAGCATCCTGACAAGCTAAGAGCAATAATTACAACCCTTGGTTAAACCCAGGGGGAGGCGCGCGCCCCCTGCGCCCCCCCTCTGGATCCGCCACTGAGTAGGTCCTCTAGTTCTGAGGAACCCGATAAAATCAGTGCGTCATGTTTCTTTCAGCAAAAATGGTATGATGATCCATCCAAGGTGATCTTTCATAATATAGAGTAATGGCATGATGCTAGCCTAATGAGTATCAGTCATTTTTTCGGTCATCAGCTTGATATTCACAAAACAAGATGGCGGCTCCCCCCCCAAAAAAGTTGACTGTCTTATTTAGGAAAATAGTAGGCCTAGAAAATAACTGCAGTTGTTATTCATTTATGACCTCTTTTATAAAGCAAATACCAAATTTCATTCCGATATCTTCAAAAATAAGCGATATAATGAAGATGTTTTTTTTGACAGATCTCAGTTTTTTTCAAATATCTCGAAAACGGTTAATAATGTATCAAAATGGTTTAGTGTACCTCAACAACCATCAAATTCTGCATCATATGACATGCTTTGCAATACTCCACCTTTTTCCGTTCAAAAGATGCAATTTTTTTAAATTGTTTTTCTTCTTCACCCTGTATACAGGATCTGAACTAAAATTTCGCTTGCGGCGATGGACAAAATTGTTCAAACAGGTGCTAAGAACATGTGTGCCAGAAGACATTGCATTATTCAAAAATGCAGCGTATAATACTGTACCGACCCCACTATAGCAGTTCATCGTCATTGTGACAACAATATACTCCTCAGATGAAATCCGTTCTGACTTACAAGTAGCATATTACCTATAGAGGTGATGGTGGTTATCACGTGTTGATTGATTCTTTGGAAAGAATCGAAGAAATGAGAGTTTCGCGCAATGTCGACAAGATAGCCGTTTTCAATTCAGCAGATGATTTACTTTCAGGAATTGCATTGGATGTGGTTTAGATCAGTAAGAGTTAATTTGAGCTCGTGAAATGAACTAATCGAATTTATGAAAAAATAATTCTTACTTTGGATTTGGAATGGAATACGCCTGTGCCTCCAATTGAAGAAGGAACTGATCTCAATTTTCGTGGCTATTATGGGAAACTTATTTTCCGTTTAGATCATTTCATACAAGATCCTACAGAACTGAAGTGGTGAAGTACATCACACTCAGCCACCCCGTAACGTAGACAGAAATTCAGTGCACACCCACTGGTTGATAATTTTCACTGATTAGTTATCATAAACAGTTCGTCAAAATCACTTGAAACAATAGAAATAGAGGAGAAGGCCAATCGCACCATTTGACCCTAGTTTCTTCAAAAATATCTGAACGTCATTATTTTTTGAATATTTTTCTGGTGTTTTTGAGTGGATTCTATCGTGTGATGAAATAAATTCTTACTCATTCACGCAGGCTGTGGTCTGGCCAAGTTCAGGATTGCAACGCAGCGACACAGCCTGCCTGAATAATAGATAATAATTCATTTGGTCATAATTTATATACCGCTCTGGACTTAGAATGTGATACTTTTGGACACCAAATACTCTTGCTGGTCAAACTCACCTTCTTTCATCATAATGTACGAGTAATAATATCTAATTATGAAAATAACTGCCAAACTGAAAAATGATCATTGTATTTCATGCATAGTGTACACGTTATATATTTTGATTCACTTTTTGTGAAAATGAAGCGCCCCTAAGCTCCTGGCAACCTTTTCTAATACAAACATGCCGCAATAAATGAGATATTAAACGGATCAAAAATTTCTGTAAATGTTACACTTTACTCAGTCATTACAAGCAGTAATAGAATGTTGTTCCGGAAAATTAATAGCGTGTCCACATTACGTGTAATTTAATAACGAGATTTTTTAAACCGCAATGAAAAATTGAACGCTATTAAATTCGCACACAGGTAGTCCCACACCTTTTTGAATAAATTGAGCCATCATGACTTTTACAACTAAAATCACGTACTAACTTGGCTTCACGATAGTGAAATTTACGATGATGGTGGGCGCTTGAAAAGTGCGCTCAAATTAATAGTGCAATTATACACAAATCAAAACGATCTTATAGAATGATACTTTTTTTCAATTGCTACATATAATCGGTCATAAAATGCAAAATATGATTGTTATGTAAAAGTACGGGATTTAGTGGCACGCGTTTCGATTATAGGTCCTACCTACCTATAGTTTCCGAATACGCCTTGTCAGCGTTTTGGTTATATAATTTTTGTCGCAGTCGCACTATCAAAGAACAATTTCGGCTTCTTGCAGTGAATGTAAGATTTTTTCACTTCGTATATAAGCTCGGAGAGGGCTGTTAGTAATTCAGTTCGAAGCCGAACAGCACTAGCTCAAGTATACCGAAAAGCCATTCAAAAAAATGTACTCCAGTGTAAGTTTCATTTTTTAAACTCCGCCAAGAAATCGATTTTGAAATTGAATAAAATTACAATTTGTCTTTGAATTTGCAGCTTTTGGGATGTTTTTTGTTTGTGGCTCTGGCCCAAACCGCCCCGGTTGACCATCACGGACAAGCTACGTCTTTTGCCACGTTCAGTCAAGGCCACGCGGCTCAAGGACACCAGCAAGTTCCGTTCCTAGCCAAATCCGGCTTGGGTACATATTCGGGACAGATTTCTGGATACGCCGCTCCTGCACATCACGTTCAAATAGCTCCAGTATATCACGCCCCTGTTCATGCAGCTCCTGCCATCCAGCATTCTGGACATCACCAACAAGACTATTATGTGAGTTTCATTTTTACTGAGTTGAGATTTTTGCAATTGAAAAAAAAACTTATTTCCAAAGGCTCATCCGAAGTATGAGTTCAAATATGGCGTTGAGGATCATCACACTGGAGACATCAAATCTCAGCATGAAACCCGCGATGGGGATGTGGTGAAGGGTGAATACTCCCTTCACGAGCCTGACGGTACCATCTTGAGGGTTGTTTACACAGCCGATAAGCACAGCGGATTCAATGCTGTGGTTCACAGGACTGGTCATGCCGGTCATCCTGCTCAAGTTGTTAAGGCTGCTCCGGCACATCACTACTAAAAGATTGTCTTTCGCTGTGCCTATTTATTGTTCCTCAAGTATTATAATTGAATAAATGTTATTTTTGTATGGAATTTTGTCTTTTTTGTTGCAATTTTCTTATGTTTGCTATTATTTATTCAGGTAGTTACCGACAATTTGATATCGTACCTGACAAACACCTTCGCATTGACAGTAAATGCAAAGGTGTGTGCCATTTGCACCACAATGGACCTCAAAAAAAAGGACTACCTCATAGTTGAACAATGAACATATCCAGCGAGACCAAAGTTCCCAACTAATATGTTGAACAAACGTGCTCAAAACTATACCTACCTATTGATCATTAAAACGTTGTTTCAACCTCCTAAAAATCAACTTTAGACTGCCGAAAATAGATTTCGCACAAATGAAATTTGAATTCACACTCCTGAAAATAGATTTCATCCTTATGAAAACCAATTTCAACGTTGCGAAAGCAGATATCAAACAATTCACTGAAATCTACGATATTTGCTGGATTGATTTGTAAACCAAGGCCACTTTCTGTAAGGATCCCTTCATATCTTATGTAGTTCCTACGTTCATCGTGAATGGGGTGTTATATCGAAAAAAATGTAGTGATTTTTATTGAGTATTCCGATTGTTTTTGTTCTAATCAACCATTGCATGTAATACGCACGTTAATTTCTCCTTTAATTTTGTAGAAAAAATCATTTCTTCTAAATTCATGACGTCACTCGGTGAACCTCGCGCGCAAACCTATCGTGACCCACTTTGCCGACATTTTAGCGCCTTCAAATCTGAATCACGTTCTGTCAATATTGACGTGCAATTCAAAACTTCAAATCACATGACATTTGTTTTGTCTGAATTAGAAACGACTGCACCAGCGAGAACAATTTTGAAAAAACGTCCTTTGAGATTGAGTGGCTTCGAGGAGGGCAACCATGACGGCCACCAAGCCTAGGTTAGCGCCGCAGATCAGTAATAGAGCTTCTGGTAGCATTCCTGAATTTTTCTGTGGGCATCCCATCAGGGTTTGTGTCTTGATAAATCGGTTTTCTTGGATCAAACCACGTTGATATTGGCCTAAGGAAACTTTATCCGGTGTAAATAAATAATAGGTAGGTAGTTATACCTTTCAATACATTACTCACTCATTTTCAGAACAGCGAAGTCGACCAGGCCGCTGCAAAACGGCCCTTAGCGGTAAACTCTCGGGTGAAATGAATTTGTTTTTGATTTATGCAAATACTTCAGTCTTTCTTACTCCACTTCCTGCTCCAGGGGTACACGATAGGGGGTATTGGGAATATTCGAATGTTTTTCAAGTGATTTTAACGTGATTGTTATCAAAAAATTGCACTCACATTCCAACACAAAACACTCCAAAATTGACACAGAAGTTCCCTTATTTTCGCAAATTTTATTATCACCATTTGTGACGGGCTAACTCTAGCCCCAGCGTGGCTGGTGTTGCTGAATGCTGCTGATGCTTGCTTGCGGTAACACTTCACTTCTTTCTTGAGATCAGCGATCAGCTGTTTGTCAGGTTGACAGTCTGACACGCTGGGATGTTCGGAGTTCACCGAGTTCCCGGTACCGTACGATATCTAGCGAGAAATTGTACCTAGGGTTGCTAGATTATCGACAGCTTTGGCTGTACAAGGGTTACGCAATCATCCGTTGCTAAGGGCCGATGGGAGGGGCTAAAATTCAGCTATGTGTCAAAATTTATCATGAGCGGAGAGAAAAGGAAATTTGCGGGGTCCGGTGCTGTTGCTTGATGTCCGCAACCGAACATACATGAAAATTTCATGCATATAGCGGCATAAAAGACGTGTTTTGAAACTCATCGGGCAAGTCATATCCACCTCTCACACGAATTTGTACACCTAAATCCAAAATAAACACGCTCTTGACAGCTAGAACCCGCTGGAACGGACGCCTATGGCCTTCCGTGATGCCGACAGCTGTCACTCCCTAACTCCGTGAGGCCATTTAGTAAACAAACGCTCAGCCAGAATGCGGTACCCTTACGCCGGCCGACCGGTCGCGTGATAATCAGGTTCCCTAATGGGGTACTTGCCAATGGAATAGATTTAGCTGGAAATACTTTTGATTGCTAGTATAAGTGATAAGGGGACTCTACTGAGAATTTCACAAAAATCCCGTCGTTTTCTACAGAAAAAAACGAATTTTAAAAATCCTCCTAAAAGCTTCGCGCCAGGACAGGGATTTTGAGTGGGGTTGGTCTGACTGTGTGACAATGGAATAATCAAGAATGTCAGGGATGTCACTGTGACACTGTCATTTTGAACATGCTATCGCAAAACCGGTTTCCTATCGAATTCTCTTACCATCAGCATTTAGACAATAAAGTCGAACAAGGTTTCGAGGAAACTGACTCCAGAAACCTCTTATAACACTGTCTCAGTCGAGATAATTCATTTCCAGGGGAAAATCTGGAGGATCACCAATAGCACAGAAATAAGAGGCTGAAAATGGACAGTGAGCTTTTATAGAGGTTCATCATTAGCATACAATTCCGGATAGGTAATACTTTAGAGCTAAAAGAGATCCATGTGGGGAGGACGCGATGGATCTCCAAATAAAATGTGGGGAGCAGAAACACTGATGTTCGAAATGAAGCCGAGGGTCAGCTAGGTCAGAGCACGGGTGACAAACATGCGAAAGGCTTTTAGGTGGACAGCACTGAAGACTAAAGAAAGAGACTAGTTAGGTTGAACAAGGAATGAACAAAACGAGTAGGTACTTACCGCGTAGATCAAAGCCTCGATCAAAGCAGTCAAAGGCAAAAAAAGGGCACAGGAAGAAATTACGGTCGGCGGTTTGACGTTGTCAGTCAGACTCAGATCTTGTTGTTTGAAAACGGAACCTTGGCGACGTTATATCATTGCCAACCCAACGAGAAAAAAGAGTCCTTCTATGTTCTATATCTAATATATTTGTGACGTCACAAATATATTTTTAAAACACGCATTGCGGCCGCAATTTTGGAAATTTAGGAAAAAGAAAAAATACGGGTACATTATTTTTAACCATACTATCGATTAAGCCAATAAAAAAAAATTAGGCAAGTACCCCATTGTACCGCGTCATTTGGCGCCATCTGTTACGCACTCTGGTACCAGTAAGCGCGTGACGTCACGCGAAATTTTCTATATTTTTTTTCGGGGCCTAAATGAACGCAAAAAAATCAAACGAAAAAACAAGTGAGCTCTACAAAGGCTCTACTATTTGAATTCATTTTTTCTTAAAATCCGTGGAACACCCCATTGGTAATTAGCAAATAGAAAAACTATACGTTGTTTCAGAAATATTGCTATCCCAGTAGGTCATGAAAATCTAAATGCAGCTTTAGATTTAGTCACAAAAAACGTCAAATCAGAAGTGTAAATCTCATGGAAACTTCATTATTTATTTTCAGGTTATAAGTCAGATCTTTCACTCCTTTCAGTCAGAAAGTATTTCTTCAGTTTTTTATCGAGTATCACGTGCGGCACCCCATTCAAGGTGCACTTGAAGAAAGATACATGCAGTTTTGATGTCGAACCGTCTCTGTTTCCGATCTCAGGACTGAAAAAAATAGGCACCTGGGGAGTCAGCAGATTTTGTTTTTGCCAGTCTCAATCAACATTGTGCATATATCACACAGGTAGATAGTAAAGCAGTAAAGCAAACTCCATGGCCTTGAAAGGGATCAGATATCAAGGAAGATCTGCTTCTAAAGCCGAGTTACGCTGTTCTACTTCAACTGAGCCTTTTAGTGAAGACAGAAGCACGAAATCTGGTAGGATATGGCACAACAGACTGTACCTACTCTTTTGATTGAGAACGGGCGCCTGGCTGATTTTTTTCTCGACTGGGCTCAGGGATCCACGGCCACTTTTTGGTTGTGAGTAGTGACAAACCTTGGCTTCTTTTTGCCAGTATGCGTTTGACCGTGCAGTACGTTACTAAAGATTAAAGCAACGCGCTGAATGTTGGCAGCTGCATTGTTGGAATCTCTGAAGAATTCTTCGTAACAGCGTCAAAGTATTTCACGTTCTCTCGAAGATGAACGAACTGGATCCCCACACATGGCGTGAAAATTATCAGGTAATCAAAACCAATGAAGGAACAACACAACAGTAGGTATAACATAACAGGAACAACAGTAACTGTATAAGTAAAACGTACAGATTCTCAAAACTTGCGTCGATAGGTGCTTATCACGATTTTCTTTCCAAAAGCTATCTAGGTGGGCAGGAACATGACAGTTTGGACGACAGTAAAAAACTTCGCGGCTGATTTTGATTGACATGTCACACTGACTTGAGACTAAAACAATAAACGTTTAAGAACTAGACAAAGCTAAAGCGACTTTTACCATATACTTCCGATGCCTACTGGGATAGCAATCAATCTGAAACAACGTATAGTTACTTCACCTCGGGTTCCACCAAAATTTTAAGAGCAGATTGAATCTATCACGCTGATAGTTGCTATGCACTAGCCAATAGGATAAGCAGTTGCTTAGTTACTATCAGAGTGATAAAGTTATCGCGTTGATGAAAGTTTGGTGGAACCCGAGGTTAGGCAATTGAGTTGAGCGCAGCTCTTATAAGGTCTGGTCTAACGGCTCGATACCAAGTTGAGGCTGAGACCGCCGTAAGTGCGGTTACCATAGCAACGGCGGATACCAACCAATCAGACCGCTGTATTTGGCGACTTACGCCGTCCCAACCTTTGCACCTGCAGCTTGATGTCGAGCCCTAAGAAACAAGATTTATTTGACTTACATAGTTTACTTCATTTCAGGCCACTCTAGCTGAGTCCACTTCACTTAGTTCAGCTTAGTCCACAAATCAATCAACGCAATGTCAACGGATGTAAGCTCCAATTATGCTAACAGTCGGTGGAACCTAAGTTGGGTTGGAATAAGCATATGATAGTTACAGAAACCCGAAGGCGACCACGACGCTCGAACAAGACACACACTTGCGTGATTGGCGGAGGAGCCGTGCATCATGAGCTAGCGAATATGCATCCGCGAAGCCAATAAACTTTCTTTTCTTCCATTGTACGCATAAGTAAATAAAGGCAAACACTCCTATGGCCAATGTGGGCCGATAAGGAGAAAAACAATACTTATTTGAAAAAAAAATTATAAATAAACTTTTCTGGAGCTTTCGCAAATAAGTACAGGTGGACCACTCAGATGGAACAATCGGTAATCCAGTCAACATCAGCGACATATCATCCAGGCGATCCGCAATGAGGCAGTCAAAGATGCTACGCGCACTCATCATTCTAGTCGGTCAAATAGATGTTTGAGAACCTCGGCGCTGTGACTCGGAACAAACCCCAAGACGAGCAAGAACAGGAGAAAACCGCGCTGCTAACAGGCTAACAGGCACACATGGGAAGAACATGCCAAAGAAACCCCTGTGTATTGCCTGATTTTGCGCTGAAATATGTTACAAAATTATCCCAACAAAAACATGTGAGAATAAGCTATCAGAACAGTGTGAATTGTTACCCAAACTTTTACGAGTTTACTTACTCATAAACACTTCAATTCTCTCAAAACCAAAAGCACACACATCATATCTTTCAAAACCGAAGAGTAGTTAGTTGACACATGCGAATAAAGCAAGGCTCTAGGTTCCCACAGAGTGTTTGGCGTGTAAAGGCCAGAGGACGTTGAAAAGAATCTACTCCACAGCACTGACATTGTCCTCTCATGAAGTTGCAACCAGCTAATCATAAATCTGAAACTGCTTCTCCCAGTCCCTCCCGAATCCCGTCTCCACAGGACTCGGTCAAATCCCTGAATCCCGTCTTCACAGGACTCAGTCAAATCCCAAAACAAACCCCAAAACCACTTACACACACAAGACCCACAAACACACAACAATGAAATTGGGACAACCCTAAAGCAGCCAGAGAGTGCTAGCCTTTACACGACTTGCAGGGGCGTAAAAAATCAAAAAATGTTGAAGGGCTGGTTCACGTCAAGATTTAACAAGGCTCTAACAGACTTCAGAAGTCTTATCAGACAGAAGATAAGTTAGAAGTAGGAAAAACTGACAAAGTACCCAGGTACCTAAGTATATAAAATCATAAAATAAAAAGAAGACATTTTGGGGATATCGAATCAAGAAACACAAACATCAGAAGCGAAGCGGGAGACATTTTGATCGAAAATAAAGAAAAGACAGATATAGGTGGAAGGAATAATTGAAGAAATAATACGGGGGACAAGAATTGGAAAATGTATTAGAACAGGAAAGTAGTGTTGAGGTGGATGAGTGATCCTATAGTAAGGGAAGATTTTGATCTGGCACTGAAGGGTTTGAAAGGCGGTAAAGCACCATGTATAGATAGACGGATGTACGGATGCGAAACATGGATGGTAGAAAAGGCAGATAAGAAAAAATTGAGAGCGTTTGAAATATGACGCTACAGGCGCATGATGAAAATACCATGGTAGATAGGATCAGAAATAGGGAGTACTATGTAGTACTGGAAAGAGTAGGGAAAGAAAGGAATATATGAAAAACAGTGAAAAAAGGAAAAATAGGATGGTAGGACACCTTCTGAGACACCGAAGGACTAGTTCGAGATACACTCGAGGTGGAGGTGGGAATAAAGAGGCGCAGAGGTAGACCCAAGTTAAATTACTGCTCCCAGGTAATTAGGGATGTAGGATGTTAGACCTTTAGAGAAATGCGTGGGTTAACGCAAGATAGGAAGGGATGGAGGTACGCATCCAACCAGTCTTAGGACTAATAACTTTGTTATGATGATGAATAACGAGCTAATTACTTGAAGGTTAACAGCCTCTATGGTCAAAAGAACCACACTTTAAATGACTGGGATGGAATTCCCTCGTTTAAATGCCAGTCATTGACTCTTAACATTTTGTGTGTTTATGTTGATATTTTTAAACAGGTGTCTATTAACCAGTTCAAGATGTGCAAACTGGTACAGGTATACTCAGCGAATGTCAAGATCTCAACAATTACGCACCGTCTATAAAGTCATAGGTGATGCTTAGGTGTATCTGTTAAACGCATGTAGAAAATCAAAAGAGTTTTGAAAAATGAAAAAAACGAAGAGAAACTGAAGGCTTGCGGACTGGCCACATTTAATTACCCATATACCTACTTAAAAACCAATTACTCACCTGCGCAAAATTTCTCATAAGCTAATCCGAGGTGTGCCGCCGACTTTAAGTGGCGGAAGAATTATCGTTGTTATACTTTAAAAGAAGTTTTAAATACCCAACCTCCTTATCGCCGCGTGTATTATTAAAGTTACTACAGTTATTAAGTAACGAATTTCGTAAAAATGATTTAATTTGTTCCAAGGACGCGGCACCTGTCTCTTATATCACTTACCTGAAAATGTGCACTGAAGAAATTGCAAGTTTTCTGGTGAACGGACATTTTTGCGCACTGCGGAAAATCCGGGAGCATGCCATCCTTGTGATGATAACAATTCAGGATTTTTCACGTTTCAGTGGACTTTCATGTCAAGGCCACGACGCCAAGAAGTTGATGGCTTGCGGTGTCTGCTGGAGACGGTTTCGTTGAAATAGGAGCCCAGCGGCCACTTACGCAAACAAAAATTCTATAAAAAGTTGACGACTACCTGAATTTGGCATTGGTATGTTGGCGCGACAATTGGGTTACGATCTATGCAAAACAAACTTCCCTTTTCCATCGATCTGGTCTGATTTTTGATTGACGTGTCGATTGCATTGTATTAATTTGTAGATGTGGTTATGTAATTTTGTTTGGATTGTTTTGCGGGCGCTATAATTAATTAGGAGTAATTTATGGTAATAGGAATGGGTGATGGAGTTATTAGTTCAGATCAGATTTGTCAATTAGACCGCGATGTCCTAATTTTATCTACAGGCTGTCCCAGGTGAAACCTTTCCAGCTTGATTTTGGTAGAAAATACAGAAGGACCCTGCACATTCCTTATGTGATTTGGCTCCTCGGGGGATTTGGCTCAAACTCCGATATGTTTCAGCCCTTGTTGAGGTGATCAAACTTTATCATTGCGCAAATCCTCTAAACTCAACGGTTCACCCGGAGTCACAGAATTGATTTGTTGCAATTATAAGCTTCAATGGGCATAAGGTGGATCTATTTCAACGCCACGAGGTGCTTCTAGGGTTATACTTGCCATATCTTCAAGCTGGTATAAATATCCAATAGACCCTTATTTTTAGAACCACCCCTAGCATTTCGAGAAATGACTGAAAATTCAAAGTCGAATAACGACCAAAATAAACGGGAATTTTTTTTGAATTTCTGACTCGGTATGTTCAAAGTGTTGCCAATCAAGTATTTCTTGCGTACCAACCCTTTAAATCTGGCGTTCACCCTCCAATAAATTATGATTTTCTGCTCTGCGCTACTGGAAATGAATTGTTTCTTGATGAGTTAAAATAAGTTTCTACTATTGTAACATATTATGTGTTAGAAAGGGTGGTCCATATTAATCTCTTATGTCTACCCCTTACCCCTATAGCCCCTATACCCTAGTAGTTTTTCCCAAATCAGAAGTGGAAGCACTCGTTGCACATTTTCTAGTTGAATGAGTTAAACTAATCATTTTGAAAAACAACCAGGGTATAGGGGTTATAAGGGTGAGGGTGGGTAGACAGAAGGGATGAGTGTGTATCACCTTTTCCTAGATATAATATGCTAAAATAGTAGAAATTAATTCTAACTTATCAAGAAACAATTTATTTCCAGTAGCGCAGAGCAGAAGTAAATAATTTATTGGAGGGTGAACGCTAGATTTTAGGGGTTGATACGCAAAAAATACTTGACAAGCAACACTTTGAACATATCGTGTCAGAAATTCAAAAAAATTCCCTGTTTATTTTGGACGTCATTCGACTTTGAATTTTCAGTCATTTTTTGAAATGCTAGGAGTGGTTCTAGGAATAAGGGTCTATGAGATTGTTGGACCAGCTTGAAGTTATGGTATAACCCTAGAAGCACCTCGTGGCGTTAAAATAGATCCACCTTTCACTCAATCAAGCCTATAATTGCAATAAATTAGTTCTATGACCACCGGTATTCCACCTCCTCTAGAGGGTGAACCGTTGAGTTTAGAGGATTTGCGCGATGATAAAGTTTGATCACCTCAACAAGGGCTATAACATATCAAAGTTTGAGCCAAATCTCCCGAGGAACCAAATTCCATAAGGAATGTGCGGGGTCCTTTATTTTCAACAAGAAGGAGCCGCCGCGCCGCCGCCGATGTTTGTTCTAATGAAACCGTTCTAATTTCGAAAAAAATGTTATTTTAACCGTGCGAATCACAGAAATTTGAAAATTGATGGTCGCCAAAACAAAAAAATTCTATAATAACAAAGAGAGCTTTTTGCTCTATTCTCTCTTTTGATATACTACTGATGTGTGATGTCTGTACGTAATACAGTTAGTTTGCCAGATCCAGATACTCGATACTCTTAACTGAAATTAACAAGTGCCTGATGGTAAAACGTAACGTGATTATTGTGTTTGCTGGGTTTTTATTTAAGTTTGGTATGTGGCAGTGTCGGATCTAGGCATTTCTTTAGGGGGTGCAAAATCCAATTTTGCCGCCCCCCTCATGCTACGCGAGAAACCAGGGGGTCTGGGAGAACAGAGCCCCCCAGCAGCGCCCAAAGAATCTGGATTTTAGGGAGCCGTTTGAGCAAAATACTTCTATTCCCAAGAATTTTCACTATATGGGAGATTGTTCTGTTCATTGACAAGATCAGAAAAAGAACATTTTAGCTTTCCAGTTTCAGTTCTTCCATAGGCCCAATTATGCTTCGGCTTTGCTTCAGGCGTTAAATTGAGTTGGATACGCCAAACACCACACTCGGGAATTTGGCTTTCGCGAATCCTATTTGAATACTCCCGCATGCACAAAGAAAAAAGAGCAAAACAATACTTTCATCAATTTTTTCTCTTTTTGATATGAAATGAGACCTATTTTTGCCGCCCCTTCATTTTGCCGCCCGGAGCATATGCCCCGGTTCGCTCCCCCCCCCCCTTAGATCCGGCGCTGATATGTGGTTTTAGGGTGAAAAGATAATAAGGGATTGAGGCATAATAAGCAGATTTCACGTCAAACTTTGAAATAAAATAGCTGGTGTCAATTTTTGGTATGGATGTTTCCTAGCATACCAGGAGCGTATGTGCAGAAGTCCTTAACACACTGAGATGCCGGTGTCATGCTTTTTGTAAGAAACAAGAATCTTAGTGACAAAATCACTATTTTTGGGGAGAAACAAGGACCCAAGTGACAAAATCACTGATGCACTTGCTGAAAGCTTCAAATATCCATGGAACTACCTCGAAATAGTGTTAAAATGGACTTGGAGTGACTACTTGTGATGTGAAGTAGAAACGTTCTATTTGGCGGAAGAATGCGTTTAGAATTGGAAAAATTCGTTGTGTCACCCCAAAACTTTCCCGACGAGTAGCAAGGAACGGATGGAAATTTTTGACGGGACGTTCTTTTGGGTGAGAAGCTGGGATTTGAGAGAAAGATCGAAGCAATTTGAGGCATCACGAAACAACTTTTCATGTCGTTGAACAATACAGAATAAAACTGTCTTAAATTATTTTCCAGGTCACTGCATCTCGATGCAAACAAAAGATAAAAATAAATTTCGATGCGGATAACCCACGTATAGCTATAGGTTTTCGATTATTACGTACTGCGCACCATAATATAAATCGAATAATTCCATTCAGAAAATTCCCCAATTTCGTATATTATTACCCGCGACAGCTTTGTATGTTGAAATTATTGTCGTCTGAGAATAATGTCTCAGGTAATAAATAAATTAATAATTAACCAACGAGTTCAGTCACAAAAACAAATATGCGGCGATCTGGGTCACTTCACTTTGGGAGGTTACATAAACATCCCAAAAGCCTATAGGTGGTATGCTTGCTACAGATAAAGACATACATACCCAAAGTGAAAAATGCCCAAGGGCCCAATTTCCATTGACAGTGAATGGTCATAAAGAGTTGGTAATGTTCGCGGGTGCCACCACACTCTCAAATACGCAGAAGTTTTGATATAAAAAGAACGGCGGCGATTTTTTGAATCAGTTCAGTTTTTGGTTTATCAGTGTTAAGGTGGTTCAAGAAGAAAAATGGTCAGCAAGGTCAGTTTTTTCAATTGCCATCATTTTATTTTGAAAAATTTCAAGCAGGGTTTGGAAAAACTCACTGTTTTGACATGGTCGTGGTGGAGGGTTACTCCAATTTATACATGTAAGGGTTGAGTACCTGTTAGGGATCAGTTTATAACTCAGAACATATTATTATTACTTCTTCAAGAAAAATTGGAGGATGAGTACGATGTGCTTTCCAAAACTAGTCACCTACATGATCAATGATAGGTATGATTTGGGATGGTTGCATCATGTTCGACCAATTCCTAATTACTATTTGAATATCGCACCATGTGTGAAAATGTTAAATCCCACATTTCCATTTTCTTAAAAATAATATTAACTTAACCTTAAAGTTGGCATTACGCTGGAACTATTTTCTATTGTTTTCACTTCTGGTTTTCACACTGCAATAAAAGAAGTTCAAACAAAATGGCAGTGAAAGTGGTAGCATGTATTCGAAAAAAAGTTACAAACTATAACTTCGTCAAGTTCTCAGTACCTATCTCCTAACAGCTGTCGCTTCTCAATACAAAGTGTCCAAGGCAGCTATGCGAAAAATTTATCCATAGAGGTCTCAGTTGTAACCAAAAACAACTTTGTCATTTATTTTTCGAAACTCGGCCCTATGGCGGAGATACAGCTCCTCAAAAGTTGACATTTCTCAGTGTTTTTCATCAATAACTCATAGACATGAAGGACGTACACATTTTCCTGTTTTCATTTAGTGAATCAAGAAGAAATAGACTAAGTGACAAAGTAGTATAAGAGATACGTGTTATAATTTTATTTTGTAATATGTATGTACCTACTCGTATCTTGCTGAACTCGGCGAGATTACAATAGTCGTCATTGTAGCACTAGATTCACAATGCTATTGATTAACTACTAACTAGTTGCATAAATAGGTTCTCTTTCCATTTTAAAACCAAATTATTGTGCAATACATCTCTAAAATTGTGAAATTTATATTTTTCTCTGTGACAAAGAAGTATTTCAAAGTCTTTTGATATCAGTCCCTAGAGACGACAGATAGCCTTCAGCTATAAAAACTGTCAAAGATGTTAAGCCAAATGGCGTAAATTAATTCTGGGTGATTAATTTTACATCAGAAAAAAAAGCAAAAAAGTGACTTTTCCCTACTTTGACTTGTTAATGACCTTTGGATTTTAAAATTCTGAGCTCCGATTTTTGTCTTGCAGTAAGCAGATACTAATGTTGGGCTTCAGAAAACGTTAGTAATTTAATCGAAGCTTCCCTTTTCGCCAAAGATTTTGGGGGTTTGTCTTGATCAATCAGTTAGAATTCGCAAAAGGAATCCTAAGGTTATCATAGACTGGGCTTAATCGTCTCTTCTGAAACTAGCCATTAGGTATATATATACACCTGACTTGACGGAATCATGTTCCACTCTCTTTAGATATATCTAATGTTATTATGTAGATACATGTTCCTAATAACATAAATATGGCAGTCAGAAGTCAATTGCACAAAGCTCTAGCTATGAAGGCACCCATCAGCTTCATGGTTATACTCCTTTATAAAAACTTGCTTCTTCAGGTACCTACCTAGCTACTTACAAAACTGCTGTCATGTTAACACGACATTTGTACCTGCCTCATTTAAATGATTAGGTACCTACTCAATTCACGATTTCGGGCTCCACATAAGAACATCTGAGACACATAAGCATCATTTGGGCTTATCTATTCTCCCGACCTCTGACTGTCGCAGTTCTCACTGCGAGAGTCCAGAAACCTTGTAGGATCGAAACGACATCCTCTGTGCTAAACAGTTAAATGCTTGGCAAAGATGATGGATGGTACATTCGGCTGCATAATTGTTAAGTTGGCTCACCTTCAAAAAAATTTGTTGTGCAAAATTCAGCCGCGAATCTCTGGGCTCTTGGCCGTAACATCCTTCAACTTCTGAGATAACTGTAGCTGCTTTATAGCCGTCATTAGGAATGGCGTAACTCGACCAATTCGATTTTTTCAATAAAATCAACATACTTTTTTGTCCGTACGAAATTCGGTGCTCTTCACTGTACATCGGGTGATAACGGACGTGTGGTAAACATGCACTCGTACAGAAAAGTATTTCCAGTGTACGTCCATAGGACTACTCTGTACTGTCTGGGATTCTTATCTCCCATTGTCTCATTTTCCAACCAAATTTGAAGACAGTTCATCAAAAAAAAACATTGTTTTTCAGATCTTAGGAGTCGCTCTGTTGGTGGCATTTGCCCAAGCAAATCCCCTTCACGAACACGGACACGCTACATCTTACGCCACCATCAACCAACACATCGGAGTGGCCCATGCCGCCCCAGTACTGAAAGCTGCCGCCCCAATCCTGACCCACGCCGCCCCGATCCAGTACGCTAGTCACGCCGCCCCGATCCAGTACACCAGCCACGCCGCCCCAATCCAGTACACGAGCCACGCCGCCCCAATCCAGTACGCTAGTCACGCCGCAATTCCCGTGGCCCACGCCGCCCCCATCGCCCACCAAGCCAGCTCGTACTCCAGCATCAGCCATCACGCCGCTCCAGTGGTCCACGCCGCCCCCGCCATCCATGCCGCTCCCCTGTTGCATTCCGCTCCAGCCATCCACGCCGCCCCCATCTACCACGCCGCTCCCGCCATCCACTCTGCCCCAGTCTACCACGCCGCCCCCGCCATCAAGGCCGTTCAAGTAGAACAATACGTAAGTTTTCTTACAGTATTTTGTTAAATTTACCTACACACCCATATTATTTTGACTGAGCCATTTTGAATTCAAACTTGACAAACTCAAAAAAAATTTCGTTACGCAGGCCCACCCTAAATACGAATTCTCTTACGGCGTCGAAGACCACCACACCGGCGACATCAAGTCCCAACACGAAACCCGCGACGGTGACGTAGTCAAGGGCTCTTACTCCGTGGTGGATCCCGATGGCACCAAGCGCACCGTCCACTACACCGCCGACCACCACAACGGCTTCAACGCTGTCGTCCAAAGAGAAGGTCACGGCGTCCACCCCGCTCAAGTCCACAAGGCCGTGATCGCCGCCCCCCTGACCAAGGCCGTGGTCGCCGCCCCAGCCATCCACGCCGGTCTGGGAGGTTACGCCAGCCATTTACATCATTATTAATCACTCGATTAAAAATGGTGTGAAAAGATTGAACAGTTGTATTGTTCATGATAATATGCTTCCCTTTTGTATTATATTTATGTGTTCTGTACCTTCCCCTATAAATAAATATTTTTTATTTTTGAAACAAGCTTTTTTCGACCAACTACTAAAGCCCTTTGCTCGTGAAGTGGTGGGTAGCTCGCAGAGGTTTGTATTCTGGGGGAGAGGTATTTCTAAGGATTTTTCAAGAATACAAAATGTGATCTCACATTTCTTCAGTAGAATACCTTTTTTTGAGCCGGTGAACTCGACTGGACCAGCGCAGAACATTATCAGAAAACTGACTGCGTGATTCTCCACAGTGCCTGTAGACTTAATTGCATGGTCTCGAGAAGAGCACTCACGTTGCCATGACTTTTTCTGAACGATGTTGAATTACGAAGTCCATTGCAGTTTCTTGATCCACTATGCCAACAGTCCCTTTATAGATTTTTCAACTGCAACAGCCATTTCAGCGTAGCAAATGGGTTAGTTTTTTAAAAAGATTCCAGATTTTCATAATCGTTTGTTCACAAGAATGGCGTACGGTCTTCGGTTATTATGTGCAAGGGCTTGGAAATGCCAGCAAATTATTTCACAAATGTCCTGTAGTATGTGCATAAGCCCAGAAACTCCTGACTTCATACTGCTGTTCTGATTTCTTTCGACGAACTTGTGCTTCAAAAATTTGATCTGCCTCTAGAAAAGCACGCACTTCTTTGGATTAAGCTTTCTATGAGCACCAAGATTTTGAAATATCATCCGAAGGTTCTTCTTTTTCTTCTTCTTCTTCTTCTTCTTTTCGAACGTTCGACCGATGATCATCACGTCGTCAAAGTATACAATGTCACGTCGCAAACTGCTTCCTTACAATTCCCATATTCCTACCGCCAAATTCATTTCAGTAACTTTTATTGTTCTTCAATGTTAACATGCTCAGAAACTTCATAGCTCATCATATCTAAATAAATCCTCACTTCTCCCAGAACGACGAACGTGTAACACGTGACTTCTTTTTCTTCCTGGTCATCTGTTGGGATTTGAATAGTCATCCGAGTGATCCGCTGTCAAACAACTGGTTTGTAGAAATCAATTATCACTTATTCACATCTTCCCGAATGGTTATTCATCTTCCAGGCCAGTTTGAGGTTGAGATTAGTATTCTCGTTGAAATAAAGACAAAACTGGAACAGATTTGATCAAAGTTACCTTCCATGATCAATCAGCCACTACTTACGTTCTTTGTCTTCTTCGAATCAACTATTTTCTGCACTTCATCTTCACATCTACACTCCTTTTTCTTTTTCTTCTTTTCAATAACCTTTGTAGAAGCTGGAACAGAGGTAAGGTTTTTAAGGCGAACCAGTCGCCGAAATTTCAAGTGACGCAACCGCAGCTGGTTGGCGTCCAAAATCTCACCACCCACTCCTAGTTTCGACTAGAGTAGCCGGCACAGTGACGACACGGGGGCCCTCAGCCGTCAGCGCAAAGACCGTGACAACAGACTAGACAAGTTGTCTATGTACGACCCCGCAAGATGCACTCCATCAAACGTTCAAACGTGGCCGATACGTCGTTACGGAATCCAAAAGGCATCACAGTAAACTGATGAAGGCCGCTGCCGGCGGAAAATTTCGTCTTTGTAGTGTCCACTTGCCAGTAACCACTCTTCAGATCTAAAGTCGAAAAACATCTCGATTGAGACAGCGTGTCCAAAGTGTCGTCAATCCAAGGTACTGGATAACTGTCTTTCTTTAGTACATCATCAAGTTTACGGTAGTCCAGTTCTTTAAAAAATTCGACACTTTTTTTGCTGTGTCAACAGTAGACGCCTAGGAGTTTGTCGATATGAAGTGGCGTTCTCGGTGTTGATACATTGTTGAATTACGCTGCAGCGAATCTTACACAGAAGTTCGTTGGCTTGGCCCAAAGTGACCCACAGCTCAGAAGGAGATTGGGGTGGGTTAACCTTTAAGCAGTACAAACAACGTGAAATATTTTTGAGGGCGCCACCTGCAATAGTTAATTGCCTCTATTGAACTCGCGAAGATCTCGCAGGTCACTACACGAGAATTAATAACGGAATTTGCCTTGTTGAATGCTCTTCGCATACCGTGGACGATCACACACACCCACAGATAAAGAGCACAATCACAGATTGATATTTACAAGTTTAATAAAGATAATATGATAGCTATGTACAATTTAGTTCAAGTTCGTTGAATATAATAGAAATCAAATATTACGGCGATTGGCCGTCTTTGGATAAATGGAAGCTTCGGAGACAAATTTATAGTAAGTGCGAATGATACGTGATATATCCCATAAAAGTCGATTGATACCAATTTAGTTGACTAAGGTTATTACGGATCAAGCTACCAGAAACGCGAGTTCGAACTTTCGTTTTTACAACGCGAAATTTAGATAGATACAACACAGCGATAAATTATAATTCACACGACGATAATGTAATTATAATAAAATAATATCACCCAACGAAGGTAAAAAAGGATATGCGTGGATCCATTTACTACAAATTTTCACAACCACAAAAGCGGTCGAATATCTTGCCAACGTAACGTCAATGATTTTGCCAACTTGATCATGGAAGACTCGTTCAGCGACGGTGAGAGACCATCCTTGTCTTGTCCAAATCGTATCAACGATGGTAGTGGTATGCGAAATTTGACGTTTCGAGCGTAGTGGCTACAGATGTATTTAGGGGCTATTGTCGACACCACGAGTGTATTTCTCAAATGCACTCGACGCATATAATGATTATGTGTGAATGCGATGGATCTAAACGGATCTATTTACGTACACAGACGTATACACAGAGGATTTCGATGGCTCAAATCAATGAGCATTTTTAGCGGACGGATGTTCAAAACATCTAGCTGACCATTTAATTCGTGAGCTAATTTCCAACAATTACAATTTTTTACGGTATTCGTACTATACTGCATGTACACGTAATCGATGAAACTGCGGAAACGTCTGATAATTTCGGTCGATTTATTTGGAATTTACCCAGCGGGCACACGACATCGTTTTCGACGGAAAATTTCGACTCAGAATGAATGTTCTTTCTTCACGGAAAAAGCTTATCGCCCCTTTAGTACAAGAAAGATAGATTTCAACCTCGGAAAAAATATGGACGTCCTGAAAATTTGATATTCTATTCAGAATTGAGTGCTCTACAACATATCCAAAATCGCCAAAAATCGCACTCGGGGGTTTTGAGTTATTGGAGGGGGGTAAAAAATTGCAGGTGAAAATGGAGGGAATGGAACCCGTCAATCCATTGGATGTGAATACATGATAGTTCGACGTATCATATCCCATTGATACTATTTTGGCACAAAAAGTGTCCATCATTGTTGAAGGGGAGTAGTGGGGGGGCGAAGCTCTGCTAGGTGGTCTATTTTGTTTTTCTGCCCATGTAGAACCGATCACGACAAGTTTGGTATCTTTTCCGACTGAATTGATTCTCCTGAACTCATATTCAATGTGTAAATTTGGATGAAAACAAGTTTGAACAAGTTAACTTGAGAAAACTTGTTTTTTCTTCGACAATTTTGACGAATTTTTGTTTTACTATTGGAAGCGTTCATTTTTAGGAAATTTTCAGGGACCATTAGATTGAAGTGTATTCTCCACAAAAATCATCCACTCGATGTATAATTTTGTTTCTCGAGTTTACAAAATCGATTTGAACTTGAGCCGGCGCGGCGCGTCGTCTACTACTGACCAGAACACTACATCATGCACCTTTAAATAAAAACACCTCAAACTATTGAAGAAATAACAACTTATCTTTGAAAATTTGAGGATCTGTGGAGAATTGAATTTCCTATAACATAAACAAAATCGCCATGAATCGCACTGCAGGGTTCTGAGTTATTTAAGTGGAGAGGTAACAGTCTATAGAGTATGAATCCTGTCAAAGTGTTATCCTCCTCCTCGAAAAACTCAAAATCCTGCATTGCGATTCATGGCGATTTTGTTCATGTTATAGGGAATTCAGTTCTGCACAAATCCTCCAATTTTCAAAAATGAGTATATATTTCTTCAATAGTTTGAGGTGTTTCCATTTAAAGGTGCATGCTGTAGTGTTCTGGTCAGTAGTAAACGACGCGCCGTGCCGGCTCAAGTTCAAATCGATTTTTTAAACTCGAGGAACAAAATTATACATCGAGTAGAAGATTTTTGTGGAGAATACACTTCAATTCAATGGTCCCTGAAAATTTTCTAAAAATGAACACCTCCAACAGTAAAAAGAAAATTCGTCGAAATTGTCAAAGAAAAAACAAGTTTTCGGAAATTAACTTGTTCAAACTTGTTTTCGTTCAAATTTACACATCGGATACGAGCTCAGGAGATTGATTTTAGTCGGAAAAGATACCAAACTTGTCGTGATCGGTTATACATGGGCAGAAAAACAAAATGGACCACCTAGCAGAGCTTCGCCCCCCCACTACTTCCCTTTAACAATGATGGACACTGTTTGTGCCAAAATGGTATCAAAGGAATATGATACGTCGAACCATAATGTATTCGCATCCAATGGATTGACGGGTTCCATCCCCTCCATTTTTACCTGTAATTTTTTACCCCCCCTCCAATAACTCAAAACCCCCGGGTGCGATTTTTGGCGATTTTGGATATGTTGTAGAGCACTCAATTCTGAACAGAATATCAAATTTCCATAACGTCCATATTTATTCCGAGGTTTTGCCGATTTTTTTACTATTTTTCCTGTACTACTTATCGTATTTCTAAAAACTTCTCTGTCTGTATTTTTGGTCCTATTTCAGCCAGGGTTTACCTCTATTCACAGGGCCTGATTGAATCAGAATACCAATTGGGCCAGTACGTGTTTTCCGAATTTTAGCTCGTAATATGGGTGTAATTTTTTCTTGGATGAATTGCGTCGTAAGTTCCTTCTTCTTGCCATTCAGTTGTTTCCAGCAGAGCGAGAACATCCCACCATCTTTTTATCCAAGAACTTTGGAGCCGAAGACTTTGTCGACAACTTCACATCGTGAGATATGTCCTACAGGTTCGCACTTAGCCAGGGTTTCTCCTCCCTTGATTGTTTTTCATGTCTCGTTCGGGTTGATGACTCTTCTCTGGATTTTATTCTTGGCCTATTCATGATTCATGGCTTAGCCATGGATGGTCCGATGACTGTAGTTATAGGCAAGCGCCGTCCATCAGCGGCACAATGCGTTGCTTTCGAAATATTACACTTCGGACGGTCAACTTGGTGGCTCCGGTAGTCACAACGCGTTTGTCATCATCAAGCATTCCATTCAGCAGAGCCCTAGATAGCGGCGTTCTGGGGTGAGAGTTCTTCGTCCTGACGTAGAAGGTTTAACTGGATCTTTTCCTGCAGTCCCGACGCAGGTGTCCCGGTTATCCGCAGCCGAAGCAACGCGGTCTGCCCCCTATTCTTGATTCGCTATCCCGCGGCTTCATTCGAGAGCTCGGGCCATGTTCGTCAAGATTTGACAATTCCACAGGATGAATACCCCTCGGAATACCCGCCAAGCGGTCATCGAGGCTATCGCATCAGTAATTTCGGCGATACTCTAGACATGTTGCTTGTCTCCATCGCTGCACTTTTCATGAACATACCACTTCCGGTGGGCTTCGCACATCTTGTACCTGGTCTTGTACATTATTTAGAATGTTAAATTAAAGCTTTTCTTGTCCCTCTTCTAGACAATGCATTGCCGTTCCAAGATTCCGTTGAGCTCTTTTTGGCGTCTGATATCTTATTGGTATTTTTTTCCAGGCAACTTTTTTTTGAGCTTCTAGAACTTTCCTATGTTCTTCCTTCCAAAGTTTTTCTTTCCAATATTCCTATTCCTCGAGGCGTTTCTGACCTTGAGCTTTTATAATCTTCTTTTATTCCTACATCATCGAAATGGCGCTTGCCAAAGCATTCTCCGTTTCCTTTCGCGACATACGGTCTTCGGTGTGGTCAATTAATATTTCTGGAATTGTCCAGAAATCGGCGTGTTCAGATCGGTGCCCTCCAAATCAGCAGTTAAAATTTGAAAATTCCGAAACATTTCACTTCTGAACTTCTGCCACCAAGTTGTAACGGATTTCGAGGGTTCGCCTATTTCGATTTTTGAAAAACTGCACTTCATTTCGTATTACTCTGTACAATCAATTAACGCAGTACCGCACACTTGTGATTGTTTCACATTATTTCAATCGCCATGATCCATTCCCTAGTCGCCTGATCAAGTTACTTCGTCGCGTCACTCCCACTGCTTAGACAGATAGGAGACTGGATGCTCTGGAGATTTCGACAATCCATCCGAAACGTTCCTCTCGAAGCCCCTCTGCCATTCTAGAATCACCACCTCGAATATTCCAGTACTCCTCCGCACTTGAACCTACTGGAACCAAGGAGGTTAGAATATAAGGAGGGAACGTAACCCAGCTTGTAGGCGAGGAAATTTGATGCGGAACGGGGTGAGGGGAAATCATGTATTTGAGTATGCAACCCGTAAGTTATGAACCACCCGAAAGCACACGAATCACAGAGGTCTATCCCACAGAATTATACAGCAAAGTGACAGCATATCATTCGTTTTTGTGGTTAAATTTTTTCATTTGTCAGTTTCGCTCTTCAATGTGGCATTTTCAATCGCTTTTTGAGGTTTTTGAATGTGAAAACCACAGCGATCGCCGTTCAGAGATAGTTTTTCCAAGCAGAAGACAATCCAAATTCGAAAATACTGTTGCACAAGTAAGTGAACCTGGAACAATAAATTTTGAAGTTACGAATATGCCCAATTCAAGATTTGCAGCTCCAAATGATTTGATTGTATCCTCTACGACGTGTGCCCTTGTCCAGTGCCGAATTAAAAAGGACATAACCGCCTTGCAAAGTCATGGAAGACCAAACAAATGAAAAGCTCGAGCAAGCCAAAGTATGCCTCCTGCACTGCCCAGTGCACTGCTGCTGTGTATCTACCTATTTCATCTAGTACAGTTACCAATATTGTGCGTACGGACCTACGTGTGTGTTGTACTAGTGTGCACCTACACTGGATAATTCATACTTATAAAATGGAAGCAAGTCAATTAGGTAATTGAGAGTAAAAAATGCCACAAAATTTTGATAATATTGGTTTCATCTTTCCAAATTCAAGGATGCCTATTTTTGGATTTCACATGCACGATCGAAGAGAAGATACTGCCTTTTACTCAAGAAGAAAGTGAACAAAGAAAAAAGTCACTTGAAGTATGAGCGCCTCGACCCAGTCAACCTTCAAGTTCTTTTGTGCATAGGTGATGATTTGATGAAATGGATATGATGTGAGGCTTAGCTTTTGGAGGCCTAGATCTTAGTTTAGAGCACCATGATGAAAGGCATTAAAAAACCACAGAATAATGATGAATCAGAAGAACAATACTGCTTGGCCCAAGAATTATTATTGAAACTTGAGGAAATCTCTTTGAAAATCTCTTTACAATTGAAAATATATATATATATATATAATCAAAAAAAACCTTACAATAATACCCGTAGGTGTAAAGGTTACAAAAAATTGCAAAAAAAAAAAAACAAAATACAAAAACTAAATAACTCAAGTAGCTCATTCCTTATTATGTACAAATTCGGCCCATTCTTTTTTGTTCCTCGCCAGTTTTTTCCCTTCATTCCATGTTTTTCCCCGTTCTCTCAAGTTTTCGACCATCACTTCATCCCAAGTTTTTTTCGGCCTTCCTCTTGTCCTTCGTTGTTGCATTTTTGCCTGCCATATCCTTTTCGTCGGTCTTGTATCTTCCATCCTCATTATATGTCCAAACCATTTCAGCTGTTGACGTTCTATATCTTTTATTATAGGTTCTACTTCTAATTCTTCTCTTACTATGTCATTTCTGATTTTATCTCTTCTTGTTATTCCCTTGACGCTGCGCAGATATCTCATTTCCATGGCCTGTATTTTACTTTTCATTTGTTTTGTCAGGACCCAGCTTTCGCTTCCGTACGTCAAGATAGGTTTAAAAACAGTCTTGTATACAGTAAGTTTTGTTTTCCTTGAAATTTCCTTGTTTCTGATAAATGTATTACACATCGAATAGTATACTTTGGCTGCATTTTCCAGTCTGTCATTCAATTCTGTATCGTTTTTTCCGTTCCTGTGTATTTTCACTCCCAAGTATTTAAATGTTTCTACTTGTTCCATTTCTCTGTCGTTTACTTTTATTGTTATGTTCTGTTCTTCCCTACCTATCACCATTACTTTGCTTTTGTCTACATTCATTTTAAGGTTTCTAGCCGATAAAGCAGTGTTCCATATTTCTATGTTGTGTTGTAAATCTTGCTTATTTTTCGCGTAGATAACCAAGTCATCGGCGAATGCACATTCTGTTATTTCCACGGTTTCCATGTTTCTGTAACCCACATTCAGTCTCTTCACTTTTTGTCTCGTTTCTTTTATAACTTCATCCATCACTACATTAAAAAGCGTTGGGCTTAGTACTCCGCCTTGTTTTAGTCCTTCTTTTGTTATGAACTCTTCCGATTGCATGTTTCCTGTTCTAATGTAATTTCTTGTGTTTTCGTAGCAACTCTTTATATTTTGTCGCAATCTTCTGCTCACTCCTCTTCTCTCTAGGCTTCTCCACACTATCTTTCTTGGCACACTGTCGAACGCTTTTGCTAGATCAATAAAGGCTACGTATATGTTTTCATTTATATTCTTCTCTATTAATTGTTTTATGGTGAAAATATGGTCTTGTACTCCCCTTCCTTTCCTGAATCCGCTTTGTGACTCCTCCAGTTGTAGGTCGATTATTTTTTTTAGTCTTTTTTCCAGTATCCGTTCGTATATCTTTGCGATTGTGCATAGCAGCGTTATTCCCCGGTAATTTGTACAGTCCCTTCTGTCTCCTTTTTTGTATATCGGTAGCACTATTCCCAATTCCCAGTCTTTCGGTATCTTTCTTTCTTGCCAAATTTTATTGAAAAGTATGGTTAGTATTTCTATGCCTTTGTTTCCCAAAATCTTCACCATTTCCGGTGTTATTCCATCATGTCCGGCTGATTTTCCTCTTTTTAAAGCTTTTACTGCCTCTATTACCTCTTCAATTTTTATTTCCAGTTCTTCGGGTTCTTCTTTGTCACTTTCCAAGTAGGTTTCACCGTCTTCTTCCCATTCTCCATCTATTTGCTCCGCATTTAGCATCTCTTCGAAATATTCTTGCCACCTCTTCATGATGTCATCTTGATCTTCCAATATTTTTCCGTTTTTATCTTTTATGTGTCTAGTCTTTTGTTGTTTTCCCTTCCGTAAATTTTTGAGTACTTTATAGAACAGCTTCTGGTTTCCATGACTGTCTTGCTCCATCTTTTCTCCGAATTCCTCCCATGATCTTTGTTTTGCCTGCTGCACTCTTTCTTTCACTCTTATTCTTTGTTCCTTGTAATTGTTGTAATTTCCTTCAGTTCTGTTCGTCAGATATAGTCTCCATTTTTGTTTTTTGTCTCTTACTTCTGTCTTGATCTCTTCATTCCACCATCTGGTTCGTTTTTGGTATCCGCTGATTTTTGTGGTTCCGCAAGTTTCTTGTGCAATTCTTAGTAATATTTCCTTTATATTCTTCCATAGCTCTTCCAGAGTATAAACGTGGGTTTTTTCTTTAATCTTGTCCATTTCTATCTCTACTCTTTCTTCGTATATTCTTGCTGTTTCAATTTCTCTTAGTTTATATGTTCTAATTACTTCTTTGTTTTCGTTTTTCTTTCTTCCTTGGTCTATTCTGATGTTGTTTTTGTTTTTTTCTATTTTTATCTCAATCTTGGATACCACCAAAAAATGGTCTGAGTATATTTCTGGGCCTCTCTTCACTCTTGTATCTTTTACTTCTTTTCTGTGTCTTCGGTTAATTATCACGTAGTCTATTATCGATTTTTCGTCTCTACTCTTCACTTCTCTGGTGTACTTATGTATGTCTTTATGAGTGTAGAACGTATTCGTAATGATCAGATTGTTCAGGATGCAAAAATCGATTAATCTTTTTCCGTTATTATTTCTAACTGCTTCTCCATGCATTCCCATTGCTCTTCCGGTCTCGTCATCCCTCCTGCCCACCCGTCCGTTTAGATCTCCCAGTAAGATTAGTCTTCCCCTGGCTTCTTCTATTGATTCCGCCAATTTTTCCCAAAAGTCGTCCTTATTTTTTGTTGTCTCATCTTCGTTTGGCCCATATGCCACAATTACCGTTGTGACTGTCTGTGAGTCTAGTTCTATTTCTACTTTTAGGATTCTTTCCGAGATACCCGTCCATTTCCTTAGGTGTTTTACATTCTCGCGTGCAATAAGACAGCCTACACCTTCCTTAGCTCTGCTCTTTTGGTCTACTCCGCTATGTATTAGGATGTGCCCTCCTTGCAATTCAGTTTCTCCTTTTTCTTTCTTTTTCGTTTCAGTTATACCAAGAATGTCTAAGTGTGCCTTTTCGAACTCTTCCAATAATTCATTCTCTTTTCCCGATATGATATACTTCTAACATTCCATGTGCCAATCTTAAAAATACGTTTCTTTGTTTCGGTTTCCTCTCCAGTCGTGAGCTTATTTCTCTCTTGCTTTATTTCTCTAGTATGTATTGATTTTTCAGTTATTATGCTTCTTATGTTTGCATTTGTAAATTCTTGGTTCAATTCATTTTCCTTTCCATTAATTCCTTTCACATTCCATTTTGCTAATTTCCATTGTTCCTTGTTACCTTTTTCACGTGATCCTTTTCCTTGCTTAATTGTTTTCGTATGTTTGTCGTTATTGCTTATATGTTTTGTTATTCGTTTTTTGCTTCGACCTTCTCTATCTCATGTTTTTTATTATTCCAAATCCATTTAGACCCATCAATTATCAATTTTTGATATCCTATCTTGACGGTATGTCCCATGTACTTTTCTTCTTGTGCTTTTCGCTCAAGTGCCTTTTGTATCTCCATTTCTTGTTTTGTCAGATCGTTATTTATATATACTCTCATATCTTTCAAATTACGTAATTTCGCTTTTTCTTTCATAATCTCTATCTTCTTTTCAAAGCTGTCTACCTCGCTAATACATATTTGGTCATTTATTTTATAAGCTTTTTTTATTTTCACTTCTTCCACTACATTTCTTTTTAGGAATTCCTCTACTTCACTCCTGATTTGTTCATTGGTTCTGCCTTTGATCTTTAATCCGTTTATACATATATTGTTCTTCTTCTTATCTCTTTCCATTCGTTCCAGCTTAGACTCTACTACTACTAGTTTCTGCATTGTCTGGTCAATCATCTCGACTTTTATCTTTAGTTCTTTATTTTGCTGTCGCAGTTCCATTATTTCTTCTCTGAATGTTTGATTCTCCTTCCTTATTTCCCTGATCTGTCCCATCATCTCTTTCATCATTTCCTTCATTTCTTCCATTTCCTGTTCTTCCTTATTATGTTTTGCTTGTTTGAGCGGTGTTTTTATTCCGCTTTTCTTATATTTCTTATACTTAGCCTCTTCAATATCGTCTTCTCTCTTTCTTTTACTTTCATCCGTTGAGTATCCTTCGCTTTCTTCAGTTTTCATTTGCTATAGGTCTACTTTTCCTTTTAATAAGTTCAATTTGTTGTACCTGAATTCTAATTTAATTTTTTGCGTGCAGCATCGATTTGAGCGCAAAGAAAAACCGCCCGGGTCGTCCCCTCGAAAGCGATAACCTTATCTCATCTGGCTGCTACACCTGTTGTTCGTTGTATCCAATGTCTAAAAAGATATAATTAGTACAAAATACTTATGTTTTATAATGAGCTGTTGTGTATATATCCAATTGGATTATGGTTCAATCTTGTCAAGGGATTTTTTCTTATTTGTTCGTTTTCTGTACCAATCTCGGTGTGTTGTTTATCTCGCAACGGAGCGCGAATCGAATCCCAGTGTCAATTATTAGTACGTGCACCAATAAATATCAATTAGGCGTTATCTGTGGAGGTATTTCTTCGTTCGTTGAACAATTGAAAATAACTTTTCCATATTCAAGATCTCTGAACCTCACCAAAACATTCCATAATCAATAAGGAAGGATCGAGCACTACTGGTGGTCTCTGAAGAAGTAATGGATAGATGGAGTGAATATTTCCAAGAGTTACTGAGTGCACAACCAAGGTAGACTGATGAAGACGACATTAACAAAGAAAATACTATCGAAGACAGAAATCAAGGGACGCTAACAGAAGACCTGAAAGAACAAAAGTATTCCTGAAACTGAAAAACGGCAAAGCTCCTGGACATGATAAATTTACATCAGAGATAATAAATAGCTTTGGGAGAAGAGGGAAAAAGATTGCTGCTGGAAATCTACAATATAAAGCATAGAAAATAAAAGGGGGTTCTTAACGAGTGTGCAAACCATAAATGCATCACCTTGCTGAACATGCCAATGAAAATATACAACTACTGGGAAAGAAACTGAAAAAGACAATAGAGCCAACGTTGCTGAACACTCAAAGTGGACTCCGATAAAAAGGTAGCGTGCAAAGCCTCATCTTCACAATGCATCAAAAAATTCAGAGAGCAACAAGGAGTGAAAAAGAAACTAACAAGTGCTATAAAAAGTCTGTACAAGAATACCACCAGTAATATGTACTACTAAGACACCAATAAATGAAAAAGAAGTAACAAAGAAGACCAAGCTGAAAGTACCTATAATACGATTTTCAGATCAGTACTGACTGATGACTCACAGGTGAAACATGGAGGTCTTATCTAAGAGAATGCAGAAGGAGCGTGAAGCAACGGGGATGAAGTATGCGTCTGCGGAGTAAAAAAAAAATACTGAGGAGACACAATTCGTAACCCCGAGTAAGAAAAGCGCTAAGATGAGGCCTGCAACAAAATTTGTAGATAAGAGACAACTGAGTTGCTGAGGACGCCTAGAGAGCATGAACGAGAATAGACCAGTAGAACGATAAGCGAGAATGACAGGAATAAGAAATCAGGAAAGTCAAAAAGAAGCATAGGACGCAACAATAAGATAAATAACAGAGAATTGACTGAGCTGGAATAAAGGAAGAACGCTCGCTGAAGACAAGAGACGATGAGAAGTTCATACATCAAGAAAACTTTGATACTTAATTTCGAGAAAGAACTGAGTTTTATTGTTGATATTTTATAAGAATGTTACATTTTTATTTGTATTATTCACACTAGGCCGCAAAATAAAAGGATGTTGATAAATATAAAACAAAATTCGACTGCCACATCTTGTCATCATCAGTGTTGCACCTCTTCTGTTTTCTTTCAATCTTTGTCATCCATTTCAGCCCCTTTTCGTCATCTCCCAACAATTGCCTCAGAGTTCTGCCCTCCTTCAGCGATTCCTGACATGACCTCAAGTGCTCCATCGTCTCACTCCTTTCCACAACATGATATACCCCGGTAGCTTCCAGTAGCTACTCGTCTGTACCCCATCACCACACCACAACCTTGCAAATCGCTGCTTCCAGCCTTCACGTTTGGATTAAGCGTGCCTCTAGGCACTTTGCCTTGTAGCTCTTTGTATTCTTGGTTTGGCATATCTAGAGTCTTGTAGCTTGTTTATCTGCACCTGCTTCTGTTCGTCTCTGTTCCTTTTGTTCTGCTTTCCATTTCTGCTACGCTATGCCCTTTTGCTTTTTCTGCTCGAAAAATTTCTTTCTGGGCGGTGACCGCTAGTGGTCTCGGCATCCAAAAGCCATGAAAGCTACTGATTCCGCCATTATGAAAATGAGAAACTGGCAAAGGAAAAACACAAACACAAAAACTGACTGATTCTGTCACTACGCTATTCGCAGTGACAGATTCATGATTCTGTGGGATGGACCTCTGTGACTCGTGGTCGTGTGCCTTCGTGTGGTTCATAACTTACGGGTTGCATACCCAGAACGTGACGTCACACGGCTTCACTTTTTTGAGCTCATGTTCCCTCCTGCTATAATTATAACCTCCTTGACTGGAACCGTCGAGAGCCTCGCAGCTCGTAACATTAATATAGCAAGTTGTAAGGATCTACTCATCGTTGATAAAGATGAAGAACAAAGATCGGAAATACGAGTATGTATTCAGAAAGAGATCAGAAATAATAAGTAGTGAAAGCAAACTTTGGACAGGTTGAAAATCTTCAAGATTTTAAGAATCGTCACAATTCTTGGCATGTGCAACAGGATCCGAGGAGAAACTCAATATACCTCAAAATTTCCGCATACCTCAAGGTCAGCGACTAGACTATTGAGGTCCAGTATTTCCATTCTGTTAACTTTATTCAGAAGGTGAAGTATCTTATAGATACCATAGTTACAACCATCGTTCTTATGGCATTCAACCATAAATTAACCTCAAGGAAGAGTTAACCTGGAATGGAAATATTGGGCGATATAGTCCACAGCTTTATGCTTTTGATGTTAATATCACTGACGCATATCTCAGACGGTGACAGTCTGTATTTTTTGAATAAGAATTCAAAACTGTTTATCCTCGATGCAAAACTCACTTTGTTTTTGGCGCGCAAAAGGTAAAAAAAAAATTAAAAAATAAAAACTTTGATTTTCTTTGGAGAAAACAAGACATTTTTTGAGCTATTTTTTTTATCAAGCACTATTATAGAACAACCGGAAATCAAAGAAATAGCGCAAGCTTCCTTAAATTTTTGTCTTGCTTCCGTATAGACAGTCCCATATTGATGGGCATGGGGGTATTACACAAAATCCAAGAGCTCTAGTGTAAAGATAATTATACCTTGACAAAAAAATTATGGTCAATACTTGACTTTAGTACGTATGAATCCATAGTTGGGAGTTACCATGCCTGTAAAAGTTTGGCCACCCTTTTAAATTAGCTCTTTGAGACCCTTAGAGACATTTAAGAAGGGTGGCCAAAGTGAGTCTCTGGGAAGTTTTCTGCAGGACACCGGAAACAAGATGGCGGCTCAAAAATATCGGAAACAATTATAACTCGCCCTTTAGTTGACCTACGAATGAAATTTCAAAAATTATATTCATGTTCTCCCTTTTGTTGAAGAACATAAATAATTAAAAAAAATAATGTAAGGTAACGGCACCAGTAAATGAGGGAACTACATCTTTTCCCAAAATTCCGCAACGTTTTTTCTCGACTGTACTGACTGCACCTAATCGTTGACCTAATGTAATGTACAATTGTTTTTTGAGGCCTTTGAAGGCAATTTAGACATTTAGACAGGTGGCCAAAGTGGGCCACCGGAAAGTTTAACACAAGGACCCGAAGACAAGATGGGCGACAAAAATATCGAAATTAATTATTATAATTCGGCTTATATTTTATATTCGACCTGCACATGAAATGGAAACGATAATCAATGTGTCACCTTTTGTTGATGAACATAATAATTACCTAAAACTCTCAATGTAGGGTAACAGCACCAGTAGTGAATGATAAATTTCTAAAAAAAGTCAAGTTTTCTGCAATTTTCTTTTTTTGAGCAATTTGAATCAGAATAACTCGGGTCCTTTCGACTCTAAAATAAATACAGCTGTTAGCCATTGTATCCATGGATTGCTGTACCTCTTCAGTAATGAATAAATATTGTCACGATGTCTGAAATAATTCGAAAGTGCAGGAAAGCCAAAAAACAATGGATTGAGGAGATGTGCAAAGAAGTGGAAGATGAGTGAGAAGTAGGGAAAACTGACTTATTTGAGGGATATCGAGCCAAGTAACACTGACATCAGAAACGAGCCGGAAGATATTTTGAGGGAAAATGAAGAAAAGGCAGGCAGGTAGAAGGGATACTACTCGCGATGGGAAAATTATATGGGGGACAAGAATAATTAGAAAATGCATTAGTAGGTACTGGAAAAAGTAAGAAAAATGGGAATATATGGAAAACAGTAAAGAAGAGGAATAATGGAATAGTAGGATACTTTTTGGGACACAATTGAAGGACTAGTTCGAGATGTGCTTCAGGCGGGGGGTGGGGGGATAAAGAGGAACAGAGGTAGACCCAGGTTAGATCACTGCTCCCAGACAAGTAATTAGGGATGTAGGATATTTGATATTTGACCTTCAGGGGAATACGTAGGTTAGCACAGGATAGGAAGGGATGGAGGGGAGCATGCAACTAGTCTTGGAAATGAGAACTTGATGATTATGATAATGATGTCTGTCTTGATCCCCTCATGCAACAAAACGAGCGTTTAGTTTAGTTCAAATCATTCCTCCTTTGGTTGAAGATTTTGTTCACTTGTAGCTGATTATAAAAATAATTTCATTCTTGTTCACTTATGACAAGAAATATCTGACTTGTGGGACTTCAATTCTGTGAACATGGCGTATAAGTCTAGTTATTGTTATTTCCAATCCCGACATTTTTTATGCATGCATGCGGTCATTGCCGAGGGAAGAAGGAAGAACGCTTCAAGTATTGAGAAAAAATGCGGAATGCTTTCATTTACTGGTGCTGTTACTCTACATGCAGATTTTGAAATTACCTTTATTCATAAGCAGGAGATAAAACAATAAATAATCAGACTTATTGCAATCAATAGATATATATCGTTTAATGAATAATCGTTTAAATTTTATTCGTAGGTCGAATATAAGCTGACTTAACTATAATCCGATAGTTTTGACCGCCATCTTGTTTTCGAGATTCTGCGGGGAACTTCCCCGAGACTCATACTTTGGCCCTAGGCAGGACAGAGATACACTAGGTGCAGTCAGTGCATTGCAAAAGACTCGATTTTTTTAGAATTCAATCATTTACTACTGGTGCTGTTACCCCACATTAAGAGTTTTAAGTAATCATTATGTTCATCAACAAAAGATAAAATGCTGATGTAATCGTTTCCATTTTATTTGTTGGTCAAATATAAAATATAAGCCGAGTTATAATAATTAATTTCGATATTTTTGTCGGCCATCTTGTCTTCGGGGCCTTGTATTAAACTTCCCGGTGGCTCAGTTTGGCCACCTGTCTAAATTGCCTACTAAAGCCCTAAAAAACAATTGTACAATGCATTAGGCGCAGTCAGTGCAGTCGAGAAAAAACGTTACAAAATATTTGGAAAAAGTCCTCATTTACTGGTGCTGTTACCCTACATTATTTTTTTCAATTATGTATGTTCTTCAACAAAAGGGTGAACATAAATAAAACCGTTTAATTTTCATTTGTAGGTCAACTAAAGGCCGAGTTATAATTGTTTCCGATATTTTTGAGCCGCCATCTTGTTTCCGGTGTCCTGCAGGAAACTTCCCAGAGACTCACTTTGGCCACCCTTCTTAAATATCTCTAAGGGTCTCAAAGAACAAATTGGGAAGGGTGGCCAAACTTTTACAGACATGGTAACTCCCAACTATAATAACACCAAGATTCATACGTACTACTTATTTTGTGTGTTTGTCCATTACCGACTTACATCCAGTTCCACCAGCGAATTTAATTATTGTTAGCTAATTGAGACATTTTCTCTGATGGATTTAAAGTCAGTGATGGTTAAATGACCACGGAAAATGCATACAAGCTGTTGTGATCCCAACATTTTTCCATAATCTTTCGTGAAACTTGTGTTTTCTGCGGTCACTAAGCCAATATTCACCAGAGAAAATACCTCAATTAGTTAACAATGATTAAATTCGCTGGTGGAACTGGCTGTTCATGATTTTGGCGAATTTTGAGGATTAAAGGACAAGGATTAAAAAACTTGTTTGAAAACACAGTTTTGTTCCTAAATATGTAGTTTGGGGCTTCTTCGATTGCTAAAATACTTCACTATTCTGAGCAACGTTTCTAATGATTTTATAAAACACAGACCCAAAAATTAGGTCCATGCAAGAACCCTATTCCAAGATGTTATACAATATAGGTACTACTATTTCATATGTAGTTTTGTATGTACTGACCTAATGGAAATATGGGTAGAGTTTTTCTTGTAACTTTCTTGGCTTCCTAGTAAATTGAAAAAAAAACACAAAAAAGAAGACAAATAACTAAGCGTGAAGGTCCTACACTTGAACGTTTATTCAAATACCTATTTATTCTTATTTTATGCCTTTACTATGAACTATGCTAATGACACAATAATTAACCCATAGCATTTCTTGGTATCCTACTTATTTATTTAATCATTATTTAATTCAATAATAAGCCAACAAAAGCTCGATTCATTGCTCGATTTATTGGTACATTTCGCACATATTATGATAATCGTGCCTCGCATGATCTGTTTGCCGTGAAATTCATACATTATCAATTTATACACATTGTTATAACTCCATGTAATTGAAAGTTCAATTGCACAAAACGGGCGCGTAACCTTACAGGTATTGGGTCAGGCTTCTTTGCGAAATTCAATTGGGTAAACACGTGTACCTAACATTAAAGGTATCTATTATTATTGTTATTATTGAAAACTCGGAGTTTGGTGGTACTTTTTTACCGCAGATGGATGAAAAACCGAGGTCTAGCATAAAATGTGTATAAATACCGGAAACTATTAGGCATGTTTAACAGTCAGTGAACAGCCATCAATCAAAAATGTTCAGAAAGGTACGCCTGCCGTTGTCTGCTGATGTGGGAAGCTCAGGTTTTCAGTGTCGTGTGATTTTTCAGGTGCTGGTTCTCTGCGCGGTCGTCGCCTGTGCTCGAGCTGTGTACTACGGAGGTGGTACGTCGTACGCTAACCAGCAGCAAGTCGCCGGGGCGTACCCAGCCCCGATCTACGAGACCCCAGTTGTTGCGGGATACGGCGGTGGATACGGAGGAGCTGGCTACGGAGGTGGCTACGGAGGTGGATATGGAGCTGCTTACGGAGCGTACCCCAAATACGGTGCCGTAGGAATCGGGGGCGGTTATGGCGGTGGCTATGAAGGAGACCAATACGTAAGTATTTCATAGTTTCCGGATCGAATCAGCAGAATTCGGTACTGAACTAGAGTATGTTTATGTAGGCCTACCCCAAGTACCAGTATCAATACGGAGTCAGCGATCCCTACACTGGCGACCACAAGAACCAACAAGAGTACAGAGACGGCGACGTCGTCAAAGGTTCCTACTCTCTGGCCGAACCCGACGGCACCATCCGTACCGTCCACTACACCGCTGATGACCTCAACGGCTTTAACGCAGTGGTATCCAAGTCTGGACACGCCATCCATCCGTCTGGACCAATCTACCAAAAACCGTACATTCAAGGTCCCGTTTATGGAGGTGGCCAGTACTACTGAGAATAAGGAGGAAGGGAGAAGAGTGTTTTTGTATGATTTGTTGCTTTTTCATTTTGTTTCATTTCAAAAATAACTATCACCCATTTATGTACAGCTTGCCGATTTTTAGGCAAGGTTTTTATATGGAAATAAAATTTTGTCTCAAAACTATAGAGCGTTATATTTTCAAAGTTCCTGTTTTTGCAGTGAATATTGTAGGGGTAAGAATTGAATGAAAGTGTGCTGAGAGCGTCAAGTGTTGTCCTGCTAAGGCATGGAAAGTTAGACTTGTAATATTGAGTTGCCTGTGATGGAACAGTACGGCTCCTCCACCAACTGTGCAAGTGTGTCTTACTCTTGCATTGAAGTCTCCAGCGATATTCGATAATGGGTATAACTAGCTATTCCATTGTATTTGCATTTGTAAAAAAAAATTGAAGTGAAATGGGAAATTATAGGGTATGCATTCATATGCAAGCAACGAAAAAGAACAAAGCCTCTTGACACCAGACACACATGCTGCCCATGCAACAGCTGAATAATGAGTGCAAAAGATAATTTTACACTGATTGGGTTTATATACTAAACGATTCCGATCTAAATTGCAAAGGTATGCTCAGGCGAGCACCATTAAAAAGAAGTTCTTACGTATGGGTATATCGCAAGTGCATTTAGATACTTATGTTAATGCAACCAAACTGAAATATCGCAGCGCAAAATTGCAAAACAATTTGTGAATTTTTAGGTTTTTTCCGAATTAATTATCCTGCGCGTGAAATTATTCATAAATGCAATGACAACCTGCATTTAACTTGAACATGAAAATTGCACACCGGATAATTGTGGCCTTTCGACACGACATCATTGATGAAATAGTGCACAAGGAGTATACCATTTTCTGATATTATTGTCAAATTTTTCCAATTTTCTTTGTTTTGCTGTTCATTTGCATATAAAGATTGCGACCCAGGAAGCCGAGCCGCGGCTTTGCTCCACTTTTGTGCCGCCTCTTGGTGTTGTACCCACTGCTTCTCTTTGTGCAGTATGCATACTTTCAAATTTTGTTCAATTAATAGTGCGCTTGGCGGAGCTCAATGCAGCTTTGATGCATTTTTTTGATAATTTGAAGTGAATGCCTTCACTTGAGGTATATAAGAGGGAAGAATTTACGGAGTTGTCAGTGTACGACAGCTCCTCCCGACACACTGGAAAACATGTTTGCTCAAGTAATGCCGGTGGTGATTCAGACATGTGGCAGAAAAGTGATTGTGGTTTTTTTTTCTAGATCTTCTCTTTGGCAGTTCTTGCCGCCACCGCCAGTGCCGGTCTGGTGTCTGTTGGTGGACACGGCGGTTACGACAGCGGTTATGGCGGCGGTTATGGCGGAGGTTATGGCGGCGGTTATGGGCTGGGAGGCCTTGGAGGCGGTCATGGGGGACATGGAATTGCTATTGCTGCTGCACCCGTCATTGCCAAATCCGTAGTAGTCGATTATCATGTAAGTTTTCACATTTAGCTATACCTATAGTACTCGCCCAGTATACCTACACTAGTTCACAATTACTTCTTAGTAGGTATCTTATCTAGTTTTCTTATACAGGGGCCCAATGAAAACAAAACAGAGGGGTTTTCGGGCATTTCACCTCATTTTTTTGAAAAAAGCTCGAACAGGTCGATTTTTATATTTAGGGAGACATCTGAAACATACATTGGCGGATTTCTATCTTAAGCCCCCTCACCCCCACCCGCCCCAACTTCGGAGTTTCAAATGACATCACCCACTTTGCGATACATCAAATTGAAGAAAATTGAATTCTCTTTCTGAAAAAATATTTCTATGATTTTCAACCCCACCTCCCTTCTTCCTAAAATTGTCAGAGTTTCCAATGTAATATTTTTGATCTCTTAATTCTCTTCAGTACAGTCAACGTCATCCTACACAGCATCGAGGAAGAAAATTTTCTGTGTGAAAAGTGCCACCCAAATTCACCCCTTCACTCCCTCACCTAAACTTCAAAAACCTTAAATGACACTACCTACTTTGTGATACATCAAATCGAAGGGAATTGAATTCTCTTCCTGAATAAAATATTTTCAGAATTTTCAAAAAGCCCCCTTTCCCCCTCAAATACTCGGAATGTTCAATGTATTAGGAAATGGGTTGAAAATTTCAAAAAAATTGTTTTCAGAAAGAGAAATCAATTTCCCTTTACTCGATGTATCACAAAGTAGGTGGTGTCTGTCAAGTTTTGAAATTGGGATGGGGGAGAGGAAAGGGGTGAATTTGGGTAACACTTTTCTCCACCGAAAATGTTCTCCTTAGATGCTATTTAGGATGACGCTGATTAAATTGAAGCAAATTGAGGGGTCGAGGAATGTAAAATGGGACAGTCAGAGAAATTTAGGAAGATGGGGGGTGGGTGAAAAATTTTCAAAATATTTTTTTCAGAAAAAGAGTTTGATTCTCTTTGATTTAATGTATCGCAAAATGGATGGTGTCATTTGAAATTCTAAAGTTGAAGTGAGTAGGGGTGAGAGGGCTGAAGATAGAAATTTGCCAATGTATGTTTCAGATGTTCCCTTCGATATAAAAATCGACCTGTCTGAGCTTTTTTCGAAAAAATGATGTGAAATGCCCGAGAACCCTTCTGCTCTGTTTTCGTTGGGCCACCCTGTAAAATTCTTGAATATGGTCTTTGCGTATTTTTTCATTTCTCAAGTGATGTACCTACATGGCAGCAAAATAAGTAGCATCATTTGGCCCAAAGCTCAGGCCCAGAGTACCTATCTCTACTAACTTAAACTCAAACCAAAAGCGTAGAGTCCTGAAGGTAAATCTCACATAGCAACGATTGTTTGAACAATAGTCTCCATGGCATTTAATCTCAAGTTAAACCTCAGATTAGTTAACCCGGGATGGACTTCCAATGGATTCAAGTGGTTTTCCGCAAATCTGCGTTTTTTATGAAAACACACATAATGAAAATTTCAAACCCAAAAATGATTTGACCATTGTCTCATCATTTATTAAGACTACCTATATCTTGATCTACCCCAAAACAAGGATGCACTGCATAAAAATGTCTTATCCCGGTAGTCAGCATTCTGGGCCAGTTGTCGATCATTCAATCATTCAAAATCTATTCGATGGATTGCATCCAAAGAACTCCGACCGTTTACTATGAAAAAAGGGTTTCGGGGAATTTGGCTGAGTTTTTCATAAGTATGTTGTATTTTGACATTTATGAAACGGGATCAAATCGAACTTGTCATCATGAGCGAGGAAAATGATTAAAAAAATCCAAATTATAAATCAGAGTAGTTACCAAGGGGGTTGAGGGTCGAAATAGAGAAAATAAAATAAAAATCCGGAACTTCTGATTCTCATAAAAGCTGAGCAAAAGAATGATAGATGATTAATAATTTTGAAATATCTAAATAAGGGAGGTGGGAGTCGGAATCAAGGAAATGGAGCAAAATTCCGAAACTTCCGATTTCCATAATGATCTTACGAGCAATGAGGGAATGGTTCTAAGAAATCTGAAACAATGGATGGGTGTTACTGAGGGTGTGTAGGGTGGAGTTGGAGGAGTGGAGTGAAACTCGGCACCTTCCAGTTTATCTAGAAATTGATCTGGTCGAATGACAAAATGATAATACAACCAATCTGGATAAGGATCGAGTCCTTCATTTCTCGATCATTTGTACCCTTTAGCCACCCACCATGAAACCTACCCACAACCAAATGGGGGCTCGAGGGTTGAAATCGAGGTTCTGAGAACTCACGGATAATATTTATATTGCACAGCAATAATCATTACAGATTCTCGAGAAGCTCTTCACGGTTCTGTGTGCTGTCATAATAGCTAATATAAAAAAAGACCACACTCCCACAATCTATTTTTAAATAAATAATATGAACCCTGCATGCTTTGACCAGGCTTTTACTCATTGGTTGATTTGTTGAGCTCCCAAAAATAGATTGAATATACCTATGATGGGAGTCAGGCTCAATTTTAAAAAATTTTTCTGTATAAATTTAATGTTCAGGAATTTTCTTCCGTTTTCTAGATTGTGACCTCCGTCCCCTCAGTAACCACCCAAGTTTCTTGATTCAGGTTTTTTCTTTAAATTATCTCTTCATTATTCCTTCAATCGAAAGCTCTGGAATGTTACTTCGTTCACTCGATTTCGACCCCCCCCCCCCTCCTAAATCCCTCGATAACTATCCAATGCACGACTTAGATTTTATTCAATTTTATTCATGATCACAACCTTATCTTAAAAGTCATTCTCATGCATTTGAAATGTTGAGACAATTCCTAATTTTAACTAGGACATGGTTATTAAAGTCAGATATTGTGATGGGTGGGTGAGATGTTAAGGTGGTCGAGAAATAAAGAGCTCAATCCTCGACTCGGCCCTTATTCAGATTGGTTTTATCATCATTTTCATTCGACCAGATCAATTTCGAATGAACTGGAAGATCCAGAATTTCACTGTTTTCTCGATTTCAACCATCCACCCACTCAATCACACTCGAATTCACTGGTGTATATTTTTTAGAATTATTTCTCCATTGAGAACCCCAGTATGATTATTATTATTATCATTTTCTTGAGTTTAGGTTCGTACCCCTTGCACTGAAACAACAGTTTATTGTGCCCCTTGGATGTTCACTTTATAAGCCCCGTTGCCTCGAAGAAGTTGAGTACGAGACTTATGAGTTTGGTTCTTCAACCCCAGTAATTTGACTTTGATTTTTCAAAATTATTCTTTATTATTCTCAGCTTTTATAAGAGTCAGAAACTCCGAAATTTCATTTTATTCACTCGATTTCGATCCTCAACCCCCTCGGTAACTACCCCAATAATTGACAATTTGGATTTTTCAGTAATTTTTCCCATGATTTGAACCGGTTTTATGAATTTCAAAAATTTTGAGACAATTTGTTACTTGGACCTTATTAGGGGTGTAGGGCAAAAACTGTTAATGAGAGGGGTCCAATTTTCCATCAAAATTTTTCTCAAGTCAAGTTTGCAACCTTATAAAAAATTCAGACAAATTCACCGATGCCACTTTTTCATAGTAAACGTGCGTCGTGCCGGGGTCCTTCGGCAGGAAACAACGCAACAAAAGAAACTAATTAGGTTTGTGGTTGAAGTTTTTCACTATTTCCTAGTCGGGCAAAACGAATTTTTCAATTTTCTCTTCGCCGTTACCACCCAAGAGGGCTCAAGAGCTGCTTACCCGGGCTTTGCAGGACGACCCGTGTTTGGTGCAGGACTCAACTCAGACGCTCATTCCTGCTCGGGGATCGAATTTTTCAAAAAAACGGAATCGGTTCTCATGTTAGAATACAGGGTGTACGATTTGAGAAAAAAATTTCGAACTTATAGCTGTATTACACTACACAGTTTCTTGTACAATTTCTTGAACAATCTGCCTAAATAGTGTCAAAAAACAACAAATGAACTTGATTGTTCAATTGACAGATGGTTCAAGAAATTGTGTAGTGTAATACAGCTATTATGGACTGAAAGCTCCCAAAAATTTTGTCTTGCGACTCGATTTTTGATAAGGGGATGTTCCCACACAAAAGCGCGTTGGTTTCATCCATGTACATACCTTATGACGTAAATTTTGGCCCAAAGCCGCCGGTCTGACATGTCAGACAAAGAAATTTTAAAAAACCCTTTTCAACGCACATTAGACCTTGAGGGTTAAAATCATGTACCTTATAACGTAAGTTTTGAGGCACCAGGTCCCTGTCCATGGTGTAGGTGTCCTGAAGGTGTCGAAAATTGACAAGTTTATACCAGCCTAAAGCCCCCAGTCTGACATGTAAGACAAAGAAATTTTCAACAACCTTATCAACGCCCATTGGGCCTACAGGGCTCAAATCATGTACCTTATGACGTAAGTTTTGAGGCACCAGCTCCCTGTCCAAATTGACATGATTTGGAAAACTTCCGAGTTTTCTGGAAAATTCAAACTTTATTGAAACATTTTTCAATTGATTCAACAACTACCACTTACTGACTGAAAAGAGTATATTGCTCAAGATGCAATAAAGAATGGAACACATTGATCCACAGCCCTGATGTTGGGCACGAGCCGAAAATAATTCTATTCTACGTTTTGCGAAGCTTTCAAAATTTCAAAAATAGATCCTGGTTCGCCGGAAAAGACTTGACCTACCCTTAAGCTATGTCCATTTAGTGGTGTATCACCCTGTATATCTAAGGATATATCGCAGATGAGGCCTTAGCTCTACTATGAGTTGTGTCAAATTATGACCCATCTGGTGGTTTTCATGATATTTCACGCAGTGCTGCCACCGCAGGCGCATCACGCGGCGGGGTATTAAAAATCACGGCGATGACACACGACCACCGGCGATCATCCGGCGATGTTACTTCTCTTAGTACAGGGTCTTTTTTATGGATGTCATCATTTGAATGGCTTCTGACAGGCGAAGTAAGAAACTTATCAACAGGGGCATGGCAGCATCTTGTAACTTATAGTTTCAAGTTTTGTTTGACACTACAACCACAGTTGTCAGCCATCAACTTTGTCTGCACGGTGCGATAGAACAAAATGTTGTGCTTGGCCATAGAAGGAAACAGTGTTGAAAAGTCGCTTTGTTTTTTTCTTTGTAGGCATTCTCAAAGACCAGGTATTCACAGACGTAATCAGGGACATCCGTTATCTTGAGAGGAGAATAAAAAATATCTGCACTGAAGTTACGTTTCGAGATTCTGTGAGACCCGCCGAGCACTGCATTTCTAATTGAAGACTTTTTTGGGAAACGGTGGCCATCACCCTGAAGTTGCACGAAGACAACTTTCACCAAAATTCAAATTCTAGGTTTCAATTTGTTACAAGTTTCAAGTGAATTGGTTGAGAAATGGAGGAGAATTTTGAATTTCAAAATGAAGAAACAAAAAATTTGCAACTTCAAGGCTCTTGGCACCGTGTACACGAAGTTGATGACTGCCAACCATGGTTGTAGTGTCAAACAAAACTTGAAACTGTAAACTACAAGATGCTGCAATACCCTTTTCAAAAAGTTGCGTACTTTGTTTACCAGAAGCTTCCGGAACAGTGACATTGCTAAAAAAGACCCTGTATAATGATCGCTAAGGTCTTAAATGACGTTCTGAACGATCATTTAGTAAATGACGACATGATACACTTATACTATAGTAATTTATATCGAATCATCAAGATTTACAATCTGTCAAGCGTATCACAATAGAAAGGTCAACGTTATTAGGGATCCATGTTTCAAAGATGGAAATCTGATAATGTGGGTGTTTTCCGAGGTGTTCTCAAATTTTCAGCCACCGACAGGGCATGAATGCATCACTCAAAATAAGAATACATCTTTCCAATATCAGACATCCTTCCTGAGAAATTCTAAAATCCTTTTGAGAAATATCAAACTCGGCATGACTGCATCATTGAAACTTAAAAAATTTCTTTGGAAAGACAGGCACAATCACATTGAATACACGCTTTACGCTTTACATATCACCCCGTGACAAATCAATAGAAGAAGCTGAAGTTTCGCCACTTTAGAATAGATTGACAAAGTATGGAGGTTGGAGAAGGAGCCGTATAAGCCGAATCATTATGGATTGCATCCAACGAAAAAGCTGAAGCGGCTCCCGACTAGATATTGTTACGGTATTCGGGTTCACCTATTTCGAAATTAAACGCGCTGATTCACTATATAGTAAACAAACTGCACTTTATCAACTACTATCGATACAACTAAATAACGCACACAATTATTAATCGCTTGGAAATTCACAATGTCGCTTGAGATGTTATCGCCACGGTCGCTCGATTCCAACTCTGTCTCGATGCCAGGGGCCGTATTCTTGAAACGGGGAACAGAGTCCACATGTGTAGTTGCTAGGCAAGGGCCAATCATGGCTCTCCTAGCATAGCAACACCGCATGAGAACTTTGTTCCCCGTTTCAAGAATAAGGCCTCAGGTCGAGTTCCTCTCTTATAGTGGCATCGAAGGTGCTTCCTGTTTGATCGTTTAAGTTTTCAGCACACAAGGATTTTTCTGGTATCTGCGTCGAGATGGATTCCAGATCCGAATGGAATATACGCGTGCCTTCTACGGCACCTCCACCAAAAGTCTCGACGTGTCGTGACCTACCGCTGCAGTCTCTCGATGCTCCCCGAATGCAACACGGAAATCTAGATTTCTCCGGAAAGAGCCGGGATGGTCGCGAGCTTCGTAGCAATATCAAGAAACAACGTTGTGTTTGTGAGACTGCCGTCCTTTCTTGACCGACGACGTTCTGTAGCCAAGCCAAATGCTCATTGTTCTATCTATAGCAGTATTTCTTTCGATTTTTGTACCGATATACCTATACCTACACCAACCTCGATATGAGAGGTATAGCCTATAGTACATCAGGCATAATTCCAAATTGATCAAATATGCTCACACAATTTTCAAATCAATAACACATAATATCACATTATTTGCAGGCTCCCGCCCAGTACGAGTTCAAATACGGCGTCGAAGACCCCAAAACCGGAGACAACAAACAGCAATCCGAAGTGCGTCACGGAGACGTAGTCAAGGGAGAGTACTCCGTAGCCGAGCCTGACGGCACCATCCGCGTGGTCAAGTACACCGCCGACGACAAGAACGGTTTCAACGCAGTCGTCTCCAGGATAGGACACGCCGTCCATCCGCAGATCTACGTCCAAAAAGCCGCCGTCGCCGTTCCCGTAGTCGCTTCCGGTCATGGAGGAGGTTTGGGACTGGGCGGTTACGGAGGACTGGGAGGAAGACATGGAGGACTCGGAGGACTTGGAGGCCACGGAGGTGGAATCCTGATCGCTGCTGGAGGCCATGGATACGGAGGACATGGAGGATACTAAAAATATGAACGAAAGCTGTTCATAGATCAATTCATCCTACTGCCATCATCGACGCTCATATCATGCCATATCTAAGTACTGTTTTTTGTTAGTTGCTCATCTCTCCCATGTTATAAACACTCGCAACGTATTACCTTGTACACAGAAATGTGTCGCGCTCAAGAAGCTTTTCTTCTGTAAAAGCCTTCTTTGTAAATAGTTATTTTTATGTTTCATATTAGCAATAAAACGAGTTATTGCGCATTTTGTGTTATTTTTATTAAACAACCTCAACTAAGCGCCCAATAACAATCATAAACTCGAGCTAACCTAATTTAGGTATCATCTCCTGGCCAATTTTTTACTCTTCGCAACTTTGAGAAACGTTCGCAAGTTTGCGATTTCTGTAAATTCCAATTTTTGAGCCGTCGTTTCTTCACGTATGCGCATAGATGCGCACGTTTTCATACGTTTTGCTGCGAGCGGACCTGGACTGGCGCAAGTCACTTTGCGTATACGCTTTCATGATGAAGTGAGGTAAGGTAGTAATGTTTTCATTGTTATCAATAAAACAAACAGCATTGCTGAAGGTATGTGGCGATCATGGTGCCGAGTCAGGTGGCTAATGAGATACACAGCACGGAATAACTTCACGAATGCGTCCTAAATAAAGAATTACTCACTCTTCTGTCATTCTTTTCAATCATCAGCTTCAGGGACACTGTTTAAAACTTGTCACGATGATGTTTAATTTTTTTCTTTTCATCGTCTGCAGTCTGCAGTGAAGCTTTGCATTTGCTCCCCACTAACGAGATCCAGGTTTTTGGAAATAGGTAATAATGTTCAGTTGTCTTCAACTGAACAACAAATTCAACTGTGAGTAGATAGATCTTGTCAAAATATTACGAAAACTCATAAACCGCTTTGTAGAGTTCGGCCTATTGTCAAAGGTACAGCCCTTTATAGTAAATTTTTTTTGGATTTCAAAAATTTGTAACTCAGGAACATTTCGACAAAATTAGCCTAAATTTAGCGTTGACTGGTTTTATTGGCTACTTTTCCAATTTTTATGATGGTACAGGGTGTTCACGTATAAATTGGAGGCTTCCGCTCAAACATAGTTTCAAAAATTTAAGACCACTTTTTTTTCGCAGGTTTCGAAGGCACTAAAATTTTCTGTCGTCTATCGCGAGTCATTGAGAATTTTTCTCAAATTAGACACGTGTATGTAATTATAGGAATTGATTCAGCTTTCCATCCTGATTATAAATATACGTATATCGTATATCCCACTCGATAGGTTAGTTAGGAAAACTACCAAGCAATACAGGGTGTCCGTTTTTCGAGGCTAAGCATAGGTATCTCGCTTATCTTTAGAGATACAGAGTCGGTTGAATCAGAAAAAAGTTGCGAATTTTCATGACCATCAATGATCTAAAAAGATATTTGACTTGTCAGTTTTAGTTTTCGAGATATCGAGAAAAAACTGAAATTTGTAATTTTTGTTCTAGTTTTTTATTTGAAAAACGGTTGAAGATAGCCTTTTCTAACTAAGACATTGTGGAGGCACTTTTCCAGGGGGAATTCAATGTTGCCAAAATCTTCATTCTAGCTTTCAAAACAACCGAGATATGACATTCAACTTTTTTTTCTCTCATAGGCGCCATATTGGATTTTGACATTTTTAAATACAATATTTTTCTCTGGTTACAACGATGTGTCACATGTCACTGTTAAATTCATGCTTTTGAGCAAAAATTTTTTTTGATCAAGAGTGCTTTAAAAACAAAATCAGCACCGACAAAAAAAAAAGTAAATGTTGAACATTTATTCAACAGTGACATGTGGCACATCGTTGTAACCAGAAAAGAATACCGTATTCAAAAATATCAAAATCCAATATGGCGCCCATTAGAGAAAAAAGTTGAATGTCGTATCTCGGTTGCTTTGAAAGCTAGGATAAAGATTTTGGCAGCTTTGAATTCCACTTGAAAAAGTGCCCTGACAATGTCTAGATTAGAAAAAGCCACCTTCAACCGTTTTTTGAATAAAAAATGAAAACAAAAATTCAAATTCCGGTTTTTTCACGATATCTCAAAAACTACAATCGATACGTCAAATTTCTTTTTGGAGCATTGATCGTCATGAAAATGCGCTACTTTTTCCTAATTCAACCGACTCTGTATCTCTCAAGATAAGCGAGATACCCATGCTTAGCCTCGAAAAACGGACACCCTGTATTTCTTTTACAAAAGTTTGATTTTGTAAAGTCAAGTTAGGTTCAGTAAAAGTTTCAAACTATAGTGAAATCAATTTAAGTACCTACTAAAATGATAGAAAATTTACTGAGTTACTTTAAAACAAAAAATAATTTTTCGATCATTTTAAAACTTCATCACTTTTTTCACATGCATTTGTGTTTTGTTGATTAACCTATCAAGTGTGATGCATATTTATAATCAGGATAAAAATCGGAATCGATCACCATATCAGAATAGGGGCGTCGAATGTAAGAAAAATTTTCTATGTTGCACCCTGTAAGTGATATCCACAGACATTTTTCGTCGACAGATTCAAAGTCTACCGAAAAAATTATGTTGTAATCGTTTTTCATTTCCTGAATTATGTTCAAGGGGAAGTCTCCAGACGTATTCTTTGTTGTTAAATATGGAGGTTATGAAAATTTATTAATCTGAATGAAAACACGAACATCAGAAACTGACGTTTGAAAGCTTTGGTAGGCTTGGCGTGGCTTGAGTAGATAAAATGCACCGATATTTGCAACGTTGTCGCGTCTACCATGCGTTTATTTACGAAGACCCAATTCGAACGTTTTTCGTTTTGCGAACACTGCTCAAAAATTGGCAAACTGAAACGTATACGTAAATCTTCGTAAGCAAATTTGCGCATACGTAACTTTACGTATATTTTCAAAAATTGGCCCCCAGTACGAGTAAGGGCCGGTATTTCCTTTTCCTAGTTCTGAATGCGCTATTTGGTGAATAAAAGTGTCAGTATATTATATGATCTGCGCAGTGTTTATTTGCTAGAGTCTATTCGGAACGCTACTCGGATGTGCAAGAACCGGCTCTAAAGCTACGTAGCTCGCTACTTCGGTAAGTGCCTATTTTATATTTTCATGTTCGCTGACGATATGTTACGAAACGATATGCTCCATAACGATCTCTCCAACAAAAACACGTCCTATACCTTCTGTAAAAAATCTGTTGAGAGCCCGACCTTGACAGATCCGTAACGAAAACTTTGGATTACTCTCTGTATAGTATTGTTACGAGCGGCGATTCCTGTGCATTATGGTGAACACGCGATCTTCTAGAGTCTTCCATTGGGTTGCAGTGTACAAGTGCGGAGCGTGCTGGTGCATTGCATTCCAGAGCGTGCGTGTTCGTGAAACTGAATGGGGAGATTCCAACGCTCGATCCGGACACATCTGTCCATTTGGCGGTGGCGCCGGCTCAAGAGCACGGCAGAATTATACACGAAAGGTGTGTGATCATTCGGGAGTCGTCTAGAAATCGTATGCGGGGTCACTGAGGAAACTGCTGGAGAACGCATGGAACATTCGAGATTAATTAGTCGGACCTATAAAAGACATCAACCGTCGGCTCACGAGCAGTATAGGGTGATTGCATGAAATTCATTTACCTGATCACCGGCATGCAGCGCAAGGATCGAGTTATGTTTTAACGTTTATTAGGGAATTGCATTGGGGCACATAACAGGTGAAAGGCAGTGTTAGAAATGTTAAAATGATCTGAAATCACAATCAGTAAAATCTCGATGTCGTAAACGCCAAACAAAACAGTATTTGAACAAAACGCGTGAAAAATTACAGTATTTAGTGAGGTTAGTCCGGTTGACGTTGCTCCGACATGGATGAAACTTGACAGATGACAATCACTCTATTGACATTTTGCTATAAACTCCCTCTACATGTAATCATCCTATTGAATTGGAATGCGAAGTGGTAGCGAGCGGATAAAAGCGAAGTACCTGCAATAATAATTAGATAATTGATAATTGTTGATTATTGTTGGCGTGTATTTATTGTAGTACGCAGTAATAAACAGTGTGTGTTTTCAAACGATCGTCTCAATTATATTCGAACCCGTACGCAAAATACGTAACAGTATAACTATTGTGACCAATCAGTGTTTAGCTAACCTGTCAGCTGTTAGCTCAGAATTGACCAGAAAATGTAATTTTTCCATAGATTTCGAATCTGTCAACTAAAATTTCCTGTGAAACAAAGCTCTCCAACTACCACAACATCAGACAGTCGAATCGAAACTGCACAGACACGTGTTTTGCCCCTACTGGGGGCTCATCAGTTCGCAGGCGTGCTCAGCTCAACCATTCGATGCTGTGGCAGTCAGAGAACTCATGGTAATATACACCCAAGAGGACTCCTGATATGTGAGTCTTCCAAGCAGCGTCATCTATCAAAGGCATTCCGCAGATGATATATTTGAAGGCATCAGGCATGCGAGGAAATTAACAGAATTCCACGTAATGCAACACCGTCAAGAGCATCGATGGTAGGTGTACACATGTATACTCAAGCCGAGTAGAGCAATGTTAAAAGAGAACAAACACGCAAATATAAATAAATATGGCGCCTCTTTATTTCTTTGAAATTTTTCTGTGATTATCGCTTACAGAGTGGATTAAAAAAAAATTAAAAAATTTCTCTTAAATTGGACACCTGTATTTTAATATGGGAAATGATTCCGTTTTTATCCTGTATAATAGTGAAGTAAAGATTGGTTTTGGAGTTGAAAAAATTAATTCATGAAATTTTAAAGCTGTCATCTAATCAGAATTTCTGTACTTAAAATCCCCAAAAATCCCATCTGAGCATTTTTCTTGCGGCGCTGTCAAAGTATATCATGTTTGCTGCAACAAGTTCGAAAATTGTATCCTCGCTTTTGTCATATTAGAGCTATATTGTTAGTTCAGAGCTGTTGGTATATACTCCAGGGCATGACCAGAACGTCATCAGAACCGCTGAAATCCTATTTCCCGCAAAAGAAAACACGTAACTCGCTTTAATAATCAGCAATTACCAGTTGGTGCAGTAAAGATAGTCAAAAAAGACCCCAAACCTTGAAAAAATTAATTCATGAAATTTTATAGCAGATATCGATTCAGAATTTCATTCTCTACCACATACTCAAAGTCCCCGAAAATCCCAGTTGAGCATTCTTCTTGCGGCGCTGTCAAAGTATATCATGTTTGCTGCAACCAGTCCGAAAATGGTATTCTTGTTTTTGTCACACTAGAGCTACATTGTTGGCTTAGAACTGTTGGTATATACTGCAGGGCATGACCAGACGTTCGTTTGAACCTCTAGCTCGTATTTTCCGAAAAAAAACACGGAAGTCGCTATAATTTCCAATTAACAGTGTTGATTAAGTATAATCCGAGGGTTAGTAACCAAGTTCATTACAATCTGTTTGATTTGTGATAGAGACATGAAATTTGGTATGAGTGGTCTTCATGGTCTTCTTTCCAAATGTAGACATGACGCCTCGCCATATTTTGGTTAGGGGGGCCTAAGGACCTCCTTAAAAATTTGAAGTTTCAGGAACTCTCACAAACCACCAGTAAATATCGTCACACATTTCAAAAAATAATCATTTGACTCTACACCAAACCTTGACAAGAGACACAACAGTTGTCGCCATGTAGGGTAACTCGGGGAGTGATGGTGAATGTGGGTGAGACGGTGAATTGATTTTTTTTCTATATGCTATCCACAAGAGCATGGTCGTGTGCATGGCTGCATCGTACAAAAGCAGCCTGTCAAAGGTACTAGTGCAAAGTTGTGGAGAATCCTCCGAAAATCGAGTAAATCACGGAAGACGGCTGTGCGGAGTGCCGTGGTCGACCCTGAAGCAACGAATCAGAAAACACTGCCTAGAAAAAAAACCTCATGGTCCAGGATCTGTATTAGGAATCAAGAATGGAAGGAAGGTATTGGGAAACTTGTGCTGCATATCAAAAAGCTGCAGAAACACGGTTTCACGCGAACAGGGACAGCATTCACCAACTCGCCCACAGGGTGTGGGTGAGATGGTGAATAAAACTTGTTTTTAAGATTTGCAATATTTAGTTTATTATCAACAGTAATATCACAAGTGCTTAGATTTTCACGAATATTTCACTCATACGTCAAAAACGCGATAATTCGGACACAAATTTTTAGGATTAATAAGCGATAATCCGAAAGACCATATCGATAATTCAATCGATCTGTCATTGTTTGAACACCTACTGTCAAACAAGCATGATGCGTGTCCAGTGTTAGCGTTGGACTCTGGACATTGTATGGGGATGCTCATACTCAAGCGAGTACTCAAGGACCCAGAGGAATGTGCAAGAAATTGAAACGATTTGGGATTGAGCAGTCATAATGATTTCACACTTTTTACGTCAGCCTCTGGTTCTCTTTTCTGTTCTGCGGCTCAGTACAGTTAGGTGGCTATTCATGTTTCATCAATTTTATTGTCGTGTGAAATAATATATGTGAATAATTTGTAGAATGATTCGGGAAATATTCTTCCGAATACCACTCTTGCAATGAAAATGAACCAGATAATTCTGGAAATGCGTGTTGCCATAAGAAAACCGCATTCGTTTGTTTTCTTCTGTTGTTCGAAAGAAGAGCCCTCCCCCTGCGGGGTCGGGCTCTTTTAGCTTTCGAACAACAGAGAAAACAAACTCATGCAGTTTTCAGGCAACACGTATTTTCCAGAATTATCGGTAATTTTCATTGCACTCGTGGTATTATACCCGATAATTTTGGTCAGGCGATCGCGAGTGCTGATTGTAGCGATATCGTAGCGTAGCGTAGCGTTTATCCAGGGACAATCAGCCCGAGGGAAACGCCTGGCCAAAATTATCTGGGAAAATCTCGAGCACGAGTGATATTTTGAAGATTATTACATAAAAGAAGTCCAAAGTGACAGCTGTCAGATTTTGTTGTTTACATGAATTTTATTCCGTTGCTATTGACAGTGGGATTTAGATAAGTGAATATTATCCTTGTAGGTCTAATAATCAAGGGCGTTGTATGTAATAATCACAAATATTATACTTCCTTATTCTATATCTGTTAGTTATAAGCACATGTAAAACTGTGTAAAGTTTATTCTGTTCACATAAATTTCTTTGCAAAACTAGAGGCCTTTAATGTTTTGTTCACCATCACTCCCCGAGTTACCCTACGCATTGTTCTTCGTGTTGAAAAAAACTTTCTTCGGAGTGTCAAAAAAACCCACAGTTTTTGATGATTTTTTAATCTAAGAAACGGTGAGTTGATCTGCTGTGTATCATTATTCACTAATTCGTATTTGCCGAAGCTATTCATAAAGTCTGTTTTTTGATATTGTCATTCTAGGGATGACAGCTCCCGAAGAAATGAGCCAATTCAAGTGTGAAGTTCAACAGCGTTTTTTAATTGTTCCCAATCAATGTGATCGACAATTTATGAATGGATGGATAGCTGGAACTGTTCTGTTACCTAATTTTATATGACTACACGCGGAACCAAGCGCAAAAGCATAGTTAAAAAAAAATTCCGCGTCGCCCACCATCATAAAATTTGTGCCCCTAGGGTGTGTTTAAAATATTTCTATACCATGTATTCACTCGAACTGAGTGCTTTGAAGTATTCCACACCTCAATCCTCATTCTTTGTGCCTTCTACTTGACAACTGCAGATCGTATTGACGTATAGACGTCTATACTCTTTAGTCTGTATTTGCTGTTGTTTCGCCAAAGTAGCATGAAATTTGGTGCAATTTTAACAGTGATAGGTGGCGGTTGAAAAAAAAAATTCGGGGCTTTCGCGCATCACTCCTTATCTAGTTATACTCAATGAAATTATAAAACAGTTGAAGCTATCCACCCAATAATAAATTGTCATTCATATCGATTGGTAACATTGAAAAAAACGCTGCTGAACTGAGCACTTGAATTGGCTGGTTTCATCTGGAATTGTTGCTTCTAGATGTCAATACGAAGAAATGGACTTTATCAATGGCTTCGGCAGATACGAATTAGTGGATAATGATATGCGGAAGATAAATTTATTCCTCTATTACATGAAAAAATTATAAAAACCCGTTTTTTTTTGACATTCCGAAGAATTTTTTTTTCACTATGGAAAACAGTGCATACATGATGACAACTGTTGTGTCTATTGTTGAGATTTAACGTAGAGTCGAATGATTACTTTTTGAGATGCGTGACAATTATTTTAATGGTGGTTTGCATGAGTTTCTGCAACTTCAATTTTCAAGGGGGTCCCTAAGCCCCCTAGCCAAAATATGGCAAGACGCCATATAGACGGTATTGGGTGCTACAATACAATCTATACTGCCCCCTAAAGAAAAATCAATGAAATTTCTTTCGTACCTCTGCAATTAATAGTAGCCCAGGCATTTTAGTAGAGAAATCGTGGTAACCCAACCCGTAACAAATTCGCGCAGAGCTGAATGTTGGTATATAATGATCTATTGGACCTACGGAACAACATAGGTATAAAAATAAGTTCTGGAGGTGTGGTAGAGTGCTGAAAAGTTGTTAAAAAATTCTATGTCTTTTAGTTTTGAAGTTATAGAGGAACAAAAGTTGGTGATTCGATCCCAACTGTTTCGGAACCGTTTTGGACAATACAGAGTGTTACGTACTGGTTGCAACGTTCATGGGATGATTCTTTATCAAAAATGAAGTCGAGAAATTACAAAAACTCATGGTCTTAGACTTTCTTGAAAAGATGCAGGGTGTTGAAGTTGCCTTTTTAAAATCGTTTTTTTATCGTAATATAACTTTTAAACCGTTACAATCAAATCGCAACGAACCAGGATTAAGTTTTAAATTTTCTCAATGACTTCTATTAACTATTACAGATAAATGCACGAGATTTATGGTTCTAATGCTATGCTAGGACTGATTCTCTACTAACTGAATAACGATCACTAGGTGTTGATATGATATCGCTGTAGGTAAGGAGAGGAAGCAGTGTAGGTTGGTTTTTCATGCTTCCTGATGCAGGTCAGCGCTACACAACAAAGGACGCCTTGTCGTTCGATGACATAATTCCTCCTCATGAAAGTTCACCTCACGGGACCGCTTGTAGAGGGAGGTGAACGTCGAGGGACTCTGGTGGTTTGTAGAACAGGACTCACCCAAGAAAGAGCGTCAAGTCAAGTTGCATCCGACAGGAGGTCAGGACTCAACCATACAGGAGGTCAAGTCTCATAGTACATTATTGGAAATAGAATTTCAGCTGGAATTATTTCAAACAGAAACGGTTTTTGTACTATACAACTACAACCTTTCAGTCTCCTCTTCAACATATTGAAAGTTCTTATCTCTGGGACTGCTATAAGTCAGTACTTTTTTGTTATTACGAAAAACTGAGGACTGGAGAAAAACGGAGCCGAGACGTGTCCGAAATAAACAACATAACACGAAGCTCGTGCGTCCACCGTGAATAATTCTCCGTTACCAGTGAACAAATAGTTATACTTAGGAAAGTCTGTAGAAAACTGTCATTAGCCTCCAGCTGTGTAATGGGGTACTTGCCAATGGGATAGATTTGACTGAAAATACTCTTAATCATCAACACGAGTATCTAATGAAGATTATTTCCTGAAAATTTCCGGAAAATATATCCATTGGTCTAAAAGATTTTTTTTCAATTTTTATTCAAAAGGTTGGTAACAGTGAAGAAACTTCAGTGGAGTTTTCATTTTTGTATTTTTCAAATATTGTCATGCCACTCTAACTTTTTTTTTTGAGTTTTGAATCCAACAGTGCTGTTTGTTTAGTTTTTAGTATATTTGTAACGTCACAAATATATTCTCAAAACACGCATGAGTTTGAGTCAACATTGAACATCTCGTTGACTGAGAAACAATGGACACAAGCAAGCCTCCCTATCCGTTCCGGTGGCCTTGGAATAAGAAAACTATCGGATCTTAGCCTTCCAGCTTTCCTCGCCTCATGCTTTGGATCGAAGCAACTAGTCTCCAACATTCGCTCTGCTTCAGTTGACGAAGTTGTTATTGATCACATGACCGAAGGTGTTGAAATTTGGAAGTCGAAATTCAATAACATACTCCCTGCTCCAACGGAATCAGCTATCCAAAGAAACTGAAACAACATCTATATAAATTCCATCATTGAACGAAAATTGGTTTTTAACGACTCAGTGGATGTAGCACGTATGAAATCTATCGGTGCGAAAGAATCCGGAGCTTGGCTGCAAGTGGTGCACCTTCTAAAAACATCGGAACATTACTAGATGGGAAGTCTTTACGTTTCTGCATTGCTTCAAGACTCAGCGTACGTATTTGTCAAAAGTTCATTTGCAAATGTGGTGATCTGGTTGAAGAGACTGGTTAACATCCTCTTAGTTATTCCAAAGGTTCAGAAAGATGGTCAAGACATGCCGAGTTGAATGACATCATCAAACGTGCCCTCGCTGTTGTCAAGATTCCCTCTATCTTGGAGCCACCCGGCCTGTCACGTTCCGATGGTAAACGTCCAGATGGTGTTACCATTGTCTCCTGGTCCAGAGGATTGCCACTGGTATGGGACGTCACATGTGTCGACACATTGGCGCCTTCCAACCTCTCATCAAGTTTAAAAGACGTTGGCGGAGCAGCGAAGTTGGAAGCCAAACGGAAACATTCAAAATATTCAGACATCAAAAAATCTTATAATTTTGTGGCATTTGCTGTGGAGACGATGGAAGCGTGGAGCAAGGAGGCACTGAATTTCGTCAATTCTATTGGCTCAATGCTCAATTCAGAATCAGGTTATCGGCGCTCCAAGTATTTTCTTACTCAAAGAATCAGCCTTGCTGTGCAAAGGAAAAACGCCGCCAGCATTCTGGAAGCTCTTCCAAATTCGGCCTCTCTTGAAGAGCTTTTTTATTTAAGCTGATTTGTTTAACCTATACTTCAGTCTTCTACATTTATGTACATTGTACTTGTGTCAATTTTACATAATTTTGAATAAATTTTATATTATATAACTGTCAAAAAATTAAAAATGTCGAAGTTCAAACACGCATTACGGCCGCAATTTTGGGAATATGGGAAAAAGAAAAAATACGGGTAAATTATTTTTGACCATACTATCGATTAAGCTGATAAAAAAAGGGGCAAGTACCCCATTGTAAAACATTTCATTTTTGTAAGATACCTACGTCATCAATTAGTTTGCATACGGTTTGAGTGCTGTTGAGCTCGTGCAAGTGGGGCTAGATTTTTATTTAATTTTTATTATCTCGCGAGGTTATAACCGGGTGGTTGAGCTAGGCGTGACAGGACCTACCAGCTCAGGGCACATGGCCCATTAGTAGCGTTCTCTGTGCACAGACGGTAGGGTTTAGGTGCTAGTATTTATCAAGTCCTCCTCGGCGCGCTGCGGTCCTATTTTATCCGGCTATCTCAGCGGTATTTAATTTCGGTTTTCTTTTATTCTTGCTTTCATTAAAATCGAGAACTCAGTATCTCTCAAATTTATTAAAACAAAACTATCAAATAACTTTCACTTCTCATTTCAAAGCTTTGGTTGTTTTTATTCTAATTTTGGTTAAAGCTTCTATTTTCAAACTTTGTTGTATCGGCCATCACCTTTTAATATCTTTTTTTTGCCTACGTTTCAGAGTTATACTGGTACACTGTATCTTTTATTTCTTGTTATTCTTTCTTTTGCCTCTTTATACTGAAATACATTTACAAAATTCACTCGCTTGTTTTAGTCATTATTTACCATGCATTTTTTTTTTAGTTGAAATTTTTCGTTGTCGAAGCGGGTCGGTCGACAACCAACATAATTGTGGCCAAGACCCTAGCGCTCTTGATGTTTCTCGACTGAGGTCCAGATTCGAGAAATTCACTTGGACCCACCTCCGAGCTAGCCGGCCAATAATTGTCCGAATATCGTGGACCAACTCGTTTGTTTTTGTTTGTGTTTTTTTTTCACATTAGATATCCGTGACAAATTTCAAATACAATGATGAAATTTTTTGGAATTTTCAACGGTGTGAAAATTATATGGGAACAACGATATTTCAATGTCAACTTCAAAGAGCTGTTACTTCGGCTGTTACATTTTCAGTTATTGTACGTTTTTGAACAAAATGTTTTGAAGAAACTCAACTTATTTTTTGGTACTCGATACCCCATCGACTTTACGACTAAACACTGGACGCGGACACCTGTTACATAGGTAAATATGTATCTGAGAGCTACATGTGCAAATTTTAGGCGAAATCGGTCAGTTGTTAAGAAGTTACGGTTAAATGAACAAATAAAAACCTCCAACTTTGAAGGACTATAACTTGACAACGACGCTTCAATTCGAAAAATGGCACTCAATCTCTTCGTAAGGGAACCTCCAGGCTCCAGGGACCACTTTGTTCTGGGACGCCCTGCATAAATATTGCGAAGATAAACGGCAAGTGCGTCCTTCCAACAAGTAGCTATTCTTTATTCTTACGTGTCGTGTTATGTGTAATATCCTAGAAAGATTCTAGGTTACGCAGTTTAAAATAGATCTTGATTAAGTTCAGTGTTACATTATAAAATCATTACCACTGCGAAACGTTATCATTATGCATTACACATTATCATAATGAGGTAAACAGAATTCATTAACTAAGAACGATTTAACTCGAGAGACTCAAAAGTCCAGATCGGCACTAAGTAGGTAGGTATAGCCTCTCACTGGATTTCCTTGAGCGCAGTCACTCGAAATGTTTACAAATTCAGCAATTTAGTTTTATTGAAGTTTTGTTACTCTTGCGGGCATTCAACATTTTGATCATTTTTTCCTCGGCTGTTCTAAAGATGTCTCACTATGAATTTTTAAGCAAATATATCCAAAATGACCGTACATCTTTGCATAAAGGTATCCGAGTAGGTTCCTAGCCAAGAAGTAGCTACCAACTGACAATAACAAGGACTAGTTCAAACGATATTTTTTTCTTCTGAAAACCTGATTCGCGAATATTCAATATCCTGGCCTGCTCCAGATTTGACGAATATGTGTTTGCAACTTTCATATCGCAACAATAATTTCATTCAATTAACGAACAAAATGGGGCGTATTTTTGTTAAACTCAACAATATATAATGTGTCCAAGACGTCCATGTCGGCAGTGTGCACCGAGAGTTCCATCCATACCAAATACACCTTAAACATGTTCACTCAAGTAAGATTTGTGTGACAAAAAAGTGAATTGTGTTGCATCATGTTTAATTTTCAGGTTTTCGCTTTGTCCATTTTGGTGGCAGCAGCTAGTGCTGGTATAATTGGAGGAATCGGTATTGGCGACGGTGGATTGGGAGGATTGGGCGGTGGAGGCATTGGAGTTGGAGGACATGGGGTCGTTGTCGATCTGCACGTAAGTTCACTGGCGTCAAGTACCTAAAGAATAAAGTTTCTTGTAACCCGTTATGTAGGTATTATACAGTATGACTTTCCGTATTATATCTATTATAGACTCCACCAAAATACGAGTTCAAATACGGAGTCCAGGACGCCCATACTGGCGACAACAAACAACAATCCGAAGTCAGGGTAGGAGACGTGGTCAAGGGAGAATACTCCTTGGCTGAGCCCGACGGCACCATCCGCGTGGTCAAGTACACCGCCGATGACCACAACGGCTTCAACGCGGTCGTTTCCAGGATCGGTCATGCCGTCCACCCACAGGTCCTCATCAGGAAAGCCGTCGCTGTACCCGTAGCCACCCACGGAATTGCCATCGGCAGTGTCGGTCTTGGAGGACTCGGTGGCGGTCTCAGCGGTCTCGGCGGTGGAATTGGTCTTGGAGGAATCGGTCTAGGAGGACTTGGCCATGGCGGATACTAGATAACCACTACCCAATATATCGAAGAAAACTTCAGCTGCCGGATGTACCTGAACCCATAAATAAATCACGCTGCCACCTACCTACATCTAAACATTAGACTCTCATGAAAAACGTTGCTCATCTCTTTGTTATTTTTGAACAGAGTGTTGATAGTTGTACATATATTTATATTTATGAATAAGCAATAAATTTTGCTTGGAAAATAATGCGTGAAGTTTTTTTTATTTATTTTATTATGAAGGAACTTATTGTGCCTAGATACTAATTTTTACAGAGGATGCTACGGGTTCATTTCATTTACACATATTCGTGGAGATTAATCAAGCGATTTACTTGATCATTTATTCAAAGTTCCTTTATTTCCCTGGGGTAACGTTTTGGTTGAAGTCGAGGTTGAAGTGTTCCTTCGAAAGGAAAATCAGAGCTTGATTGACAAAACGCAACAAAAAAACTAGCCGGTGAAGTGTCTTGAATAACAAACTAGCTTCTCTGTCTGAAATAATTAAAAAGCACTGTGACTTGAGAAATGTCAAAAAGCTTCATTAGGACTTCAACTTCAGTTACGGAATGTTTCGCACGTCTTCATCAAAAGACAGCCTGAATTATTCTGCCACTTCATGAGTAGTATGACTCAATGAAGCCGCCTAGATTGAAGTATCTACTAGGATTAATTGCTGTGAAGCCTCCTATGTCGGCTCGTCAAGAAGCTATGCAGACAGGAATATCACAAGAACACAAACCTATCAGGAACGTATCGTCAACGTCAAAGGTATTTCAACGCCATGCCATAAGTTCTATCCTCGATTCCATCAATACAAAATTAAAATCTTCCAAGAACTTGTACCATTCGGGATGATGATCCTGATATGATGGGCGGATTGAAGTTTGTGAATTATAATCCACCGAAACACTGCAGACCCCCAACCGAGGAAAACATCATGTTTTGATATTTGTGATTATTTTAACTTGAATGGTTATGTTTACAAACAAAACTGTCGCTAACAAAGGGACAAGAATCTTCACGTTTTCCAGGAAGGGCATACAAAATACCTACCCCCAAAACACTAATGTCTGGGGCGGGAATATTGGGAAATTCCGTCACCAATCGGCCCGATATTCATAGACAGAAATTTGAATGCTGCACTTTATGTCAAAATGCTGGAGACCGCCATCAAGCCCAATGTTAAGGAATTAGAAAAAATGAGAGGCATAGATGGAAGCCCCAATTTGAACAAAGATTCCCAACAAGATGCAACTCTACCTTGCTACGTGTGTCCAGTTAGACAAATGATTGGATGAGCATTACAGAACATTAATAAGAACTGGTGGATTGGCAAAACAGAACCTATTGAATGGTCTCCCAGATCACCAGACTTCATTCCTCAAGACTTTCTCCTGTGGGGTGATTTGAAGTCTGTTTTTATCAACTTCTTGAAACTCAACCGCAGTCGATGGCAGAACTGTGGCATAGAATTACCAAGTGATGTCGCTTTCAGAATAAACCTCTCGAAATGAATCTTATTCGAAAACTCCAACAAGAGTTCGAAAACAGGCGCTATATTATTGCGGTTGTCCAGAAAATACAGTTACAGACTCAATCTTCAACCCTTCATCATAATTGCAAAAAAACCCTGGAACAATTTTTTCCTTAGGTTCTGAAATGTCAAGTATAATTGATCTTTCCAATTTTGAGAGATAGAAAACACATTGGTTTTTTGAGGTCATCGTTTGACGTTTTGGCGTTAATGACGTTTCGTTCTGAGAACGTGATGGAATTTTGCCGGAGAAGTATAGCAGCAGCAGATATTAAAATTACTCATTTATCATGTGGAGAAAGTCACCGCAGCCACCGAAACCACTTCCAACAGAAACAGAAAACAGACGAAGCATTATTTTTTATGTGTGGAAGTTGATTTTAATATTCGGAAACTTAGCCACCACCGCATGTGGCGTGCGGGCGTGTTCTTAGGCACCACTGTTGACAGGAATGAGAGGTTGTCGACATGTCGCCTACTTGTCAGTGAAAACATGCAAACACAATTGAACTTGGTGTTCCACCGTTCCACCATGGTTCCACCGCATAAAACACAGTGAAGTGAAACCAGAAAGAGAGTAACACCTACAAAATATGTTATTGATGGACCTTTCTCCTTCTTTGGGTAGTGTTGTTATCGGTCAGAAACGAAACTACGTGTGTCAATACGATGACCTCGATAAACCAACTTTGTGCATAACGTCACGGTAGAAGAAGACAACGAAAATTTGGAAACTCTCATTTTCCATTTCGTGCCACATACAGGGTGTCGTACTTTTTTTGCATTTTTCCGAAACATCCTGTATTTCATCACTGCATCGATGCACATTGTTATCCCGGATACAAAATGCATGACACTTCATCTGAAAAAAATTAAAAAATTGCAATGGCGTCTCAAAACATTTTTTTTGAGAATGATCTATTTCAGAAATCAAATATGTCCAGAATATTTTGTTTCATATTTAAATGATATGCAATGACATAAAATGACTGATAAAGTATCCGGGACATATCTGATTTCTGAAATGAATTCATTTCATCATTCTAAAAAAATGTTTTCTGAGTAGCCAATGTGAATTTTTCAATTTTTTTTTAGACTTTTTTTGAAGTGTCATGCATTTTTGTAATCAGGGATAACGATGTGCATCGATTGTAGTGATGAAATACAAGGTGTTTTGGAAAAATAAATAAAAAAAAATGCGACACCCTGTATATGGCACAGAAAATAAATATTTTTGTATAGTTCATCCAAGCTTAATTATTATGTTTTCGAAATTTTCAGAATAAGGAGTATAACACAACGAGTATAAATTAATAAAAACCAGTACATCTCCCTACCTTGCGGTGTGTCTAAAGGAAGCCTCGCCCAAAAAAAAGGTCTTCGCAGCAATAAATCATTTTGGTACATGATTACAAAATGTACACATAAAACACGTACACACATACAAGAAGTATCGTTATTCTTTTGTTATTAGCTCGGCAATTGTTTGAAACTTGCTTGGCAAAAAAAAAATGGTACCTACTCTGAAACTTCGATGAAGTGATATCAAAACATATTGGCCAAATGTGACTTGAGATAAAATAAGTAGTCATCAATGCAGAAAAAAGGCAATGAAAGGAGAAGAGGAACTGTATGTGACACGTAAGAATACCTCTCACCTGCGATTTGCGGTAAAAATGGGAGATTATTCAACTACATAGTTTGAAAGTTGGAGAGGCACGAGCAGAGCTAATGTTTGGAATAGGACCTTTTCGATGTAGAAATTAGGGGTGAATAGTTCCATCTCCATCATACCTATTTTACGTTAATACCATTGTACCGTTGAGGGCGGTCTTAGCCCCATAACTTGGCTAGCCTGAACGGGTGCTTTGTTTTTTTTTTGTAAAGAGCTAATATCTGATTATTTCTATGAAAGCTCAGCTTTATACAAAAAATGTCCACCTCAGTGGTAATGTAGTGCATTTTGCATAGTAAATATGAGTGGCATGCGCGCACCACTTCTTTACAGTTGTTGGTTGCGTCAGAAAAAAAAATCATATCTAAAAAACTATAAAGGTGCGTTCAGTCAGCTTATTTAGCCGCAAGTTTAATTTTAGTCGTAGGCGCAGCATCGCTTATTGACTAATCTGAGGAGGCTGGTTCATGACAGCCAATGAGCATCGCTGCGCTTACGACTGAAATTAAAACTTACGGCTAAATAAGCTGACTGAACGCACCTCAAGTCCTAGATCAAAATTTTTTGTTTTAAAAAATTCTGCAATACTTTGGCTCCAATCGCTTCGCTGGTTGTATTTAGAAAACTGTGAAAACAAAGATTTTCCTCGCTGATTGAAAATCATGATGCATTCATAGACGATGAAAATGTTTATAAACCTTATAAATAAATAACTAACCATTGTTTCTCAATCGCTGTCACACTGTAACAAAGGTCTGTATATGTACTTCAATTAAAAAAAAAATAGGCACAAAGCTTTATAAGATCGAAAGATATGATGATGGAAAGGCTGACATCCATGCGTTTTCTCTATTTTAAATGAGTTTCACGAGTTGTGCATTCTTGATTGTTGTTAAAGATTGTTTATATTTGACCGATCATCATTAAACATCGTCGGTATCAACATGCAATAGTTAAGATTCGATTAACGAAAGAATGAACTTAATATGTTCAACCGTTCGGAACTCGGTTCGGAAGATACGGAGGATTTAGGTGAATTTTGTTAAGAAACGAGGAACGAGAAACGAGGAAAAAAATCACAAAAAAAAACAAAAAAAAAAACGGCCACAAATAGTCTCCGCCACTACGTTTGACGAGGCTTAAAAATTTCAACGTTTTTTAAATTATTAGAATAAGTAGAGTCGAAGGAAATGCATTTCTGGAAAAATATTAGAAAAATTCTGAAAATCGAGTTCCGGGATTTAGTTTTGCTAAATGCAGGGGCGTTGCATTAGCACGGACAATTTGAAAGATAGTGCCGAACCCACTGGATGTTGATGGTCGGTCAATACCTATATCTACCCTATGATTGTGAGGAAGAGATTCGTCAAAATTTCAGGTATGGATGAAGGAAAGTATTCACCGGCGTCGGTGCTACAGAAATAGGCCGACGTCAAAACAAAAGAGCAAAAAAAAGTTCTGAATAGAAGAATCTTTTGAATTCAAATCATAATTGAGACTTTGTTGGCCGAATAACAAAGCTAAAACAATAAATGCTGAACACAAAGCCTCGCCTGAAGCGACAAGCTTTTTGCTTTGCTAACCTTACTTACGAATCCTACGACACATGTTATGGCACAGCTTTCCGCTAGATTTTTTTTTCGCTACGCCTGCTTCCCCAAATAAAAATCCCTAAATGTGTGACATGGAAAATCAATTACCTACCAACAATTACCATAAGAAGTGCAGGAAACTTCTGGTTGGACATACTGTTTGCTCCAGTTTTATTTGCCGTAGTCACCGGCATGAATAAGCTACTTTCAAATTGCAAATATTTTGCTCAATTATTAATATCAACATGTGCGACCTGTTGTTGTCCAATTTTTATCCGACAATTAGTCGAAGTAAACGTCGCCTCGAATTCGTGTATAAAAGCCGGGAAGGGTGTCTACGAAATTATCAGTTCAACTGAATCAATCAAACTATTAGTACCTGAACCATGTTCGCTCATGTAAGCTTCTCATCGGTTTAATAATAATACTAATTATTGTTTGAAATACTAATAATAACGATCGTGTTTGAACTTCTGCAGATCTTAGTACTGACAGGCCTGGCGGCTTATGCCAGCGCTGGATTGATTGGAGCCAGTTCTTATTCCGTCGGTGGAAACTTGGGAAGCATCGGACTCGGCGGTGGACTAGGCGGTGGACTGGGCGGAGGACTCGGCGGCGGAGTTGGACTTGTTGGAATCGGACATGGACATACCCAAATCGTAGACGTGCATGTAAGTTTTTCGACTTGATCCCAAGCTCCATTTCTACAGCTATATATTTTTCCGATAGACTCCCGCCCATTATGAATTCAAGTATGGAGTTTCGGACCACAAGACTGGGGATAACAAGGAACAGTCGGAAGTGAGGGTTGGCGACACCGTCAAGGGACAGTACTCTCTGGCCGAGCCCGACGGCACCATCCGTGTGGTCAAATACACCGCCGATCCCCATAACGGTTTCAACGCCGTCGTGTCGAGAATAGGCCACGCTGCCCATCCACAGATTGTCCTGGCTCATCATGGCGGCATCGGGCTTGGAGGACACGGACTTCTGTAAATCCTGAACAACAAAGTACTAGTGGTATCTTAGATGACACCTGACTGCCAAATATGCATTGTTATTGCCCATTTGCTCACGACGTCCCTTTGTCGAGGGATGTTCTTGTACATACTATTCCCTGATTATTTTTACTATTACTGTTTTGTAAAAGAATCATTAAATGTTTCGCTTATACTCAAGTCTTTCAATCAGAACTTAACACCTCAGAACTTATAGTCTCCAAGATTAAAGCTCAGACTTTAGAAGAGTTTGGGGCCTAGTCCAAACGCTTATTTTTGCCTCCTTTTTGGAAGTAACCTTGTCACTTTCAAGACGGCGATAATCGGCGTTTCAGGTAGACCTACACTGCTTGCGATTTCCTTGTTACGGAAAAGTGTTGAACGGTTATTTTGAGCAAATTTGCTCATTGAGCAAATCTTTGGGAGAGGAATATGTACAACTAATTTCAGGTCATCGGGAACATATTTTTCCCCAACAAAGTTACTTCTGATAGAAGTACTTATAAATTTTATCACAAAAAAAAACTGGCAAATTGAAGGAGCACTTAATTCAGGAACATCTAAAAATGCATTGTAGATACGAGTATACCGGGGTGATCATTTGAAAACTATCCTGCAATAACTCCCGATTCCTAGTGGATATTTCTTCGGGCAAAAACAGGTCGACTTTTATATCGAATGGGACAAATTTCTATCTTCAGCCCCCTCACCCCCACCCCAACTTTAAAATTCACCAAGACACTACCTACTTTGTGATGCATCGAATTAAAGGGGATTTAATCATCTTTCTGAGAACTTTTTTTTTCAATTTTCAACTCATCCCCCATTAAATTGAACATTCGGCGTATTTTGGGAGGGAAACGGGGTTTTTGAAAATGCTGGAAATATTTTGTTTTGATATAATGTATCATGATGTAGGTAGTGTTGTTTTAGATTTTGAAGTTGGGGCGAGGAAGTGAAGGTGTGAATTTGGGTGGCACTATCCGTTGGACTTGAAAATTTAGTAGGTACCTACCTATGCACACATGTAATGATGGTTTTGCTATGGAATGAGCCCATTAGTTTTTGGCTGTCATCTGTCAAACAGAAGTGCCACTATCAACAAATGACAGAAGCAATATCTCACGGAGCTTGACTTGCAATATGTCATTTGAAAACCCTTAAGAAACTGTATTCAGAACAGTTCAAGATATCTGCTCTATCTGTCATCAGATAACATTTAACTTTCAACTTCAACCATTTATTTATTCAAAATCTATCAGATGGAGTGGAACCAAATTCAACAGAGACAACACAAAAAAGATAAGGATGGATTCCTCCATGAATGTTTTACGTGACCCTGTCTTTAATTTCTATTTTAAGATGAGATTTCCAAAACACAACACTATACAGGGTCTTTCCAAAATGGTGATAGAAACTTCTAGGGGAGATTCCCCATCAAAAATGGACCAGGAAAAAATATACTTTTGATGTCCTAAAATGCTCCGTTGAAAAGTTACAGGGTGTTCAAGTTGACTTTTTAAAACTGATTTTTTGAGATAAGTTTTGAACCGTTTAACCGATTTTGTTCAAATTCTCACCAAAGTTAACTGAAATAAGTCTCTATCGAATAATAGTAACGTGTTGAGGAAAAAAGTCCAGAGGCGTAGATAAAGGGGGTTGTCCTCATATCCCCCCCCTATTTTTTATATCCCTAGCTATTTCTCCAAATTGTTCTAATTTTTTGATTCTACGATCTACGTTCAATTTAGAGAAAAAAGTTACTCTTGCAAAATTTTGATAAGAGGCTTCGTTTTCGAGATATCTGGGTTCGAAACTTTGGAAAACATCTCGAAATTGCCACTTTCAAAGGCCTAAAAATTAGAATAAAAAAAACTCATGATTTTTCAGCAGAAATAGGTTCTCTAGAATTCTGAATTGATAAACCACTATTTTATCTAAGAAACGAGAAGTTTTCAGGGAAAAAAAATTGGGCTCATTGAAAGTGGCGATTTTGAGATGGTTTTCGAAGATTAAAACTCAAATATCTCGAGAATGAAGCCTCTAATCAAAGTTTTGCAGGAGTAACTTTTTTTTCTAAATTGCACGTTGAATCCAAAAATTAAACAAGAACAAGAGAACAATTTGGGAAACTAGCTAGGATGTGAAAAATAGGGGGGGAAATATGAAGACACCCCCGCATTATCTACGCCCCTGAATATTTTTAGTAAACAGGGTACTATTGTTCAATAGAGACCTATTTCATTGAACTTTAGTTTTAATTTGAAGAAAATCGGTTGAACGGTTCAAAAGTTATGTCAAAAAATCGATTTTGAAGATTCAACTTGAACACCTGTAACCGAGCCTGTAACTTTTCAACGGAGCATTTTAGGACATCAAAGGTATATTTTTTCGTGGTCCATTTTTGATGGGGAATCTCCCATAGAAGTTTGTATTACCATTTTGGAAACACCCTGTACAGGGTGTTTCAGATTTAAATCGGGTCCTTCCAGGAAATGATGGGAAACATCAAAAGGAGCAGACTTTCTCGAAAAAATATATGTCAGAAATGAATAATAACAGAGATATAGGTGTTCAAAGTTGAACTTGAAAAATCGATTTCTCTAGGAACTTCCCAACCGATTTTGTTCAAATTTAAACCGAAGCTTACTGAAATAAGTCGCTATCTAACGATAATAACGCGATTCATTGAAATTTTTAGGGGCGTGGATAATGGGGGATGCCTTCGCTTTTTTACCCCTATCTTTGACCCCTGGAGGTTATTTTATAGATTGTTTACATTTCTGAATTCTACGTTCAATTACAAAGAAAAAGTTACCTCTGCAAAAATTTGATTAGAGGCTTCGTTTTCAGGATATTTGGGTTTGAAAGTTCTGAAAACACATCAAAATATCCCGTTTCAATAAGAGCTAAAAAATGTTTTTCCTGGAAACTTCTCGTTTCTTGAAAAAACTAATGGTTTAGCAACTTTAAACACCTAGAAAACCTATTTTAATGAAGGAATCATTAGTTATCTTGGATTTTAATTTGTAGGCCTTTGAGAGTGGTGTTTTCGAGATGTTTTCCGAAGTTTCAACCTCAAATATCTTGAGAACGAAGCCTCTAATCAAAATTTTGCAAGTGTAACTTTTTCTTCCAAATTGAACGTAGAATTCGTGAACAATTTACCCGGAGGGATTGAAGAATAGGGGTGGAATAGCGCGGACACCCCCCATTATCCACGCCCTTGGAAATTGTTGATGGAACGCGTTACTGTTGTTCGATACAGACTTATTTCACTAAACTTTAATTGAAATTTGAACAAAATCCGTTGACAATTCCCAAACCTACGACAAAAAATCGATTTTTCAAGTTCAACTTTGATCGCCGATATCTCCGTTATCATTCGTTTCTGACATAATTATATTTTCACGAGAAAGTCTATTTCTTTTCAAGTTCACCATCATTTCCTGAAAAGACGCGATTCAAATTTGAAACACCCTGTATAGTTTACGTCGTATAAATATTAGACGAGCTCTCTTTAGCATTTTGGTCTGTATAAAATTTATTGTTATCGACTCTAGAAATTTTGTCTTGTAGAATTTCTTGATAATGAGAGACTAGAGGCTCTCGAAACCGCTCGGGTTTACAAAAAATAAAGGTTATTTAGTGGTAAGACAGAATTTTCATGAATTATACATTTCATCTTCCCCCACTGTGTGATGGACCACTACATGCAATTACAATAAAAGAATCAAATTAAGTCTGCAGTTGGAGTCTTCCACCATTTCCCAGACGGGCGCTATAAATTTTTAAACCTTTACTTGACCGATACCACCCGGGCTTGGCTGCTAATCCGGCCTTTGGCCCATTTCATATCCTTAGCAAACAAACCTGTGAATTTTGTTACATTGGCCTGAAAAATCTCATGGTTATCTTTGTCACACTGACGGCCGCACAAGTGCTGCAGTTAACCGCGTGCCCCCTTTTGCGTCTTTTTTTGTTTAAGGAAACAGCGGGCCCCGATCCTTTGTTCTCTAGTCGTTTGGGTCTCCGATAAGCCTCTTGTGTTTTCTGTAGCTTTCAAAATTACAATATGCTTACCCCTTTTGCATTTTCTTGCTAACTCTATTGTGTGCGGCTCTCTTGTGTGGTTCGGTACCAGAGCCCTGTGGTGTCTTCCTGTCGTTTGAAGCCTTAATTGGGCTCCTACTTGGGTCGTTTTTCAGCTTTCAGGTAGCTTGTGTGCTTCTTAGATTTGTTTTTGCCGTTTGAGGCCAAAGCGAGCGCCATAGTGTCCTCTTGGGTTTAGTGAATCCCTATCGGTCCCCTGGTGTCTCTTTGTTTCTCTTGGAGCACCGTTGAGCTCACCCCTTCCTTGTTTTTAGTTTTCAGAACTTTTATGCCGTCAGGTGTGGTTTGGTACCTACCCTTATGATGGGCTCGAAGGCTCATTTCACAATCATGTCGTTTGGGGCCCTGAAGTGTAAATAATTAGAACCTTACCCCAGGTATTTAACCCGTGAACTGATTTTCACCAATCATATTCTAAACAATAGGTAATTGGTTCTTGAACATTTTCCAACAAGTGTTCTTCCAATTTCCCGAGTGTTTTCCAGCTGAAAAGAATCAATAGAACCTTTTCCCGATGAAACTGAATATTCTGAAGGATGAGGTTCTGCAACCCCTTAAAACTCCCTGAATTGAAGTGCTTTTCAATGTGTATTCGCAAATTATAGTCTTTCAGGATGGTCACTCGACTTGGTCGGTTTTTTAATTTATCAATCAAGTCTGCCCTTCCAAAGGGACGTTGGACCAAGATCATTACAAACGTCTCTGGATACCGCCAGAAAAGTTTTGTGTCGCCCACAACAGACTTTTTTATTGTAAAAATTAGCGGAATGTAGGTATGTACCTAAGTACTGATAAAATATCTTCCTGCATCATAATAACAACCTACAATAATTTCTGTGGACATAGGTTTATTTCTGCAAGCCCGCATACGCCTCCTCATTTTCCAACACCATGCTAGAAACTTTCACGACAAAAGATAAATCATACAATTTCCACGGCTAGACCGAAAAAATGTGCTTTGTCTCGTTTAGACTTCAGAAGCTCTTATCTAACAGGTCACATCTTGGACATTATTAATGATTAAATGCGAACTTTTCAGCTACTTTTTCAACAAGTCATTCTAGCGTGAAGTAAGCTAGCCAGGTATGTTATTTGAGTCGTGTGCCTAGCGTTAGAGAAATTGAAATGATGCAACAATTTGAAGATTTGATCCCACCATGATTTTTTTGATTTTTCATTTTGTTTCTACTTCTTCTCTTAATTATGGAGTACTTATTGAAATTTTTTTGTTATTGCGTTTTTGGATTTTCGGAATGGAAGCTGTATTTCATCAGCTTTGAAAACAAACAGTGGAAGTGGGGAAATATGAAGACTTTCGACACATACAAGTACATATTTTCAAAAATGCTTAAGGTGAATGGGGATTTGGTTGGAGTACTTCGGTATATAAAGCCCAAAGATTCGTGGTTCTTCAGTTCAAGTGTGCAGGATATCCTCTAGTGCAACAGTCAACATGTTACCGCAAGTGAGTGCTTTTAGCTAAACATTTCGGATTCTCGAGAGCGAAGGGCTAAGGGAAAAATTGAGAAAGATTCCACCCATACTTTACTAGATTCACTTCTTGATAAGGTACCTACCATACAATCTTTGCCGGTATTATACTCGAGGTCTCAAGAGTCAAATCGAGTAAGAAGTAGACTTATGCGAGCAAAGGCTGAGTGTCATCCTTTGTGTCATCTTTGAGTTTGAACCTGTATCCTAATTTTGTTAGAAGTTGTACATAAATACTTACCTACCTAGGTATGTCTATATTGAGATCATCTCTACCTGTTGGATAAACCATAAATTTGAATTGTTATAATTTTGATAACACTTGGATGTCCATGAAAAGTTCAAATGTGATTAGCTAATGTATGGCAATGTACCTCTTATACCCAGCTAATCATCTACTCCTGCGAGTCCTGCGTTAAGTAGGGATATCGTACGCTGGGGTGGTAGCCAATATGTTCCATGTTCCATCAATCTGATGCAATAATTCATTCAGCGCAAGCAGAATGCAATTTGCATATTCGCGTGTTAGCGGTCTTGTTAATCGAACGGGTGACATTAAACTTTACGCGCTATGGAATTTAAATACTATGAACAATAATAATAATACCTAATGCATAATACCTAAGTTGTGCAATAATAAACCCAATCGCGAACCATACACCTCAACGGCAACGGCCCACAATCTGCATTGGAACTAGTTTAGTCATAAATCCTGAATGCACAAACAAATCGATCGGATTTTTCGGCACCAATTACTTTTTAACATTGCAACATTGCACCATGCTGCACCGCACTGATGCAATTACCAATGCAACTCTTGTCATGTTGCTATAATAGTGGTGCCTACCTCCTAAACCTACTGCTCAAACCTACGTGTGTGTTCTGCAGGTCTTGGCTTTGGCTGTTTTGGTCGCGGCAGTGAGCGCAGGAGGCATCGGGATCGGTCTAGGGGGTTTGGGTCTCGGCGGCGGACTGGTCACTGGAGGAGTCATCGGCAAACAAATCATCGACATTCAAGTAAGTCGTTTTTCATTCAAGTTTTCTCTTTACTTTTTTTACTGAATCACTTGATAAATTCTAAATGTAGGTATGTGTAAATGAACACTTTGAACAGATAAAAGAATCGATGGGCCTATTTTTTTAATATGCAAATAGAAATCGTAGCAATTTATTCAAGGTATAGATTCCCATTGAACTCCTGGAGATTTTCTATGGGACTGTATAGAAAATTCACCATTGAGAATATATAAAGTCCCTAAAGAACTCAGCCTGTAAGATCCCATAGATTCCACTAGGAAATATCCAGGAGAAAAATGTCATTCAATAAGTAAATCCCCATGAAAAACGGGGGACGAGCAAAACATGATTTGCATATTTTTTCCATAGTTTACCATTCAAGTCTTATTCTCAACTGTTAGTTTTTATTTTTTTCTCATAGGAAAAACCATTAGAATAGAATAGAACACAAGAAGTTTTTCATGATCCAAGAACACTGTTTCTGTAGGAATAATGATTCTATCATAGGGACCTGCAAAGCCCCATTGCAAAATATAAACTCGTTGAGAATTTCTCATACATACTCATCCCACCCTGTCAGATTAGATCCCATCGAGGATCCCATAGCGCCCATAAGAGTATAATTGTTATCAAATCCTTCAAGAGCTTCTATCGGGTCCACTGTTTTCTAATCAGTGTTTTTAGCAACAAAATCTCTTTATCAATCGCTTATTTTACTCAGAGTTGTATATTTTATTTCTAATGTAACTATGATTGTGTAGTAGGTACCTAGGTAAATACTTAAAATACTTACCCGCTTTCGTTCTGCAGACTCCTCCTCAATACGAGTTTAAATACGGCGTCGCCGATGCCAAGACCGGTGACAACAAGCAGCAATCCGAAGTCCGAGTGGGAGACGTGGTCAGAGGTGAATATTCCCTGGCCGAACCCGATGGCACAATCCGCGTGGTGAAATACACCGCGGACGACAAGAACGGTTTCAACGCGGTGGTCTCCAGGATAGGACACGCCGTCCACCCTCAGCTCTTGGTCACCAAGGGCATCGCCATCGGAGGCATCGGTCTCGACGGAGGACTCGGCCTTGGCGGCAAACTTGGACTGTAAAAAATCCATTTTCCTACAATGATCATCGCAATCACAACATGAAACCATCGGCTCATGGCCCATCTCTGTACCATATTATGCCTGATCTGGATTCATATCGTTGCTCATCGTCGCCATATTTCCCTCCTGCTCACGTTTTGTACCTACCTGGCATGCTGTTGCTCAGTATTAGTTAAGTTATCGTGAAAAAATAATAGATAATTATTTATAACACCGTTGTTTTATTGCTAGCGATTATGGTGTGGAAATTAGAAAAGTTTTCAGAAACCTGCGGCTGCTTCTACTTGAACTTATACTCGTAATATGTAGTTACCGCCAACACAAGCCTCGTATGTACGTGCACATTTCAAATGATGGCTATACAGGGTGTTTCAGGGATGATAGCAAAAAAATTTAACTGTGGGTAGATCTCGTCAAAATATTACGAAAACCTATATACCACTTTGCAAAGTTCGGCCTAATGACGAAGATACAGCCCTCCAAAGTTGACTTTTTTCGGATTTCAAAAATTTGTAACTCAGGAATGTTTCAACAAATTTAGCTTTAATTCAGCAAAAGCTGGTTTGTCATAATTATCTATCAACCTGCCAAATTTGGGTAAAGTCCAACCAGTGATGTAGGAGTTATGAGGGTCAAAAATTTAGAAGCTTCCGAAGAAAAGTTGACTCAAGGTGACCCCTCATAACTTCTACGCCACTGATTGGATTCTTTCTTAATTTGGCAAGGTTGATAGATAATTATGACAAATCAGCATATATGCTAAATCAAAGCTGAATTTGTCGAAACGTTCCTGAGTTAGAAGTTTTTGAAATCCGAAAAAAGTCAACTTTGGAGGGCTGTATATTCGTCATTGGGCCGAACTTTGCAAAATGGTATACAGGTGTCCCGTTTTTCAACGCTTACTACTGGTATCTCGGAAACGGTAAGAGATACAAAGTCTGTTGAATTACAAAAAAGTTGCGCTATTTTATGACAATCTCAAATATGTCAAGATATCCAAAATATCTTTGATCATTTCTGAAATATCTCAAAAAAACTGAAAAATGCCGAATTCGCAATTCTCAAATCGCTTCTTTATTATGACAGCTATCAATTTGAAGTTTGGTATTCTAACATTTTAAAGGTCGTTGATCGACTGACGTCAATGTTTTTTCCTGCGCTCACTAGTTTTTGAAATATGACAGTTAACTTCATTTTTTCTTATAGACACCATATCATTCATCCACCCCATAAAACTCATATTCTCTTTCTCTTTACAAAGATATAAAACACTTGTAGCATTCTTGTCAAAATAATCTGTAAAAATTGGAAAAACTATTTCTGAGGCTAAAAAATTGAGCTACCACTTCGGTTGCCATGCTCTCGTGGCATATAAACAATGGCATTCGGTTGCCATGTCTGTTAATTTTGGAGAAAGTTGAGTTACATTCCGTTTTTATGTATTTGATAATGATAATAAATAACAATAAAACAAATACAAAACCAAGTATAACAGGAAATAACATAGTAATAGCAATAAACATTTATGATTTACAATTGCTCGAAATGGAGTCCATTTTACTCTATGCAGAGTTGTGTCCTTTAAGCCATGTTTTCAACGGTTGCGCTGATATCGTGCGGGTTAATTGACTGAAATGCATCATCAACTTCTTGCTTCCAGCTCTTGGTTCCTATGAGATGTTCTGTCATAAACCATAAATTCGATATTTGAGCGTTCCCCGCAAAATGAACTCCATTTCGAGTAATTGTGGATTATAAATGTTTATTGCTATTGCTATGCTTTTATGTGCTATACTTGGTTTTGTATTCGTTTTATTTTTATATATATATTGAAAGTCGTCCCCCCTCCTCTCCTTGAGACATTGATGCACAAACGTTCGAGCGTCCGCATTTATGATGTTCAGTGTGTGCGACGAGAATGCGAGATAAGCTGTATTTTAGACGTTGGGTCGGACCACCAGTGGTCCAGTTAAGTAAAGTGTTAGAATTATACTTCGCATCCGTTACACGGTTTTATATGGTTTATGGGACTGAAAATGTAAGCTTAGTCCCTACCCCTATCAAATTCTCCTCTTGAATTACCTGTTTAATTACCCAATTTCTCGGCTACTTTTTCATGTTTTTTAGGCTCACTGTATGGTGACGCATTATTTGGTTGGATTTGTGGGCGGCTCTTTGTGTTTTGATTCCAAACCATTAGTTTTCCTCCCGGGCTCTTCTGCGCTAGCTCGAGCCTCTCCTCCTGCACTCTCTGGTAGGTATACAGCGCATATGTGCACAACATAAAACGGTCCATGTCAAATCACTGCATAATAAAGCTAGGGACCACGATCGGTCGTATAAAGTGAATAAACACACCTTTTAAATTTTTCAGCCATGTCTTCAATTATCAGTAATTATTTTAGTATTAGATTATCTTATTTAGTCTGGGCGCTATTGCCTTTTTTGGTATCAAGCATTGCGACTCGGCAGGCATATTGGCGGGGGTCTCTTGAACTACCGCCGGCGCCACCCAGTAGCGGCCTTAGGGTAGGGCGAGACGGGCGATCGCTCGGGGCGCCAGCTCATAGGGGCGGAAAAATCGCGGTTGAAATAAGAAAAATTGATAATTTACGAAAGCAAAAAAAGACTTGCAGCGGCGATCACCGAATCTGCTTCTGTAAAAGCACACAAAGCTTCATTATTGCAAGAAAATTACTTCAACTTTGCTTGCTTCGCTCGCGGACCCAAGATAGGGGCGGCGGTTTTGCATTCTTGCCCGGGGCGCCAAAACTGCTAAGGCCGGCACTGGCGCCACCACCATGGCTGACGCCGTGTAGTTACAGGGTGATTCAATGTGAAAGTTCGTGCAAATATGCTTGAGTGAATCCCTATTGAGGTGCAGTGAACTATTTTGAATTTATCATATCCAATAAAAAGCGAACGGTCACATCTGCTATTTCCAAAAATATTGTCAACATTTCATTTCACCATGGCCGTAATTCTTATTTCTCAACTATTCAATGTATCCTTCGAGTTATGAAGAGGTGAAGTTGAGAATTTAACTTCTTCAGTTTGCATGATTTTAAAGCAAAGCATTGTTACTTGCCAAGAGTCACATGTCGTTAGTAGTTCCCAATTGGAAGTTTCTCTTGCAATTAAGATTTGAGTCGTATTTTCAAATTTCAAAATTCGTCTTTCACCTCAAAAGTGTCGTGAAAATACATTTGGCAAGTATGTTTGGTATGGTCTGGCAGGTTCTACGGAGTATCCAGGGCAACAATACAATAATGCTAGTGTGATGTGCCTCTTTGATCTAAAGGTGCCAGGTAGGTACTAATGCGATGCTGCCAGATTGGACAGATCTGTTTTTGTTAATAACTTGCAAATAGAAGCCGAATAATTTTTTTAATTATTTTTCCCATGCTCCGTTAACGTCCACTATAACGTGCCCAAAAGGAAATGCGCCATTTTTGAATCACCCTGTATTCGTTAATAAATATTCAATTATTTTCTGTGTATTACCCTGTTTATACTGCGTTGGCGATTATTGCGGCGGCCGCTACTGAAAAGTCAAGAAATTGAGAATGAGGGACAGTCTTCTTTTGGGAAATAGCAAATGTGGACGTTCGCTTTTCATCAAACACCTTACCAGTATGTGTCGTTTATCTACCAAGTTACATCTGATTTTTTCTTCACAAACCACAATGATGTTCTAGGTAGGTAAATATATATCCCATACACTTTCTATTTTCAGTTAAAGACTTTTTGGAGCAAAAATAAAGTGACAAGCTGGAGCGCTGGGAGAATACGGCCGATGGCGGCTGATAGTTTCGCTCCAAAACTTCGCAGGTGACATCAGCCGTAGCCGTAGCCCCCCAGTTTATCACTTTATTTTTGCTCCAAAAAGGCATTCTACTGAAAATAGAAAGTGTATAGGACATACCGGGTGTTTCTTTTAAATCTGGCGTCGAAGTGTGCTCTGCTCTTGCCGAATGCAGGCGAATTTGGCTAGAGCACAGCACACTTCGACGCCAGATTAAAAAAAATACCCCTTACTACCCTATACCTATAATAGGGTAAAGTTGGTGTCTCTCGGACGTCAGATTATTTTGGACATGTATTACTGTTTTTTTTCAATTTCACCTGCTCTTTCAATTTGGATTTCTAGCTATATGAAAACAAGTGTTGCAACAATAAGTCCATAACAACAGAACCACGTTAAGAATTAATCCCGAGACTAAAAAACTGACTTTGATTGTAATACATGTGTGAAAAAACCCGCCGTTCGGAAGACAACAACCTGCTTCACCATTTATAAAAAAATTGCTACTGAAAAAGCGTGGGGCGTAGACCACGGGTCCACCTAGTTTATTATTAAATACATAAAAACGGAATGTAACTCAAGTTTTTTCAAAATCAACAGACCATGGCAACCAAATGCCATTGTTATTATGCCACGAAAGCATGGCAACCGAAACGGTAACTAGATTTTTTCGCCCCGGAAATAGTTTTCCAATTTTTACAGGTTATTTTGACAGAAATGCTGCAAGTGTTTTATATCTTTGTGAAGAGAAAGAAAAGATGAGTTTTATGGGGTGAACAAATGATATGGTGTCCACAAGAAAAAATGAAGTTAGGTGTCATATCTCAAAAACTAGTGCAGGAAAAAATGATTGACGTCAGTCAATCAAGGACTTCCAAAAATGTCAGAATATCAATTTTCAAATTGATAGCTGCCATAATAGAGAAGTGATTTGAGATTTTCGAATTCGGCTGTTTTCAGTTTTTTCGAGATATATCAGAAATTATCAAAGATATCTTGGCTATCTTGACATATTTGAGATAGTCATAAAATAGCGCAACTTTTTTGTAATTTAACCGACTCTGTATCTCTTACCGTTTCCGAGATACTAATAGTGAGCGTTGAAAAACGGGACACCTGTATTAATATTTTGACGAGATCTACCCACAGTTGATTTTTTTGCTATCATCCCTGAAACACCCTGTATTGGGGTGCGGTTCTTGCAAATTTTAGTTCAATGGAAAACAAGTCATACATCCGTTCTAAGCTTGAAAAAACCACATCTTGCCATGAAAAATTTGAGTTTTTTTGGTGTCTTTGGATTATGATGTTGTCATCTTGATACAATAAGCGAGTATACGATAGAATTTCTGTTCCTACAGTCAATTTTTTTTTAGAAGTCCATTGTGGTGCCTGAGCTATGCTGTGTTGTCAGATTGTCATTCTGGTGACTGCGTCGCCGGTTGGCTCACTGACTTGAGCAGTGAGCCGTTTCCTCTCGACCAGGATCACGGATTATGATTCTAACGCAAAGAGTGAATTATCTAAAAATTTTGACTTGATACGTCAATTATCTAGTTCTCATGAGACGTCAGCGAGGCCCCTTGTTCTAGCTCGTCCGACATGAATAAATGATGCCCTTCTTGCATGAAAATCTGTAATTTTGGGTCGATAGGTACACATCATCATAATAAACCGATACACTCACGAGTCACGAGTTCACCTGACCGCGCGTCACTTATTCTGACTAAATCACACTTCAGCGCTAGAAATGGGCCCTCCTTATACCGAGAGTTCATAAATTAAATGGGTCAAGGGTGCCTGTGAATTCAAAAACGTCTGTCGAAACTAGCGTGATCCTTTTGTAATAAATTTGTCAAACTTTGACAAGTTACGTCCCATTTTATTGATATCTGATGATATCATAAGTGCACGACAATACTTCAAGTTCGAAAATATTCCTCGATCATGTAGGTTTTGTGCCCTGCCGTGAAACCACATTTAAAATGTTCCAAAAACAAAAACTGCGGCTGGTTTGACAAATTACGATAACCAAAAAATTACAGACATCAAATGAACGATGCTAGTTCCGACAGATGTTTTCAAAGTCACAGGCACCCTTGACCCATTTAATTAATGAACGCTCGGTACTTTCGTTACTTTGGCACCTTCCAACACTTCTCACTATTAAAATAACCATAGCCAACGGCGTTTGCTGCAAAAAAGAATGAAAACAATGTGTCACCAGCGTCAAAATCTGACCTTGAATTGAATTAAATGGCGATTCAGCACAGCAAACATCATTTTGACAAATATCAATCATCTTGATGACTTCTTCAATCCAAAAACTTATCAGACGATGTATGATCAAAAACTTTCTTGCTCAAAGCAGGCTATGGTCTGGTCATTGGCAGGCAAACGAGGCTGATTTTGGCCAGGTCACAGCCTGCCTTGAGTGAGGAAGTTTTTGATCATACAGTATATTCGATCGAGTTAGCGTCATTACTTCCAACACTCTGTGCTTTCAACCACATGCAGGAGAATAGCATTGCCTAACTGCTAGGTTCGCAGAGTATATCATACAGGATGTCTCAAAAGTATCGCATTTTGAGTCCAGAGCGGTACACGGAATCCACTCAAGAACACGGGAATAAAGAGATTGAAAAAAATTATGACGTTTATTTTTAAAGATATAGGAGGTCAAAGGTTTAGGACTTCGCCCCTCACTATTTCCGTTATTCAAAGTGATTTTTGAGAACTCCTTGCGATGGACCAATCAGTAACAAGCGAATATTCCTTACGGGTGTGAGGCTCGGTATCGCACTTCCTTTTTGAAGGATTAGTGAACGCAAGACGTTAATTAGGGTTCTACCGTTATTTGGGCAGAAATTTCAATATGCCAAGATAGCGGCAGAATCGAGAAATTCGGCTTGAAAATCAGAATGATCGTACTAGACAAGGGCGAAAGTTCCAAGTTTCATGAAAATCATTTCACTAATAAGAGATTTCAAAATGTCGTCAGAGCATCATTTTTCCAAAATCGGATGTATCTTGATCAAGTTCACATCGCCTGCAAATTTCGCTCAAATCCCGAAAGACCGCGTGTGCTCCAGAATGCACGCGAGAATCGCCGCTCATAACAATATCATAAACAGCTTCCACAAATCACTTTGAATAACGGAACGAAAATAGTGAGTGTCGAAGTCCTAGCCTTTGACCGCTCATACCTTGAAAAATGAAAGCCAATAGTTTTTTCAATGTTTTTCTTGTGTTTTTGAGTGGACTCCAGATACCGCTCTGAACTTGGAATGCGATACTTTTGAGACACCCTGTTACAACACACATGTTTATTTAGAGCGATTTGTAAGCCCGTGGGTCTATGGTGTTTTTTCAGAGGACTTACCTCATGTTACCTATCCTGGAGACGTGAGTTTTTCGGGTGCCTTTGCCGCTGGAGATGTTTGATGGAGATCTTGACCAAGCGAGCTCTTTGCACCTGCTCACTGTGACGATGTCTTTACGCAATTAACTTGCCAATGCTTGGTACCTCTGCAAGAAGTTCTGCTCAGGCCAGTGATGAGTTATGGCGCTTCGCTCGCGAGGTGAATTATGACCAGTGGCAGAGTTGTGACCCCTCTTTCGGGAAATGAGCCACAATGATTTGAAATAAGATGTGACCTCATTTAAAAACAGTTCAGCTAATGAAACCGCTGTCCTGAAGAAAACTGCCAGTCACATCAAACGTCTTTTATAAGCATACAACAAGTCATGATCGTAACAAGCATGTATCAAGCCGTACATGTGCTTAAAAAAATACAACAAGTTATCGTACTGCCCCACGTACGACTTCTGGTCTTGCTTGTAGAGCCCTTCAAAGTTGAACTCGTGGAAACAGTTCCGGATGCCTTTGTAATCCGGATTCAACCCCCAGCAATTCAAATGGAGCTCGATCAAGAACTGATGGATCGCCTCCACGGTGGCCAGATACCACCTCGGACTGCCCTTCTGGTGCCGCCAGAACTGCGATATCCGATTTTGTATGACAACGCAGGGAATTTTCCTCAGCCTTTCGTCCTTGTAAATCCCCCTGCACTGCTTCCAAGTGCTGTCAATGAAAACTGCTTTTTTTACTGGTACTTGAGTTATACCTGTGGCGATGCCAGCAGGTTTATCTACAGATTCTATTGTAGTCTTCATCGTTCCCTCAGGGGGACACCGAGGTATTGGTTGACATGACAGGATTTCGCCGGCATTTACTTTATGGCATAATGAACTGACTGTGATAGCAGTTTGACTGGGAAAAATCAGGATGACACCGTCTTCCTTGCTGTAATCCGGGATGTTTGGGTACGTGTATATGGACACGTCATCTGGGGCTAGGAGGGCGGCATGTGCGGCGGTGCTCTTGCCGTCGATCTCGTTTCGATGCTTGATTATATCGATCTTTACAGGAAGCTAAAATTACAGTCAGAGTAAATTTTACAGCTTCCTTTTACAACTGAATAATGGTTAGAGTTTACATGTATCTTGGGTAGTTTGCCCTGGAGGGGTTCCAAAGGCACGTAGCAAGTGTAACAGAAGAATTTCCTGGACTTCCCACAGCTGGGGCAAGGGTGTCGTCCTTCGAGCCTATCCAAAATGGTATTATCATCAATGTGCATTCCATCGAAAGGATTTTGGTCGATGTGAGCCTGCTGAGCTTCGGCGGTTTTTGGATTTGCCATGAAATTCAGTGGTTTTCAGTTTCACAAAAACCTTTTGAACAAGACCTCGTTTTGAGGTTAACCTGGCACCTCAATCCTGACACTTGACCGCACTGACAGCTGAACTTGCCTTGTCGGCTTTCACTTTGAGCCTTTCACGTGATTTTAGCCACATTATCGTAGAATCAATCAAATTGACTCTCTTTGCTTTCATCATGTTCATGTATGTATCCGTGATGAATGTTCAATCATTGTTTAAATTCATTTATGAAAAATGTTGCTTGTATCCTGCAGAATATTCAAGCTTGGCGCGCTTAATTGTGCAAGGTTGCCAATTTCACTGATTGATTTGACAGCCATCACTCACAAGAGCCGTGTTTTAGCGACGCGCGGTTTGAACCGAATTCGGGCCAAGGAGATTCGAACTGTTTTTTAAAACAGACTGTATGAAAAAGGTATGAAACAGAGAGGATCCCTATCAGATCCCTATGCAACATCCAGTGATGTGAGTCGGGTATTTACCGGGTAGGTAGGTAAATATAAATCGGGTATTTACCCGGTATTTTCCCGAGCGATATTTACCCACCCTACCCAGTTTGACAGAAAAGTTGACACTGTTGACAGCTTGGTTGACAGTGTTGACGGTTAAATGTTAAATGATTTATTTCTCCAAGTTCCAAGGCTTTATAAACATAACCTTCAAAGAACTTATTATTATTTTGCTTCTGTGAGCAAAAAATCATAATTATTTGTTGTTGTTTCTCGAATTGTTAATAACAATTATTGAAAATAGATACCCTAATAGAGATCCGATTTTAGGTAAATACCGGGTATTTACCCTGGGTATTTACCCTCAAATATAAAAACCCGGGTATTTTACATCACTGGCAACATCCCAGTCGGCAACATGTTGTCAACTGGGCCGCGATTCTGTACTCGCCTACCGACACTTGTCGGTGTCGGTCGGTAGCAAGTGTCGGTAGCTAGGCAGGAGGCAGGAGTGAATTTGATTGGTTCTCAGTTCTCACCCTAGCTACCGATCCGATAGTTGTCGGTGGGCGAGTACAGAATAGCGGTCCTGGGGCCCGGATTCTGTTACTATCGAGTATCGAGTCGCAAGCATTTGATTGGATCCCCTACTGGAATTCGGCACGCTATTGGAGGAAAGCGTGTCATAAGGGAAAATCTGAAAATTTGATGGGGAACAACATACTGAAAGTCCTATCCATCTGTCTGCGAGGCTTGGCATTATTTCTGTTGGAGGTCGAAGGTACCTACAAGAAGTTACTATTTTCAAATTTGGTGCTTTTTGATGATTTTTTTCTTTGAACATATTTTCAAGGTCGAGGAACCCAAGCATAGTTCCCTGGGCAGCTATAATCTTGAATCGTGTGAGAAAAGTCCCTAGGAGTTTTATGCAACCGGTGTGGCTTCGGGTGAGGATTCGGAACAACGTTACGGGGTAAACGGAACCGAATCGGCCATTTCTCCCACACTTCAAGAATACCTACATGTTTCGGAATGTGGTTTCAGACTGGGATGTGATTTTGTCACACGAGTGGGTTTGCATCTCACCGTTACCCGTGTGAGTTTCTCACACGATTCAAGAAGTGTAATGAACCAGTGTATGTATAACTGTCACATGTTCTGAATAGTCTCCCAAGGGCTTCAAAATGAGCTGTCAAAAACAAAAATTCTTGCATCAAAATCTTCTGTCACTTTTTGACAGTGACATTTCCCTTTGACAGATCACGGTGGATGCTTATTTGTTTCTTTCCCCCGCCGACCATACCCGCATACCAAATTTAGCTGAAATCGGCCTGACGGTTTGGAAATAAATCGAGAGACAAAAAAACCCCAACAAACACGGATGCAACGGGCCAGCATCGTAAAAATGCACTGATGCCAGTAGTGTACAGTGTGCACTACTAGCACAGGTAGTGCACAGTAGTGTCAGGGGTGGTGCACTCCGGTAGGAGGTTTGAATCACAGTTGCGTTGATCGGCAGAAATGACAGATGGCGCTGGCGAGCAACTTCTGAACGAAAGTCTTGGCCGAAGGCTGAAAATATCGCGGGAGCCGTATGTCATTTTGACTTTACTTTTTTGCGCATCATAAAAAAAAGGACGCTTTGGCGTTTTCCGTAATAATTTGGGTTTATTCTGCATTTTGGTTTTATTTGTGGAATACAAGGCCGGTGCTACGTCTCTCATTATGAAGAAAAGACCTCGAGGAAGTGAATAAGGTAATTTCCAACATGTATGCATGAGTTTTATTATTCTCAAAGACCTATTGGCCTTATTGCTACTTCACTTTAATCCGTTCCAGGTTTAACAAAAAGGCCACGTTCTCACACTTTATATGGATAAAACTGGATAACACGGCCTCGAGCACAGCTTTCCAAACGATGAAAAAAGAACGAAAGACATACCCTTTTTTGGAAGACCAAATCGAAGGTACCTATTAGTCCCAAATAATTTGCAATAACTACAGTAATGATTTCATAGACAGGAACCAGATGCAGCCGAAGGAAAATGTGCACATTGAAGTTATGACTGATGCCCACAATGAACAATACATGAACTCTCCATGACTCACGGGTGATGACTGTGTATGGAGACAATGAGACCGAAAATCAAAACTGACTCCCCGGTAGCATCTCCAAGAGGTCCACAACTGAATGAACATGATTTTTGGTCGGATTTTTTATGGGAAAGGCAATGCATGAGACCAAAAGCAACGTGACCAGCAAGGGTCGTTTTGGATTTATTTGGAACATCACCAGTGAGCTGAGGATGTCACCTTATGGCATATTCTTCGAAGAAGAGTTGTATGACAAGGCTCTTCATACTACCGACTTCAAATGGCTTCAAGCAGTTTCTACCCTATAATATTGGAGAGACCAGTGCAATTTATTTTAAGTAGAGAGTAGCTACCTACTCAACTACGCTACAAACCTGATGATGTTAAACTTAGATCAAACATCGTTGATATTCTTTGTTGAAAAAAAACTGTCATCTTTAGAACTATTGTTGAAAACAAAATTCCATCCTAAATTATTGAACAACTAACTCCACCAATTATGCGATTATGTGTAGACAATTACTTTATGGGATACCACTCTCTTACAGCAAATGCTATAGGTATATTGATCTGGGATATAGGGTCATATTTTTTCCATACATACATGACTATCAATTATCTAGACACCTAATATGTACATTCTTCTTGTAAATTAACCACTATTTTCTGGTAAATATATGGTCACAAAATCATAACAATAAGCTAACGAATTTTTCATTTGTAAGAATTTTTATAGAAGTATCCAAAGTCCCTCTGTAATTTTTATGTATCATATTTACGTTTTTCTTGTGGTGTGAATCGTCGTATTACACAAACAATGAAAATTCCGCTTCATAGCTATTTTTGACTCTTTTGAGATACATAATAGCTGTAATGCGAAATTTGCATTATTTGAGTACCTACGGCCAGCCACGTATCACCATCCAGGCGATTAAAAAAGGGTTTGAATTTCCCGCCCCCGAAATTCGGTTCAAAAGTAAAACAGGAATCTACATTTTTTTGTTGTCGTACTTGGCAGAAAATAGAGAGGGCGCTCGGAACTGTTCTTCAAAGCCTACTGAGGGAGTCGGCTATCTATTGCTTGCCTTATCTATGAGTAGTGTTGGCCCAGCGCTTAGAAGCTGTACAGGACCTGTGCGCCGATGAAATGGCGGCCGACGTGCGGTATTTCACCGGCGGCTAGCTAGCTTTACCGGCGTTGAGAAAGAACAATCAACCTTCGTAATCAATGGCCCAGCAACCTACAGACACTTACCTGATCACCTGATTCTGGCAAGCGCTTCTTATACTCTGGTGAAATGCTGGCATGCCATATAGCCATCACTTCGCCATCATTGCCATCATTAAACCGCGAGTCGGCCGATACTTGCGTGTTTGCTGGGAAACTTGACATACATACAGACAGACCGACACGGATTTTTTTTGCGATAGATCTTGACGTTTTAGCATACGGGGAGTACAAAAGACGAATAAAATTGTAATTTTTTTTTTCGCGATTACCTTCTCATTTTTTGAAGAATTCGATGAGAAGTAAAAACAGTTTTGAATTAGGCATTTCCATTGACGTCACAGCAGTGTTGCCAACCGTCCAGAATTGCCCGCCAAATTTGAATCAAATAATGTTCGGGGACAGCCCAACTACAGGGCGCTTATGGAGTTCCAGTTTCGGCATTTTTTTTCTCAGCTACCTTTTTGAGTTTGAAACCTTTGTATCAAGTTCAAAGCAAAGTCCTTAAAATGCGTCTGCAAAATAAGTTATCGTGGAAAAGTGTGTTTTTTGTGAAAAATCAAGCCAAACATGTTAGATTACCTGCACAAGGTAGTGGTGAAAATTCATATTTTTCGACGAAATTGGGCCTGGACTTTGCCACCAAACTTCACCTGAATGTTGGGGGTTTACATTCCCGGCATTGCTGGAGTGATATGACTTGTGAGGGGCTAGGTATATGTACCTCTTCGGTTCGTGCTTCCCAATCACCTAAATACTTGAGGCCCATTTTTTACTGCTGGATTAAAGAAACAAAGAATAGTTCTTGTTTATATTTTTTATTTTAAAAGTGCAGGAGTGTGTTCACTTCGGTTGTAGAATATGGACAGAGGCAAAACATGGAAGTTCAACTCAAACAGCTGTTCGGCCACCGAAGATGTCTTCGGTCACCGGAACCCTCCTTGACAGAAATTTTACTCCTGATTTAACGATGTTGAATTTTCAATTACAACTTGATTGTGTCAAGATACATTTTTTGAAAATACAAATATTTATTGTTCTATTGAGGATTCAAGGTTCCAAATTGTGGTCGACGCAGCAATTCCTCAGTCCGTAGATTTTTCCATTTTTAGATTGCCGAAGGCCACAATTTTCAACACAGGTACTTCCTGAAAATATAGAGAGGCTTAGCAACAGATAATCGGCCTTATTCTCTATGCCATTGAAATTGAAAATTGAAATAGTTTCGTTTTTCACTCTGGTTTATTTCGGTACGTAAGCATATTAGGCTGGGATCCCAAATATGGATGGAAATTAGACCTGAATCCCTGCCTGAACTGGCATAGTACGTACTTGTTTACCCAGTCTTAAGATCAATTTCAGCTCTTCAAAATCCCATTTTCAATATTGAAAATTTTCAATGGCATAGAGAATAAGGCCGAATTTTGTGCAAACATCATAACTGTATTACAGCAATTTCGTAACCCATCCTTATCGTTATCGGTACAAGGTACAACCTCCATATATTTTTTCAAGTTTATTCCTCTCTTCCTCTTTTCCATTTTTTTGGCGCTTTGGGATACTTTCTGTGATACTTCGTACTTCCACGAGCCCAGCGTTTCGAAAAAACCATGAATTTCTCATTTTTTCCTCAAAAAAAAAGATTCAACTACTCCAATCCAACTTTCACGTCCATTGAGCCTTCTACATCTCTAGCCATGCTTTCTCCATTGCTTTCACAAGCCTGGATGTTTGAATCGACAATAATTTCCATTTTCTACTTCACTGTAGTTGTAATATTCGCTGTGATATAAGCACATGTGAACCAGGGGCCCTATTTTCGGTGCACATGTGAACTGTTCCTATAGGAACTGTTCCCTCAAAAACAGGGGAAGCGGCATTTTCGGGTACATTCACGCGTGATCACGCCCGTTCTCCTACGAGCTACCGAGAGAACAGCTCATTCCCCGCTTATGTCAATCAGGGCACACTCGTTCTCCTAGGAACGACCGAGAGAACAGCTCATTCCCTGCTTATGTCAAATAAAGCAAAGGACTGCAAATAGTCTAAATTGAAAATCACTAAAAAAAGCACATTGTTCATAGGTTGGCAACGCTGAATGCACCAAAAATACAACTAAAACAATTGCCAAATGACAGATGACAGATATAACTTTGACAATTGAAATTCTCGTTCGGCGTCTTTTCAATAATTTCAATTTTACGTTGCAATCTCCAATTTTTCGAAAGTTTCTTGAAATAATTTGGGTAAAATGGATCCATTGAACGCGGCATTGGCGGTCCATGTAATCGCGGACTTGGAAGCGGCCGAAGAAGATGCGCGCCAACCCGGCAAACGATTTGTGGACGATAATGGGGAGAATCCTTTTGAGGAACTTTCCGAAGTGCAGTTTGTGCAGTATTTCCGCGTGACACAAGACTTGGCCCGGCACATCACAGAACTAGTCACGCCATTTATCCCAGTACCCGGGGAAGGAAGCCGGCTGACCGTAGCAAGTAAAGTAGGTACCACGTTTGGACAATCAAGTACCTACCAAAATCCTGTTTTTCCTGATACAATAATATGACGTTATGAGTTATGATATCAAGTAGCAATACACAGGGAGGCTAGAAGACCCGTTGGTGTTATTTTTGAAAGTCTTAAAAGATTACAATTCGATTTCAAATATCATTATGACAGCTGACAGCCAAGCTTCGACATTACACGGACATGTACGAGGTGTGTACGAGTATAGCCGAAAAGTGGACACGAAAATACCACTTTTAGAACCGGGGAACTGATCACTTCACCGGCGTTCCCCGGTGATCGCCGGGGAACAGATCACGTGTACCGAAAATAGGGCCCCAGATGGAATCGGCTCCGAGCTCGGCTCCGGGTATCTTCATATGACCAAATCGTACACCTTACTTGACAATCTTGAATTTTCAGTTGATGGTTTCATCGCGTCAAGACACATTCCTTAATAAATCCTGAAATTTCTTTTTATAAGCAGGATTTGAGGTAAAATTGTGGTCAACTTAGAAATTCCTTGGTCGCTGGATTTTCCCATTTCGAGATCGCCACAGGTCACAGTTTTTGCCACAGCCATACTTTCTGAAATCAGAAGGGCGCTTTAGTAATAGATAATTTGTAAAATAATCTCACATTTATTCTGTATTCCAACAATTTAGTCAGCTTTTTACCTTATCGGCAGGATAATAAACTGCCATATTTTCTTCTTCCCAGATGTCTTTGAGTCGCATTTCTTGGCACTTTGAGATACTTCCTGAGATGCTCTTTCCTTCCAAGAGTCCCAGTTTTCCGAAAAAGCCACGGATTTCTTTTTTTTTTCGACAAAAAATATTTAAGCACTTCACCAAACTTTCTTTCTTCAAACTCAAACTCAAAAAGGTAGCTGAGAAAAAAAAAATGCAGAAACTGGAACTTTATAAGCGCCCTGTAGTTGGGCTTGTTTATTGAGCTATCTAGGTCAATACACTTCCAACTGTCGGTATTGATCGAAACTCCGAAGTTTTGTGAATAATTATCACGCACAAACTTGCTTCCTAAGTTATCCAAAATCTCAAAAAAGTACTTTTTTTCCGATCATAACAACACAGGTTGTTCCCAAACACTTTTTTGAGGTTATAAATTCAACTAGGTTGGCAACACTGACGAGCTCGTTACGTCATGTGGAAATGCCTAATACCGTTCAAACCGCTCCATCGCTAAAATACGACTCAGATGGTCACAAGACATCGTGGTCACAAGAGTCACCAGACACTGTCATCTGTCAGTGACAGTGTCAATTCAAACGTCAAAGGTCAGTAAACTGCGGCGTTGCATGGCGTTGTCAGTCAGTATGGTCAGTCAGTCAGTGTCGTCAGTGTTTTCTTGTCACTTCGGTACACAGCTTCGCATCGGTAGCCTGTGCCCTGTTTGGTAGGATTGGACGCCGTACAATTTTCTTGCTTTGCTTAGCTAAAAAGAAACACATTTGCATCAGAGTTAAACCCCAAGCAGCAAAATTGGTCGAGCACCACCATGAGCTTCTCCAGCGACGAGGTCAACTTCCTGGTGTACAGATACCTGCAGGAATCGGGTGAGAGATGCTAACAAAACAACACATAACCTACAAGGGGATATTTTATCATTTTCTCCCAAAAAAATTGGTTGCTCATTATGTTTTTTCTCGCTATTTCGTAGGTTTCCAGCACTCGGCCTACACATTTGGCATAGAATCGCACATATCTAGGTCGAACATCAATGGAGCCTTGGTTCCTCCTGCAGCCCTCTTGAGCATACTGCAAAAGGGACTGCAATACACAGAAGCAGAAATCAGTATTGGCGACGATGGAATCGAACAGAGAGGCATTGAAAGTTTGAGCCTGATTGATGCAGTGATGCCGGACGTTGTCGCCACCAGACAGGGCCAACAGAGCACTGTCAAGCCGATCAAGCCCGAGGTCACTGAGCCAAATGGCGAAGAAGGTTGGTTACACTAAAAGTTCCTGAGAAATAAATTTCAATAAATGCGTACAGTTGCAGTGACTGCCCAAAATGAGACCATGGAGGTGGACACGAATACCGAAATCCCGGCGTCGAAGGCCACGGTGCTTAGGGGTCATGAATCTGAAGTTTTCATTTGTGCATGGAATCCTACTACTGATCTATTGGCGAGCGGCAGCGGCGACAGTACGGCGAGGATATGGGACATGTCTGACAATACGTCCAGTCCGAATCAACTGGTCCTAAGGCACTGCATACAGAAGGGTGGGACCGAGGTGCCCAGCAACAAAGACGTCACATCTTTGGATTGGAATTGTGACGGTAGTTTGTTGGCGACAGGCAGCTACGACGGATATGCGAGAATTTGGACTACTGATGGCCGGTTGGCTAGCACACTCGGCCAGCACAAAGGTCCAATATTTGCTCTCAAGTGGAACAAAAGAGGCAACTACATACTCTCAGCTGGGGTAATCCTTTTTATTGAGTAAAAATTAAACCTTTTTTTCACTTTGCACACACAATGGCTCCATTATGATTAGTCCAGGAGCTTATGTAATCAAAAAGCATTCCGTGGGATTTTTAATGACGAAGCATAGTAACCATGTGGAATACATTCCTTGAATGGGCAGCAATCACACCTCACCGGGTGTTTTGCTTGAATTTCTTGCATATTCATACAGAGTGAAACAGGAAAAAAAAGAAAAAATTATACACTGAACTACAGAAGGTGGAGTGGTACAAATCACCAGGTGGATGCCCAAATCAATGCTTTTGAAGATTTTGCTAAAAAAAATTGACCTTCGTGGTAAATAGAGTGAAAAACGAGAAAACTTGAAAAGTATAAATTTATTATTTTGAAAAAATCACCGTCGAAAAACCGAAACCGTGTCGGGTTTGAAAATGGGCCTACACGACGCCCAATGCAATCTACTTCCGATATCAGTTTAAATTTTTCGGAAAAAGTCAATCCCCCACCAGTAGTCCGGAGGATTAGCTGATGAATCGTGCATTTCGAGCTCGATTTCGAGTTAAAACTAGGGTCAAGTTATTTTCGTGTTCTACGATAAAAACGAAAATGTTTGGAGGTGTGAGGCATTCTGAAATTTCACCCAGGAGGGGCTGAATGGGGGGGTTTTTTGGGGCCCTCTGGATGATTCACTTGTTTTTCTTGAGAGAAGCCAAATCCATTTTTTGTCGAATTCTGTGATTCATTTCGAGATTTTTGGGATGTATATTCACCCCCCATTTTCAACCGGGGGGCCTTGGGGGGACTATTTAGGGTTGTTTCCACGATTTTCATTTTCTGCTCAATTAAGACGTATATTGACGTGCTTGATATCGTTTCTCACTAAATCCCGCCTTCTGAATACAAATCTGGCATTGAAATTACAACACGAGCAGGTTTGAGCTAGTTATGCAAGAAAAAACAGGTTTTTTGGGCCGACTTTTCTGACACGCTTCAATTTGGGCCCAAGGCTTGGGCGATCAAAATCTTCATGAGGATCATTAGTTTCAAGTATTTTGAACATGATAATCATGCACTGGATGCGCCTTTTGCTTTTAGAACCACACACAATTGATTTCTTGGAGAAGTGTCCAATAATTTTTTGAGCTAAATAATCAATTTGCCTAAACAATTGTGCATTTCGTGTAAAAGGCAGACATCAGCAATTTTCCTGGTCTACGATTGAAATGAAAATTTTTTAGAGTGGGAGGCATTCTGGCTTTGCACCCAGAGGGGGCTGAGGGGGGATCTTTCTTGGGACCCTTGGAGTAATTCATTTGTTTCTCGTGAGAGAAGCCAAATCCATCATTTTTTTATTTCTGTAATTTTTTACAGAATTTTCGGAATGTTTACTTACCCCCATTCTGAACCAATGGGCCCTGGGGGGACTTTTTGAGATTGTTTCCACGATTTCTATTTTTTGCTAAGCTAGGATCTATATTGACGTGTTTGGTATCGTTTCTTACTAAATCCCACCTTCTAAATCCAAATCTGATGTTGGAAATACGATACAAGCAGGTTTGAACTAGTTGTGCGAGAAAAAGCAGGCTTTTTGGATCCACTTTTTTGACATATTTTAATTTTGGGCTCAAGGTTCCAAAACCAAAGGCGCATGCTTTATATGTTGTAAATACTTGAAACTGATTGTAAGGAGGATTTTGATCCTGAACCCTTAGGCCCAAATTAAAGGGTGTCATAAAAATGGACCCAAAAAACATGTTTTTCTCGTCTAACTAGTTCAAATCTGCTCAAATCGTATTTCCAATACCAGATTTGGATTTAGAAGGTGGGACTTAGTAAGAAATGATACCAAGCACGTCAATATAGATCCTAAATTAGCAAAAAATAAAAATCGTCGAAACAACCCCGAAAAGTCTCCCCAGGGCCCCTTGTTCAAAATGGGGGGTGAGTAAACATTCCGAAAATTCTATTAAAAATTACAGAATACCAGATTTGGATTTAGAAGGTGGGATTTAGTAAGAAATGATACCAAGCACGTCAATATACACACATCAAAAGAATCTAGGGGACAAGCAAATTCAGACGATTTCTAAAATCATCATAACTTTTGATTTCCGTCAGCGATTTCATATCGGTTTTCAGTGTCTGATAGCCAAATCCTTAGTTTCCATGCCTTGATCACGTCAAATAGGAACAATGTTTCATAAGGTTGCCACAGGGTGATCAATGGAACAGTGTAAAATTGCCGAAAGTTCAGTACGAGCGCGATTTCCCAAGAAAAAAATTTCATGCATTTCAATAGCACAGTTATGAAGATCGGTGTTTCAGTTTCAGTAAAGTTTTTGAATTTTGAAAATCGAAGGTGAATTGCCAAAGATATTTATCATTTTGTGCCGCCATGTTGAACTTCCAAGAAAGAAGAATGTGATCCGATTTTACTGAAACTTGGAATACACTCATAACTGGTTCAAGTAATTGGAATTCCAAGGTCAAATTTCACTTTCGATCACTTTCGAGCCGCTATATTGAACTTTTTACATGAATGATTCGATTTGAATGAAACGTGAAACACACTAGAATCGAATAATTTACATAAAAGTTCAATGTGGCGGCTTGAAAGTGACCGAAAAAGACATTTGACCTTGAAATTCCAATTATTTGAACATGACATGAGTGTGACCCAAGTTTCAATGAAATCGGATCACTTTCTTGAAAGTTCAACATGGCGGCACAAAATGATCAATATCTTTGACAATTCACCTTCGACTTTCAAAATTCAAAAACGTTACTGGAGCTGAAGCAGTCTTATAACTGTGCAGTTGGAATGCATAAAAAATTGTTTTTTGGAAATCGCGCTCGTACTGAACTTTCGGCAATTTTACACTGTTCCATTGATCACCCTGTAGAAACTTTATAAAACATTGTTCGTATTCGACGTGATCAAGGCATACAAACGAAGAATTGGGCTATCGAACATTGAAAACCGATATGAAATCGCTGACGGTAATCAAAAGTAATGATGATTTTAGAAATCGTCTGAATTTGCTTGTCCCCTAGATTCTTTTGATGTGTGTAGATCCTAAATTAGCAAAAAAATAAAAATCGTCGAAACAACCCCTAAAAGTCTCCCCAGGGCCCCTTGTTCAAAATGGGGGTAAGTAAACATTCCGAAAATTCTATTAAAAATTACAGAATTCAAAAAATTATGGATTTGGCTTCTCTCATGAAGAATAAGTGAATTACTCCAAGAGTCCCAAAAAAGATCCTCCTGGGTGCAAAGCCAGAATGCCTCTCACCCTCATTAATTTCATTTTAATCGCAGAACACAAAAATTACTGGTGTTTGCCTTTTACACGGAATGCACAATTGTTTAAGGAAAATAATTATTTAGCTGAAAAATGATTGGACCGCTTCTCCAACAAATCAATTGTGTGTGATTCTAAAAGCAAAAGGCGCATCAAGGGCACGATTTTCATGTTCCAAACACTTGAAACTAATGATCCTCAGAAGGATTTTGATCGCAGAAACCTTGGGCCAAAATTAAGGCATGTCAAAAAAGTGGGTCCGAAAAACCTGTTTTTTTTTTGCATAACTACTTCCAACCAGCTCGTGTTGTAATTTCAACACCAGATATGGACTCAGAAGGCGGGATTTAGTAAGATACGATACCAAGCATGTCAATATACGTCCTAATTTAGCAGAAAATGAAAATCGTGGAAACAACCCTAAATTGTCCCCCCAAGGCCCCCTGGATGAAAATGGGGGGTGAATAAACACCCCAAAAATCTCGGAATTAATCACAAAATTAAAAAAAATGGATTTGGCTTCTCATGAAAAACAAGTAAATCACCCAGAAGGCCCCAAAAACCTCCCCTCAACCCACCCTGGGTAAAATTCCAGAATGCCTCCCACCCTCAAAAATTTTCATTTTCATCGTAGAACACGAAAATAACTTGACCCTGGCTTCACTCGAAATGCACGATTCGGCATAAAAATTGCAATAAGCTGCCGGACTACAGGAAAGGAGGCCGAATTGAGTCCTGCACCAAACACGGGTCGTCCTAGTCAGAATCCTAGCGAGCGGCCGTCTCCGGTGGTAACGGCCAGGAGAACATATTAAAATTCGTAACGTCCAACTGGGAATCGGTGGAAAGTTGCAACTGCGGGCTTGACTTGATTCTTTTGTTATGTTGCTTCCTACCAAATTTGGTTCCAATCCATCCGATAGACATTGAATAATTGAATGGCAAAGTTTTTTCGAGAAGATTACAGAGCTGTGTGTCTGTGTTTGTAATCTTCCACGATAACAGCCGCAACGTCAATCCGATCGACTTGAAATTCGGTATGCGGACATAGTTTTGCTGGCGAATGAGCCTTTTACGTTTTGGTTTAGAGATGGGTAGTTCACGAACAAACTGCTAAAATGAACGATTCTTTTGCGGGAACTACGTTCACGTTTCACGTTTAGTTAGACTCTGAAAATGATGAACTAGGTACATTTTAATAATGTCTGATTACAGGTGGACAAAACAACGATTATTTGGGACGCCGCAAGCGGCCAGTGCACTCAGCAGTTCAGTTTTCATTCTGCGCCTGCATTGGATGTTGACTGGCAGACCAACAATTCGTTCGCAAGTTGTTCGACCGACCAGTGCATTCACGTTTGTAAGCTGGACTTGAACAAGCCAATTAAATCCTTCCAGGGACATACGGTAAGTTGACTGAAAAACTATAGTATAACAGAGCTTCATAGTGCGATTCTGTGGAACTTGCATTCCATAAACACGCTGTTCTGTAAAAAATCATATCGGCCATTGGCTGTTTTCTACGCAATAACAGCGCAACAGAGCCTTTGTGGAATGTAATTTTCACAGAATCGCACTGTTGAAACATACAAGCGTGCTGAAAAATAATGACCTTGGAATAACGCACACCAGGGGTATTCAGGAGTACTTTACTTTTGCTATCTTTTGCATTAATCAGAAAGCTACTCTGGATGTAACCGGAAGTGACATCAACTTTTGATTTTCAAATAAAACACTGTATATTTTTTTATATTTGGATATAGACTTTTTTTATTGACACAGAGGGTGGTTTTAAAATTTTCTATGATTAAAAATGACGATTTTATAGCGGATTGAATATAAGTTTATTATTATTACCAAAGGTGGCTGCGACCACAAATAAAAATCTTGAGTTAGAAGTTGGTTGATTGTCAAGAAGCGTTGTCGGTTGAAATCGATTATAACTGAATCGATTCAATTGTAATTATTATTATCAAAGGTAGCTGAAACCACAAATAAGAATTTGAGGTTAGAATTTTGTTTATTGTTTATGTCGATTTTAACCGGCAACGCTTTTTGACATGACATAAACAAGTAATAAACTTTCAACTTCAGATTCTTATCACCTTTGGCAGCCACCTTTGGTAATTATAATTTTATTATATTCAATTCGCTATAGAATCGTCACTTTCCATCATAGAGAATTTTCAAGACCACCACTGTGTCAATTGAAAAAATCTCTATTCAATATTAAAAAACATACAATATTCTATTTCAAAATAAAAAGTGGATGTCACTTCCGGTTGCGTTCGGAAGTGAGTGTTGCTTAATGATCAACGCAAAAAATAGCAAAAGTGCTCTCAAATGGGGTATTTGATAATGCTTTGCAATTATTATGGGGTATAAAAATTGCAAAGTATTATATCTCATAGGAAAAAAATTATGGGCTGGTACGGTTTTCGAAAAACACACGGTATATCACACTCGATAGTACATTCAAAAAAACACCTGTTGAAAAAATTGTTGAAGTTTCAAGAAATATGGAAAAATCTTTTTTTTCAAAAGTTTGTCGGTTCTAGTCAAGTTGAGTAAAAGTTTCAAACTATAATCAGATCCATTAACCCAAATTAATAGAAAATGATAGAAAATTCACTGATTTACCTTTGAACAAAATCTTTTGTCGAAATTTTTTAAAACTTCAATAATGTTTGTACGTCATTTGTTGACTAACGTATTAAGTGTGGCATATATTCATAATCACGATGAAAAGTGGAATCGATTCTCATATTGAAATACAGGGTGTTATATTTGAAAAAAAATCGATGTTACACCCTGTAAGTGCAATAAAGTTTTGTGCACAAACATTTTTGTGGGCAGATTCGAAGCTTATGGAAAAAATTGTGTAAGAATCGTTTTCCATTTTTAAAATTATGTTCGAGGGTATGTTTCCAGGGGGGAGGTATGATTTATGCGTGAACACCCTGTACAAGAAATGGAAGGCGTTGGAATGTCAAAAACCGTTTCGAGATAATAGGTGCTTTCCTTTTGCCACAAACTCACTGATCTGATCCAAGTTAGAGAGAGAAAGAGCGAGAAATCACATGCGCGAAAGTGAGATACCACTAACAACTTAGGTCAGAATACTTAGTTCAGGTTGTAAAAGGAAAGCACCTATTGATGCGGTTTTCAAAAATATGATTGGATGTTAAACTCTTGTTTGTTGGTAATGGGAGCTTTGACGTCTAGGTATGTAACGGTTTTATGCGCATGAGGTCAACTTGGGTATAAGGTGGACCTTGAGCTTAGATCTCTAGACTCGACCATACAGTCATACACATCATCCAGTGAATTCTTCTCGCATTTTCCAGAATGAGGTCAACGCAATTAAATGGGATCCGCAAGGCAACTTCTTGGCTTCCTGCTCGGACGACATGACTTTGAAAATTTGGAGTATGAAACAGGACACGTGCGTACACGACCTGCAAGCTCATTCGAAGGAAATTTACACCATCAAGTGGTCCCCGACAGGTCCTGGCACCAACAACCCCAACATGAATCTAATCCTTGCCTCGGCTAGTTTCGACTCTACCGTTCGGCTATGGGATGTGGACAGAGGCACCTGCATTCACACGCTTACCAAGCACACGGAGCCCGTCTACTCAGTGGCTTTCAGTCCGGACGGAAAGCACCTGGCCAGCGGTAGTTTCGACAAGTGCGTCCACATTTGGTCGACCACCACAGGCAATCTGGTGCACAGCTACAAGGGTACCGGCGGCATCTTCGAAGTGTGCTGGAATTCCCGTGGGGACAAGGTGGGTGCAAGTGCGTCCGACGGCAGTGTATTTGTGTTAGATTTGCGCAAATTGTAGTGGGTAATGGGGCATCGTTTTGGAGGCGAATAACTTGTCTTCTTTCATCTGATTTGGCGTTGGCAGTGACATCATGTGTGTCACGACTTATTTGGACTTGGAAGGTACCCCAAGAATTTGATTTCTTGACGCGATGCTGCTTTGGGCTCTGTCCACTCAGTAGGCCAGCCGAGGCGCAGAGATTTTCACAGAGCCCTTTTTATTTTATTCAGTTTTATTGATAGATCTAAGTTACTAATCTAGTGGGCCGATCATCTGGCATTTTTCTATAGAAAAGTCGGACTTTTAGTATTAGCTTTGTTTAGTATCCTGCACTAGTGCAACCTAGATTATACTTTTACCGCATAGACAAGTGGTTTATGGCAGAAAAGTGTAGCCTAGGTTGCACTAGTGCAGGATACCAAACAAAGCTATTATCTTATATTGAATGTATGATTTATCTGTTTACAAACATTTATTATGGCGTTTTTGGCTGGAAAATTGTAAAAAAAAAACACTTTCAAAGACAGCAGAAATTCAACAATAATAAATTATAAATTATATTGTATAGGAAATCCTATTTTATTTGAATATTGATTCCTACTGATACCTACTCCTTCGATGACAAGTGTGAACAAAGAAGAGAAAATCTGATGTGGACGACATGATACTTTTCTGGTGATATTCAGTGACATGAGTAATTATTTTGCTCGAAGGGCCCCTTACGCAGGGAAGTTAGAATTTGATAGCAACACTGAGAAATTTGCATCATTTTTGCACAGAACATATGCCCAGGCATTTTAGATCAAAATTGACCAAAACCTGGAAAAAAATAACGTAAGTCTGAAAATTGGTGGAGCCCTTCTACTTCATCCCCTTACCTTTATTCCCTTACTTGGATAGAATGCAGAACGTCAGTGAGCAGGACGTTACATTAGAAAAGATTAATACCTAATTGAAAAAGGTGTTCCTCAACGCTCAATTCTAGGGCCTTTATTGTACATATTATACACAAACGATCTCTCAAATATTATGACTGATGGTAAGATGGTCCAGTATGCTGATACTTCATTAATTCTCACGAGCAAAAATAAATTATACACACATCAAAAGAATCTAGGGGACAAGCAAATTCAGACGATTTCTAAAATCATCATAACTTTTGGAATATCCCATCAGCGATTTTATATCGGTTTTGTGTTCGATAGCCCAATCTTTCTTTTTCATGCCTTGATCACGTCAAATACGAACAATGTTTTATAAGGTTGCTACAGGGTGATCAATGGAGCAGTGTAAAATTGCCGAGAGTTCAGTACGAGCGCGATTCCCCAAAAAAGAAAATTCATGCATTCCAATAGCACAGTTTTGGAGATCAGTGTTTCAGCTTCGGTAGCGTTTTTGAATTTTGAAAATCGAAGGTGAATTGCCAAAGATATTGATCATTTTATGCGGCCATGTTGAACTTCCAAGAAAGAAGCAAGTGATCCGATTTCATAGTAGTTTTCATCAGGTCTAGAGCGCATGCTCACGAGCTCATCCCTTGCCGGTCGGCAAAAATTTGACCTTCGCGTGCTTGCCAGACTCTCACGGCTCTGTAATAACTCTCCCCACCCTATACCTCTGGTGCTAGCCGACCCGAACTGTCAAATCTTGCGCAAGCCCACCGAAACACAAAATTGTCATGAAAACTACTATTGAAACTTGGAACACACTCATGTCTGGTTCAAGTTATTGGAACTCCAAGGTCAAATATCACTTCCGAGCCGCTATATTGAACTTTTTACATAAATGATTCGATTTGAATAAAACTTTGAAACACACGACTAGAATCGAATCATTCACATAAAAGTTCAATTTGGCGGCTTGAAAGTGACCAAAAAAGACATTTTACCTTGAAATTCCAATTACTTTAAACCAGACATGAGTAGGTACCTATGATCCAAGTTTTAATGTCTTTGGCAATTCACCTTCGATTTCCAAAATTCAAAAACGTTACTGAAGCTGAAACACCAGTCTTCATAACTGTGCTGTATTGGAATGCATAAAAATTTTTTTTTGGGAAATCGCGCTCGTAGGTACCTACTGAACTTTTGGCAATTTTACACTGTTCCATTGATCACCCTGTAGAAAATTTATAAAACATTGTTCGTATTTGACGTGATCAAGGCATGAAAACAAAGGATTGGGCTATCGAACACTGAAAACCGATATGAAATTGCTGACGGCAGTCAAAAGTTATGATGATTTTAGAAATCGTCTGAATTTGCTTGTCCCCTAGATTCTTTTGATGTGTGTACAATGAACAGGACCGGCTTTAGGGTGTGGCGAGCGATGCGACCGCCTAGGACGCCAAACTTTGAAGGGGCGCCTGAGCGCCCTTTATCTCTCCATTATCTCGAAAAAACTTCCCCTGCGGTGCTTTTTTTACTTACAGTTTGTGCGATTTTCAATTATTATCAACATTACTGCGTTATCAATAAAAAAAACATCGCTTAAGATGCTAATTTTTTATTCATAAAAGGGCGCATTACAGAACTTCGCCTTGGGCGCCAAAAGCTGTAAGGCTGAAAGGTACCTACCTATCTATAAGTATTAAGTATCCATACCCTTATATTCAACGCGTAGGTAGGTATTTCAATAAATGAGGTTTCCAAAAAGATATATCGCTTATTAATACAATTTTGCTGCCAAAAAACCATGAAGTAGTTGAAGGATTCCTTAGACTTTCAGTTATGTTGTTCAACTGACAGAGGACACTTTTTTCAGCAATTTTCAGCTGTAGGCATATTAAAACTTGATCGCGTATTTTATTAAATAAACAGGTCAGCAATTGAAGTGGAGTGGGCCACCAAAAAATTTTGTTCCTTTTCAAATATAAATATCAGCGGAAAGAAGCAACTGATTTCAAGACGGTTTACGATGTCTGATAGAGTGATCATTTGTTTACGATGTATGATGTCGCTTTTTTTCTATTGTCGGCAATGTACATGATATACAGGGTGAGAACGGAAGATGTACCGAAATGGCCAATTTTGTATATGTGTAACTATTGTAAAAATGATATCAGACTTTTTGTGACTTCATATTTGGAAAGCTCGAATCAATGTCTCCGAACGGTTTGTCAAATTCCCGTCTATCTCTTCCAATTACAGGGTGATTCTAAAAAAAATATTTTTTTGTTTTGCACTGAATGGGTTTCCTTCTTGGTTTCCTTGTTATCCGATTTTCAAAATATGAACAGCGAATTCAAGCTCATTCTTCGTGAAATGGAGTCTGGAAGTCAGAATCGACTTAAAACAAACATTCGAAACACTGGACTTCACCAAAGGTAACCCAAATATGAAGCACGCTTGGGATCTGTTTTGAATGAAAATTTTTGACAAAAACAACCGCTTTTCAAACGAACCGTTCACTTGAACATTGGACGTACTTTATTTCGCTTGTATCCTCTCCTTAATTATGCGGTTGTAATAAATTCAGTTCCATCACCGACCATTCTTGACTGATACAAGCGAAAACTATGTCCAAATGTTCGGAGTAAACCGTTTCGTTTGAAAAGCGGTTGATTTTGTCATACATTTTTCATCTAAAAACCAGATCCCGAGTGTACCTACTTCATTATGTGGGTTACCTTTGGTAGAGTCCATTGTTTCGAATGTTTTTTTGAGTCGATTATGATTTTCAGGCTCCATCTTCCAAAGAATAAGCTTCAATTTGCCGTCCATATTTTGAAAATTTGATAACAAGGAATCCCATTATCAGTGCAAAACCAATTTTTTTTTAGATCACCCTGTAATTGGAAGAGATAGACGAGACTTTAAAAAACCGTTTCGAGACAATGAGTCGGGCTTTCTAAATATGAAGTCACGAAAAGTCTGGTATCATTTTTACAATAGTTAGGTACACACGAGGGTACACATGATTTAAATTTGACCATTTCCGTACAGCTTCCGTTTTCATCCTGTATATCATGTATATTGCCGACAATAGAAAAAGCTAACATCAAACATCGTAGAGAAAGGATCACTCTATTAGACGTCGTAAACCGTTTTGAAATCGGTTGCGTCTTTCCGCTGATATTTATATTTGAAAGGGAATAAAAATTTTGGGTGGCCCACTTCAATTGCTGACCTGTTTAGTTTCCCAAAGAATGTCACTTATACTTTTGCCGCCAAAAAACGATGAAGCGGACATAGGATTCTCTAGGACTTTCAGTACTTATGTTGTTCAACTGACAAAGAAGACTTTCAGCAGTTTTCAGTTGTACTAAAACTTCAACTCGTATTTTAATGAATAGGCTTCCAAAATAACGTCACTTTGAACCCTTTTGCCACCAAAAACCGATGAAGGGGTTACAGGATTTTTCAGGACTTTCAATATGTTGTTCATCTGACAGAGGAGACCATTTTCAGCAATTTTCAGCTGTATTGAAACTTGACCGCGTGTTTTAATAAATAGTTTCCAAGTCGATGTCACTTGAACCTTTTTTCCGCCAAAAACCGATGAAGCGGGCATAGGACTTTCGGACGGTATGTTTTGAAAAGGGCCGGGTCGAGCCGGGTGCGGGGTATGTGGTATGTGAACATCATGTTCCTACCTATAGAGGTAGCTAGTTTATGAACTGTGAATTGTAATACTGTGAATAATAAATAACACATGATTTTTATGATAGTAGGTAGGTACCTCAAAATTTATCTGATCAATGCATGTGCAATGTACCAAAATTCTTAATTCCTTGTGAATGCCTAGAACGCTGCTTGGAACAAAATAGGTGGGAGTGCCGGGACTTTTCATCAATAGAACTACTGATGCCGGCTGCCGGGAACGCCGGGACAGTGTTCCCAACCGTTCAAAGTGGCATATCCCACCGACCACGCAAAAAAATCCCCAATAGAAACCAAATTTCCCTACTAAAATAAATGCGCCGCAGGCGAAAATTTTCCGAGAAAAGGGATTTTTTTCTTCAAAAAGGGAATAATTTTTGGGTAAAATCCCACAAATCGGGATAACACGCAACATTATTTTTTGCTCATAGAAAGATAAAATCCAATAATCTGCCAACGTGGCAACATTGACAGACCCATAATTTGAGCGGGAAAATTAAAAACGGAATAAGCAAGTTCATTAGGAATCAAAATAAGTATATATTCTTTGATACAACTACTTATGCATTATGTATTATTATTGCAACGTGCGTATGTATATGTAGAGGACAAAAGTCACTAGTCAGTGGCGGTAATTTCAAATATTTTTTCTATAAATTCTGGGAAAATACCTCCATTTCTAATATATTTACTAAACAGGACTATTGACATGAAAAACAAAAAAAAAACAAATATCCCACAAATTTGAAACAAATCCCCCGATCCCTTCCAAGCCCTGAAAATCTCACGAATCGGGATAAATCCCACGAGTTGGGAACACTGCGCCGGGACTTCTATATAGATCTGGTTCAAAGATTCCGGCTGCCGGGACTTTTAGATCTAGTAATTCTAGTTTGACATCCCGCCAATCCCGGCTGCCGGGACCCGATCCACTGCCTTATTATTTGGTTCGCTGGCGCCATAGCCTGGCGCTGGTGCTCCGCTGTGCCTCTGCTGTAATCACGAGCTAGCTTCATGATTGATTCCATGGGGCTCTGGCTCCTATGAGCTGTAGCTTCGAATAGTACGTGAGCCTGGCTCGTTTTGTTTGTTATAACTTTCCAGTTTCCACTAAACATCAACAACTTAGTGTGGTGTGGAGTAGCTGTACTGTGACTACTGTGGCTCCAACGATCCTGGACTCGATCCTGCATTCCTGGAATCTTGTGTGATGTGTGGAGTGTGGTCCGCACACTGCACTGCAGACTATTTCAGGTGTTTTTCAGTGTTTTCAACTTGCCAGGTGATATGTGATGATTTTTCTTGATCAGTGCCAGTGCGACCTGCATTTCTCCATAGACGTTGCGTTTGGTTTGGAACTTTGGAACAACTTTGGAAGACAGCTATACGCTCGGGGCTACGCTAATAAGTCGAGGTAAGATGATGAGTAAAAGCATAGTGTAAAAGTAAATCTTCTCCTGTCCACTATAATTAATTGATTGTAAGTACATTGATAGGGTCTTGAGTTATAAAGGGCAACACAATTTTGATAATTCCAAAAGAAGAAATGAACAAAAGACAGTGTCCAATAAGGTTCAGCGGAAGAAAATTGCGGATTATTCACTAGTTTTTAGGGAAAAAATTATTCAAGTTCTGGGACCCACGCAGTGTATTTTCGGCGGTCGACTCGATTTGAAACCTACTCGTTCGAAACATTTCAAAAGTAGGAATGGACTGAAAACAGTGTCTAAAAAGGTTATGCGAAAGAAAAATGTCGGATTATTCACGAGTTTCTAAGAAAAAAAATACTAAAAGGAACCACACAATACCTACTTGATATATTTTCTACGCCGAACGGGTATGCAACTTAACAAACAATTAAAGAAAGCGGGTTAGACAGAAGGTGGTAGTCACGACGACTCTTACGTGAAAACGTTCAAGTTCTAGTGCCGAAATAGGAGTGGAACAGACTTTGCGTGGTAAAAGGGAATAAGTCCGCAACGGGCAAAACGTGCGATTTTTCCAACAGATTTATATATCACAGACTAGGTCACAGACCTTGTTTGAGATGCAGAGAGCTAGCCTGTGATGAAAACAAAATCAGATAGTTTAAACCCCGTTCATCCCCCAACGGGGGTGAAAAATTACGTTAGAAGTCTGTTTCGCAAAGTGCTGAACGGGCAAACCCTGCGCTCAGAGCCCTTTCTAATGATGAGAAAGGATTTTTCAAATAGTCAGAACTCCGTTCATCCCCCAGCAAGGGGTTGGAAATTACGTCTGAAGTCTGTTCCGTAAAGTGCGGAACGGGCCAACATGCGCTTTTTTTGAACAGAAACTCATCAGAGGCCTTGCTAATGATGAGAAAGAATTTTTCAAATAGTCAGAACCGTGTTCATCCCCCAGCAAGAGGTTGGAAATTACGTCAGAAGTCTGTCCAGCACTTGTTCTGTTCCGCAAAGTGCGGAACAGGCAAACCGTGCGCTTTTTTGAAACAGAAACTCATCAGAGGCGGAACAAACTTCTGACGTAATTTCCAACCCCCGTTGGGGGATGAACGGGGTTCTGTCTCTATGAAAAATCTCTTCTCATCATAAAGTAAGGCCTCTACTGAGTTTCTGTTGAAAAAAACGCAGGGTTTGCCCGTTCCGCCCTTTGCGGAACAGACTTCTGACGTAATTTTCAACCCCCGTTGAGGGTTGAACGGGGCTCTGTCTTTTTTTAAAAATTCTTTCTCACCATTAGCAAGGCTTCTGATAAATTTCTGTAAAAAAAACGCACGGTTCGCCCGTTTCGCACTATCGCACTTTGCGGAACAGACTTCTGACGTAATTTAAAACCCCCGTTGGGGAGATGAACGGGGTTCTGTCTCTTCGAAAAATTCGTTCTCATCATTAGCAAGGCCTCTGATGTAAAAATGTAAAATGTTTTTATTGCACCACTCGAATACAACTGTATTATAGGTTTCGTCGTTAAAATTAGTACAAACATTCAAACACTGAACATCAAGGCTCACAATACTCAGTCACAGTACAATGAAACAATACCTCGAACAATATTGTACATAACATAACTATAAAAATAAGGAACATTCAGTTCATAAATTCATTCATGTTGTAAAAACAGTTTTTTATCAGATATGCCTGCAGTGTGACTTTAAACGTTTTTTTGTTCTCAATTTTCACAATTTCCCGCGGCAATTTATTGTAAATTTTAACACAAGCTAGGTATGGTGACTTTTCACAGAGGCTTGTCCTATGAATAGGAATTTTTAGTATATCAGTATGTCGAGTTTGGGGTCGAGTTTCATACGTATGGTTCGCAGAGTTCTTTCTGAATATGTCGTCATGGTTTCTGACATATAAACAGCACTTCAATATATATATATATATACAAGTCGTCGTAAGCACAGAGTTTTTCACAAAAGTTTCTCGACATGACTGTCTCGGTTTCAAGTTGAACAAAAGTCTTATGATTCTTTTTTGCAGTACAAACATTCTATTGATGTTAGATGAATCTCCCCAGATAACTACATTATAGGATATATGTGAATACACTAGCGCATAATACATTTGTAACAGATAGTTTAGGCTTATGTCATTTTTCAGCTGTAATATCGCAAAATATGAGCTATTTAGTCTCTTACAAACGAAATCAATGTGGGAGTTCCAAGACAACCTGTCATCAATGTTGACTCCCAAAACAGTTGTATGTGCACTTGGTTTTATATTCATAGTATTAACAAAGTCTACGTCTTTCTTACCATATACATACTATATATCTAGTTTTATCACTGTTCAAGATTATTCTATTTTGATAACACCATTGATACATTTGTTTTTCTACCTCTAAAAGATTTTGCCCAGATTTTGCTTTAATTCCTCAAGGGTAGGCGCGGACACGGCGATGGACGTGTCGTCGGCAAATATCACTGCAATTCCCCTGGTTACATGTGAAGGCAAATCGTTTATGTATAGTAAAAATATCAAAAATATCAAAGATGAGTTTCTGTTGAGAAAAAATGCATGGTTTGCCCGTTCCGCACTTTGCGGAACAGACTTCTGGCGTAATTTATCACCCCCGTTGGGGTTGAACGAGGTCTATACTACTTAAGTATCCGAATTTGTTCAATCACAAGCAAGCTCTCTGCATCACAAACAAGGTCTGTGATATGTCTATCTGTTGGAGAAGTCGCACGTTTTGCCCGTTGCGGACTTATTTCCTTTTACCACGCAAAGTCTGTTCCATTCCTGTTCCTGTTCCGCATTTTAGATTTACCCTCCAGAAAAGTTGCAAATTGGACAATACAAACAGCCGGACTATTCCCGGGAATCTAACCCGGAGCTCCCGTGCAGCAGGCAGCCATGCAACCACCTGAGCCACGGGACCGTCTCAGGGGCAATATAGTGGCTTTAGGGTAGGGACGCCCAGAGCGCCGCACTCATATAGGGGCTGGAAGTCGCGGTTAAAAGAAAAATAATAATTATTGATGATTATTACATACAACGCCCTTGATTATCAGACTTATAAGGATAATATTCACTTATCTAAGTCTAAGTGTCAGTGGCAACGGAATAAAATGGATGTAATGTAAACAGCAAAATCTGACAGCTGTCACATCGTACTTCTTTTTTGTAATAATCATCAAAATATCACTCGTGCTCGAGATTTTCCCAGATAATTTTGGTCAAGCGTTTCCCTCGGGCTGGTTGTCCCTATAGATAAATGGCCTCCTCCTGCAGACTCGGGCATTTATCGCTACAACCAGCACTCGTGATCACCTGGCCAAAATTATCGTGAAAATCTAAGCACTTGTGATATTACTGTTGATAATTACCTACGTAGGAGCGTCGATACATCGGTGTCCGTGGATTCGGTTCTCCTTTGCGGTGTTATTTTCCACATTCATAGAGTGCATTATGTCGGTCAAAGCAATGTACACGGCTCTAATTGTGGATTTCCCTGTTCTGAAACCGTTTTGATTTTCATTTAGGATATTTTTCTCTTCAAAAATAATGATCCGATAGATCATATTATAAGGTCTATCGTCATCATATCGATTCGATTGTTATCGGATAGACATACATTTTACGATTGTCGATAGGTAAGGACTTCGCTATGAGTTACGAAATACGCCTGTAAGTAGAAGTAGGGGGTGTAGAAGGGGAATTTAAGCTATTCAGAAAAAAAAAATAGGTTTTACATACAATGGTATTACTTCGCTCCTGCTGTTAACAAGTTGTAATTGAGGATTTTGGAAGAGTAATTTCACCCCCCTACCCTAGCTTAGTTCTAGACATGGGCTGGAAAATTATTACTCAGAGGTGCTCGTGTTTTTTTCTAATCTAAGACGTTTACTTTGAAGGAATCAATTGATTTTTCATATTCAAAATTGTTCACGAAAGAAGGAAAAAAGAGCTCAATTTTGAAAAATTTGTATCTTATTCAGAATAGGTTGATAGATTTTCACTCGGATTTTCATTTCTCCCCAAAATACTGTGAAAGACCTTCAGAATGATGTGCAACTCGACTCCTGTTCTCATTTGCCCGCCGACTTCGCCCCTCATTACTTATCCGTAATTTAAAGTGATTTTTGGGAACTGTTTATGACATACAGGGTGTTTGCAAACTTGGGGTAGAAAAGTGAATATCAGGTATTTCTGTTTTTGGAAATATGGAGGGTCAAAAGGTGGTCCTTCGACCCCTTCTATTTTTGGTTGCTTTGAACGAATTAAGTAAACTCTTTCCATCAGACTGACAAGCAAATTTTTTCATCCTTAGAATGTGTTTTGTGATTGGTTTATTGTACAGGGTGAGTCATAAATCCTAAAAATTCATTTTTCCTTGAAAATGGTCGTGAAAAATTCTAGAGGTTATAAAACTGATGTAGAGCAACAAATAACACAAATAGTTCCCATATGAAATTTCTTGCATGGATTTTCGAAGAAAACTGGATTTTTAGGACTCACGATTCACCCTGGATAGTAAATAAAATTTCAAAACACATTCAAAGGTTCAAAAACATTGCTTTTTGGTCTGTTGGAAAGAATTGACTGGAATCTTACAAAATAACGTGAAAAGAGGAGGTTAAAGGACCACCTTTTTGACCCTCCATACTTTCAAAAATTGAAGCTCTAAAAAATTATGTTTTTCAAAAATTTTCTGATATTTTTTAAGCATTTCCCTTATCGCGGCTCAATTTCCTACCCCAAGTTTGCAATCACCCTGTATCTTATTCAGTGAAAATCATCAACCACTGGGTGTGCACTGAACTTCTATTTGATTAAGGTGATTTCCTAGGTGATTTATAAATCTTGAAAATTAATTTTCCTCCAAAAACTGCCGTGAAAATTCTTCTGCGGAAACGAAAAGAGTGAAAGTATCCTCGAAAGTATCACAATCATCTTGTTCTCAATTATTTCAGGGGCCAATGGAATATTTTACAGGCATTATGCCATTATGGAAGAAAGTCGGATTTTTAAGATTTATGACTCAACTTGTATCTTCAGGAGAAACTGCGATGCACACCCACTGGTTGGTTACTGATTAGTCCATCACAAAGAGTTCCCAAAGAATCATTTTCGGAATCATTTTGAAAAACGGGACGGAATAGGGGCGAAGTCTTGAGCTTTGACCCCCCGACCTCGTATACCTATATTTTTGAAAATAAACGTCATTATTTTTTCAAATATTCTTCTTGTGTTCTTGAGTGGATTCAATATACCGCTCTGGACTCGGGATGCGATACTCCTGAGATACCATGTGAGAGTAGTGTTTTCTTAGAGTCAATACGGGGTGTTTATAAGAAACTGTGATCGCGGCAGGCATGGGTCAGGCCGAAAAACGTTGTAACAGGCGCAATTCTAGTGATGAAAGCGGATTCCAAAGGCAATGCGATCACAGACGTTTATAAACACCCGGTATTTTTCGACGCTCTCGATTATGATGAAAGTTTCTCTATTAAAACTTTATGCACCTCCGCATATTTTGTGCAAGCTGCCTACAGCAAGATCCTGACGAGGTCTTGTATGTTCCTGTTCCTGTGTTTTTTCTGAAGGGAAAAGTGGACGAAACGAGGAACAAGAACAAGAGCACCAAGCACCGCACGAGCTGGAGCAAGATAAATAGAATAAACGAGTAGAGAGAAGGGACGTCGTTCCGCCGCTCGGTCTGGCTCACCGCCGCCGTTCCGCCAGCAGCGCCATCTTTTCGCCGTCCGCGCAAATTCCGGGCGTCGTGTTTATAAATAAAGAAGAAATAAAATGTCGGCATTGTAGTATGGCGTCGGGCGGCGAGAGTGTGGCGGCGGCGGCCAGCGGTGAGAACCGCCCGGTGGCCGGCGGCCGGGGATCGTCTCCGGGAGGCGGCGGTGGAGGCGACGATTCCTCCGAAAGCGACGGCGAGACCGAGCCCGCCAAGTCGTTCCACAGGCGCCTCTCCACCAACCGCGACATTAAATGTTCGGTATGTCCCCGTTTCATGAGCTCTCTTCTGTCTGCTAAGTGTGTCAGTCAAGTCTGTCCCCGACTTTCCGTTTTCCCCCCTCTATTGAGTGTGAAGTTTTTTCGTTACCCTCGAAAACTGCAGTTTTGCAAAGCCATGCCCGGTTCCTCCGCTCCTGCCGCCGCGACGCTGGTGCCGCGTCACGCGGCGTTTTGTTTTTGTTTTGGGTCTTCCGCCAGAGCCGGAGCCGCCGGTCGCAGTAGGCGTGGTGCCTGGCGAGCTCGACGAAAGTTCCGCACAACTCCCCTTTCGCTATTTTCCACCTTGCTCTCTGCTCTTTTTTTTTGTAGACCGGCTGAATAAAAACATTGAAAGCTTATTGAATATGATTGTTTTTTTCCTTTCTTTGTAACATCTTTTTTTGTCTGTGCTTTGTGTGCATGTAGCTGCTGTCTCTGAAAATAACTTGTGTGCATTCAAAAGCTTGTTTGCTTGCCTGCCTCATTAAGGAAATGCCTGATGCCAGGAGTTGAAAAGCGTAACAGGTGGCCATTCAGGCAATGACACATTTAGACACCTGTTATTGCAGCCAGGGCCGGCAACTTACACAGGCGTAATAAGGACGACGAGGAAGCTTAGAGCTTAGAGATCAATAACATTAAAGCGCACCCTGAATAATAATAATAATAATAGTAATAATGTAAATAACCTGTCGTGTTGACGAGTTCACACGATCAATTTGGGAACGAAATTAACTGTCCGCCAAGCTTTGGTCACCCAAAGCTTTTATTGTCGTAGTAAAATTAACTCTACCCACCTACGTAATTGTGCGCTGCGTTGTTATTTGTTTACACTAGAGACATAATACTTTATTTTATTGAAAACGTGCCCGATAGTTCAGCGACCTGCTTATTGGATGATTTCCAAAATGTGGCGTTTTTCATTTGGGTTGTTTATCCTTACCGTTTCTTATCAGTATACCTAGCCTAAATTGTCCTTCAGAAACAGTAGGTAACCTGCCTGCAACAGCGGAGTCACTGGGAAAGAAACAGGGAAGTAGGGCAAGTTGACGTGCCGAATTGGCGGAGGCGCTAGCGCATATAGTTAGTGTTTCGAAAGACAAGTTTTTGTTTTTCTACTTTGCAAGTCGAAAGACAAGTTTTTGTTTTTCTACTTGAATACTTTTTTGCTAATTGAATTAATTTGAACAATCTAGCAAGTTTTGTTATTGATGAATAGGTATCTCCCATTTTGTAATGGTCATCTTATACCGGGTGGCTCACCGAAAACGAAACAGACAAAGTTTCGGGCACTTGACCTCACATGTTTGTATACGGTAATATGTTTACTGAACGGACATAGGCCCCGTCACTGGTTCGGCAACTACGAGCCAGCCTCATAGAAGAGGAGCTGTACCCTCCGAAAACACTGAAATTGGTATGATCTTGAAAAATTTGCATCGAATCGAAAAAAAAATTAACACCGCTATAGAGACAATTGAACCAGCTTTGAAGTGATGTATCACTCAACCCCCAATGGACCTATTTCTTTTTCACGCCCCTTTTGCCTTCTATCGCCGCTCATTGGCTAGATTTGCCTCACAATCTCCCGTAGCAACTCTGTCAGTGCCACTGACTTTCTCCTTGTCATTACCCCCGACAACGATATGTTACAATTTGTCATCAGTTGTCAGTAGAACAGAACCAAAAGTCTTGCCACGACGCTGCAACCTGCAACCTACAGACTCGACAACGCTTTACTTCTTTACAAAAGTGTAGTGTAAGCATCAAATGAAGGGGAACCAGCGTGATAAGTGGATGAAGTATAGTGTGAAAGGATACTTTGAAGACGTACTTGTGAATAACCTGGAGGTAAAAGCGGAGTGCTACAGGAGCCAGAAAAAGAAACAAGCTTCTCAAGAAAATGTCCGGAACAGCATTTGTTTTCAGCGTCATCTTTGTACCTATCACTGGATGAATAGAAATCTTCCACTCTGAAGTGCCGTGAGCACACCAAAACTGAAGCAAAATATTGAGGTTTTGTTGTGAAGTTGTAGTGGGTAATCGCCAAATAGGAAGGTGAGATAGCATTCCCAGCACTTGAACGGTAATTTGGGTGACCCCGCTTTTGGCTTTGTGCAACTTGTAAAACAGCTGAAATTGTTTCGTTCGCCTTCAAATTCTTCCTGGTGCCGGTGTCTTCCAGTGGCGGCCATCCATTTATTTTGCTTATTTTCGTCGGCAGGAAAACCGTAGAACGAAACATTTGAGGGAAATATTCTCTTGAACTAGTGCGGACAACTTTTCACACAATATACGAGCATTTTTCGAATTATTCGATCAGTGTAGCGACACGACACAGGTTGCAGTCATAAGTGACAGTGACAATTCTAATTCATTGTGACAGTATCGCCTTTCTCGAATTTCGCGCCTAATAATTGAAGGCCTTTAATTGGCCAGGGGTGTGGCTTAAAATTGTTCATCCTTGTCTGAACGTCTCTGTTCCCCATAAGAAATAGGTCTATTGTCATTTGAAATTTTCGAAGGGGCTGCCACCCTGACTACGGGAATGAAACTTCACGGTCAAATTAATAGCAGTTGAACGTCCCCCTTGAAAACAAAGTTGACCTGTCCGGGCTTATTTCGAAAAATGAGGGGGAATGCCCGAAAATCTGTCTGTTTCGTTTTCAATGGGCCACCCTGTATAAGCATAGGTGTATTGTAGCTATGCACACTAAAACTTTTTCAACTGGATTTCATTTGAAAACTAACTAGAGTGGAACTCCTAGATTTTACAGTTGAAAATCTAGTTAAAAATTTCAAACTAGATAGGGTAAAACCTCCATTGATTGGCACCTTAAGAGGTTCCTCAAACTTAGAAGTTGATTAATCGTTTGGTATTAGAGGTACGAACCGCAGTTATTTTTTCAGGCATTTTTCAATGTCTTCGCTATATGGTCTTATTAAAGTTTAATGCAAACAGTGTTCTAAACAGCCAAAAAAGAATAAAAATGAAAGCCTTGCATTTGTGCCAGTCATTGGCACTTTAGCCAATGATTGGCACGACGAGCTGAGCCATTGATTGGCACTGCTCGCTAGCAGTGTTTTGGCACTGGTTTGCTTGTTTCATTGGCATTAGACACCACAAGTTAGGTAAAAGGTATTTACCTGAACCATATATAAACATAATATAGATATTTGTGGAACAAGTGAGAAACAGCGAGTATTGGGACGGTGTGAAATAATTAACCAATGGCAAGCAAAAAACAAACGGGTAGGTGCGAGAAAAAACGTTTTACTACAAGACTTTTCCACTACTTATTCATTTCGACATCAAAAAATAAGACCTTATCTAACTTGCAGTAGTAGAAAAAACAATAAAAATGATTCGTGATAATTATCTTTATAGTGTAAATCAATAAATTAAAAAACACAGAAGCGCAGACTCAAACTAAGAGCAAGTCTACAATAAATTTCAAAAAGGAATATTTTGGTAGTTTTAACCTTTTAAAGAAAAAAAGAACTTTTTACAGGAGAGTAGAAACAACTGCGATTTAGAGTCCGGGAATAGTACAGGAAATTACGCTATTTTTCAGTGTAGGTAACTGTAAACAGTATAAACTTACTTTTCTTTGATAACACTTCAAAATATCGTAATTTTCTGTACCATCCCCGGACTTTAAATCGCAGTTGTTTCTGCTCTCCTGTAAAAAGTTCCATTTTTCAGTTACGAGGTACTGCCGTGAAGTGAAGTAATAATTATTCTTATCATCTTCGATTGATTGTCTGGATACCTATCTTGAAATACTCGCAAGTTAGCTATTGGGGAATTATTGTCGTTTCGTTTGATCGTTTGACGCCTTCGACAATCAAACAACACTAGGGCCCGTATTCATATCCCACTTTTAAGCCACATTTAGCATGTCTCTGACAAAAAGCGCTTGGCTACCTGATAAAAGCGGTCGTATTCATAGGCCACCTTTTACGTCCTGTTAGGGCCCATCTAACTAAAGGGGGTGTTGATTTGGCAACGTTGTGAAATGTACTCAAAACTACCTACCCGAAGGTGGACGCAGGTAGGCAAGAACCCCAAGCCGCTTTCGTTTTGCGCCGGGAGCCGCTTCGGGTAGATCACTAGATAGAGAAAGTAGATACATACACCAATCACGGCTCAGCTGGATCTGTTTTCTTTGTTTAGTGATTTACCCCGAGCAGCTCCGCCTGGCAAAACGGAAGTGCTGGCAACTCTTGTTACATTGATGTACTGTGGATTGCATAAAACCTCGCAAAACAAAAAAAAAACAAAACAAAAAACTTTCAGAGAGTTTCTTCCACAGTTTCAAGAATAGCGGCCTGGATCTGTTAACTTAACAAGTGAACACCTGTTTCGACTGTTTTGTGCAAGTCGTCCCCGCCTTGAGTACAGTAAATAGTAAAGGAGTATGACCGAAAGGGACATCCAGAGCATTGCGCATTTCCTGCATTTCGGCGTCATGCTTCATTAATTCAATTAAATCAATATTTCTGAAAGAAAATGTTATTTTCGTCACACTTCCCAAGAACACACGGCACAGCTTGTAGGTTAAATGGACTCAAAACACGCCTGTTGGCACATTTGGATCCCATCTAACTTGACGCATGCGTGAGACCATCCAAAATCGCTTAAAGACACGTAAAAGAGACATATGAATAGACGCGTCTCTAAACATCCCCTTTTAAGACGACTTTAGAGACGCCTGCTTAAAGTGATGATAGAGGCGTGCTAAAACCACGTATGAATACGGAAATGTTAGAGGCGCATCTTTAAAACCGCTTCTAACGCTAAAAGGGGGATATGAATACGGGCCTAGTTCTTTTTCGATACTCTTTAGTGAATGATGAACAATAAAACATGCCATTACGGGAACCGCGCTGCCAACAACAAGAATAAACTAAGCTGAGATGCTGAGATTAAATGACATTTTAACAATTAAAAAAATGGAGCCATCAGAGTGGTTCTCAATTTTAATTTTTTTTTTCGCAAATCTTGCTCAAAACCTATTGAATTGGACGGAAAAATATCGATTCCAATGATTGGAACTTTGCGCAAACGGCATGTTCCACTTATGGGCACCCCTGCCAATCATTGGAGCTTCGCTCAAATCGACATGCTCCATCCATTGGCACCCCTGCCAATCAATGGAAAGTTACCGTTTTGTGACCCAAAAGTTGGCACCAAGAAAAATGTTCAAAATAAGAAAACCACACCAGTGGTTTCAGTAGCAAAATGTAAAACAAAGCTTATTCTTTGAATTATAACAAAACCGAACAAATTTCTGAATTAATTTAGCAAGTTACAAACTACCTATTGAGGGTGAATTCTTAAGAAAATCATAAGAAACTTATCTTATTTGCGATTCTGTCATAAATCCACTCGTCACACAGAGAATGAATGAAGTAATTATTTGTATTATCGACATAATATATCAAACAAGGTTGTTGCATTTTGTGAAAAATACTAGATTTGGCAAAATGGAGATATTTCACTAATTAAAGCGATAAATAAATGGAGGTGCCAATCATTGGGGCCCTGCCAACAATACCCCCTTTTACTCTATCTAGTGGAGTGTTTTGAAAGAGCATCTAGTTATTCGAATTGAAAATACGTAGAATTTCACTAGAAAATCTAGTTAATTCATAAAACACCAGCTGAACTTTTATAGTTATTCTGAATGAAATCTAGTGGAGATTCAGGTAATCCAGTTACCCCGTTACGACATTTTCTAGTTAAACCCCAAGGAAAAAGGATGGGAAATGAAACCGAATACATAGATTTACATAGTATTATATACCTGAATAATTTTATAGGTAATCATAGCAGTACTTAGCTATGGAAATTAACATATTCCTGTCGATGTTCGGATTTCCATTTGGCAGCAACTGGCAACAAGCTCGCAAATGTTCTGGAATGAAAAGCTATGTATTAACTTTTCCAAGCTTTTCAATCAATAAAGTAACGCATGCAGAATTTAAAATCAACAGCTCTAGAAATGTCTAGGTGTTCAAAATCTACCTCAATCTATATCAAAATTATTCAAGTGCCAATAATATGATTATAGGATGTGTGTCACGCATACCATTTTTTCGTCAAAATTCGAAGGTCGTGGGTAACGTGATTTTGCGATTTGGAACCCTCCTCCTTTGTTGGTGTTGCCTGGGTATGCAATCCTTAGAGTATCCAGCGCTGAACCAAAGCGCCTAAAAAATTAACTTATAAAAAGGTCCATCGAAGTTTTATCACTTACATACTTACATGCAAAGGAATATCTGATCAGCTGTATTGCCCGTTGTCCGTTTGTTTGTTTAAAACATGTATATCACTCAAGTAACACGTGCAGTAATAATTATTGGGAGCAGGAACACTGGTTTAATGGGATATTTTTACCAAACATTGATATTGCAACAAAGTTAGCCGAAATACCAAAAACATGGACAAAATGGAGTGTGAACTGTGCCACGTAAACAATGAAATCGACTCATCTTCTATGTCTCACTTTGTGCGCATATGCAGCATCAACTGGAATCTCTTTGAAATTACTGTTATCCAGCCAAATCGATTAGAAAATCTAGTTTGTTAGCGAAAGTAAATAACCTGATCGTTTGATTTCAACTGGATATCTAGCCACTTCATCTCTTAACTGGAACAAAATATTCAAGTCTAGTTCAGCTACCGGTCTCATCTTGGACTCTAATCGGAATGCAGTCATAATAACTAGAAAACTAGGTGGAATCGCTGAAACTAGGCATATCTAGCTAAAATCAACTAGAAAAATTTTTAGTGTGTATATAAGAGGGAAAGTTGTTTGTAGGTGCCTTACCGCCAAACAGGCATTTCACAAAAATCCTGAAATTACGTTATGCCTAACGTCATACAAGAACATTATGACGTGTTGTTGCGAGATCATTATGAACAAATAATCATTGATTATTACATACATACAGCGCCCTTGATTATCAGAGCTATAAAATATAGTAATCATTCACCTATTTCTCACTGCCAAGGGCAGCCGAATAAATTGCACACAACAACAAAATCTGACGACTGTCCTTCGAACTTTTTTTTTTATAATAATCAGCAAAATATCACTCGTGCTTGAAATGTTTCCAGATAACAAACAAGAAGCGATCGCAGTGCTCATTTATCTATAGGGGCAACCCAGCACGAGGGAACACGCTTGGTCAAAATTACCGTGAAGTCTAAGCACTTGCGATAATACTGTTGACTAGATGTTTCTTGTAGTAAACTCTGTTCGAAATTTGGACGTAACCGGTGAAACGACGCGGTTACGTCAGAAAACGATATTTTATTTCGAACTTCAGGGCTCTGTCTTCGTTATTACATACGCGTCTTGGTTGGAAATGGAAACATGTTTTCTGAAGAAAGTGATCCTCTCTTCTGATACCCTATCGATTGTCATAATTGTTCTTTGCGATTATGCACCGGACGCATATTCACATGCAACCGTCAATCCATCCATCCGGCTGATTTCTCTTTGCCCGTATGCAATTTTTCCTAGGACATCAAGGTAGTGATTCCCAATAGACTTAAAATCAGATTGAAATGATCTTTAAATTTAGTTAAGGCTATGGCATACTAATTCCCCGCCTGGCGGAGAAGACGTCTCCATGTCGCCATCATCAACAATAAGAAGTGCAAGAACTTGGTTTGTGTACGATATCTCAATTTTTGGCAGTTTGACATAATTTTTTTTTCAGCATATTAAATTATGAACAATTTGATTAATCAATCACTTCTTTAGGGAAGATGATTCTCGAAATAGAGCTTATGGAAGTAAGAGCATTTTTCGTAACAGCTTCGTGCCATTTGACTTCGAAAACTGCTAGAGTTACCGTAGCGAGAAGAAAAAATTATTTGACGATATTGTTGTGAAATTCGCTGGATGGATATCACGATGCGCGAATAAGACACATCTGCACCATTGGCGGAGGTGCCGTGTATCGAGAAATTGCCAGAATATACGCGGACCCTATGGACTCTTCTAGAGCCACTACGAATGAACTGGCGGTCAATGATGGAATTCACCGGAAGACACTTTGAACATTCACGAATACAATACGCGAGTATACAGAGTGTTCCACTTTTAACCAACCAAACTTCAGGAAAAGATTGTCACAGTCCTTCTGAGTCAGAAAAACATGATAAAAATGCATCTCACTCGGTTTCTGAAAAATATACAGAGTGTCATAGTTCAATTTTATCAGTTTTTGAACATTAACATTGTTAACTCATGAACGGTTCAATGAATTTGCTGTAATTCACCTTAGGTTATAGTTTGCAGACACAGTTAATTACCATGTGGATCCAAACCATTCCGAATTAGGGTAGGCTGTGCCCTGGCGAAAAGCAGCTTTACTTCCCGGAATTTGACCGTGTCACAGCCTACTCCAATTCGGAATGGTTTGGATCACACGGTATTTTGTCGAGTTTCAGTTTGGTTCATCATTACTAGAAGTGGGGTCGGCCCAGTGTTATACGCTGTGGCTGTATTCTTAAGTAATGTAGGTATCTAATGCCTTTTGGCACACATGTTATTAAAACCTATCTTAGCAACTTTGGCCATCGTCGCAAGCAAAATTTTAGTTCTGATACCTACTGTGTAAGTACAGGATGAAACAGAAAATGAAATTGAAAAATTGTATCTTTTGAAAGGAAAAAGATACTGATAAAGTGCAGCACATCATGATACGATGCGCAATTTGATGGTTGTTGAGTAGTCCAGGCAATGGGTAGGTTCTACCTTGCAAAAGGTCGCGGAGAGTCGAAAATTTGCCGTCCGGTACAGTTTTGTGTCCTGATTAACATACTGAGTTTTCGAATTCGGTAAGCCGCCGCTCGGTCCTTCACATCGAAAAGATGGTGCCGAAGGACCCAAAAAGAGCCACTTTTCACTGATCTATTGTGCATCGCCGTCTGACTCACCGCAATAGAACCACATGGCTGTAGTGAGGCCCTTGATAGCATTTACTGCCACGCCAGTGCGATTTTTCGTGGTTAAAAAGAAATAATTCCCTTGGCAAACGTCTAGTTTTTCTTGATTTTGGAAAGATTTTTTTCTCATGCGGACGTATCACAAACTGACCTAACTCAGGTTGATTTCGATCAGCTTCTTTCTTCTTGAGCTCGTCCTGGTCTCATAATTTTCTTAACAGCATTTGTTGACAAGGTGCATTGCAAGAAGTGTAAAATTGCCAACACCAAATCAACAGGCATTTTTTCATCATTACCCTCGATCAAGTATTTAAAATTCCACAGGAAATGATACCTTTGACTGTTTTCTGCTTATACAGCATGTACCGAATCCTCAAATGCCCGTGGGAATACCGAAAAATAAATTCTTTTCAGAGTGCGCGTAGATCTGCAAAGCTGCATCTGAACACCTGAAAATAGTCGTAACCAACACTACAAAACCCAAAACAATGAGTGACAGAAGAACCAGTTCAGGTTACTTATTGTTCAAATTTATGTTGTGTTGGTTACGACCATTTCCAGGTGTTTAGATGCGGTTTTGCAGATTAACGCGCGCTAAAAAAAAATATCTTTTTCGTACTCTCACGTGAATTTCGAAATTCGATCGCATGCTGAATAAACAGAAAACAGTCCAAGCTGTCAATTCCTGTTAAAATTGAACTTCATGATCACTGGCAATTATGAAAAAATGACTGTTAAATTTGGTGTTGGTAATTTAACATTTCTTGTAGTGCCCCTTGTTAACAAATGATGTTATGAAAACTATGAGACCAGAACTAGCACAAGAACAAAGAAGCTGATCGAAATTCACTTGAGTTAGGTCAGCTGGTCATATTTCCGCGTGAGAAAAAATTCTTTTCAGAATCAAGAAAAACTAGATGTTTTCCGAAGGAATTATTTGTCTTTAACCGCGAAGAATGGGACTGGCGTGGCAGCAAATGCGTCAATAGTTTCAAGAAAGTCATAGGTTTCCATTGCGGTAGGTGAGACGACGATAAACAGTGAATTGGTAAAATTTGGTTCTTTTTTGGTCCTTCGGCATCATCTTTCCGATGTGGAGGAGCGAGCGGCGGCTTGCCGAATTCGAAAACTTAGTGTGTTAATCAGGACACAAAACTGTACCAGGCTGCAAGTTTCCGAATCTCCGCGACCTTTTGCAAGGTAAACCCTATTTTAATGTATCGGTCGACTGTACTAGAGGTACATTCAACAATTTTGAAACATTCTAATCATTTTTGAGATATTCTGAAACAAGCGAATATGCCTCACGAGCGTGAGGCTCAGCAGCTGCTCACTTCCTTTTTGAAGGATTTGTAGTGTTGCACGAATCTCGTCTTGATTCTCGATCGAGACGAGATCAAGGTGACCAGATTAGAGAATTCGAGATTGATACGAGAATAAGACTGCCAATACAAGATTTTCGCCTAGAAAAATCTCGATTCTCGACTCTCGAGCTCGACCTCAATTTTTTTGTAATGATCAGGATAGATCGGGTGAAATCTCGTCTCGATCTCGTCTTATGCAACACTTATTAGTGGACGCAAGATGTTAGGATTCTACCGTTATTTGGGCAGAAATTTCAATATGGCAGCCAAAATAGCGGCAGAATTATGAAATTCGGTTGGAAAATCAGAACGATAATACTAGACAAGAGTAAGTTCCAAGTTTCATGGAAATTGTTCCACTAAAGAAATTTCAATATACGGTGGCCAGATGGCGGCAAAATGTTGAAATTTAGCATTTAGCTAGGAAATAAGAATGTTCATACGAGATACAATCAAGTTCCAAGTTTCATGACAATAATTTTAGAAATTCAGCTTGTAAATAAGAATGTTCATATCTTTATGTGTTCATATAAAATAAGAGTAGTTACGTTCCAAGTTTTATGACAATGGTTCCACTGATAAGAGATTCCAATATGGCGGTCAAGATGGCGGAAAAATGTTGAAATTTAGCTAGAAAATAAGAATGATCATACTAGACAAAGGTAAATTCCTCGTTTCATAAAGTTCACATCGCCTGCAAGTTTCGCTCAAATTGGACCACTTTCAGAGAAATTCAAAATGGTTGATTGAAAATGGCAGCCAAGTGATAAAATCCTCAGTGTCAACTTTATAATGGTGGACACGTACATATTCTATTGGCGTTTGCACCATTGCACCACATCGATATCTCTTTTCATTGGAGACATATAATAATAATTCTCCTAGTTCTCAGCCATTCCATGATAACGGACGGGACAAAATTTCCATGTTTTCTTCTACTTTTAATATTATATCTTTATTATGGCCTGAAATATATTTATGAACAATATACCACGTTGTTCAGAAAGAGTCAGTTCATGCAAATTATAGGAAGTTTTTGATGTGAATCTGTATAGATAGGCTGGGGTTGTGAATGTTGCGATACAAATATGATAACGGACGGGACACGAAATAAAAGCTCACGAAACCACTGCGAATATTTATTTAAATAACTGCGAGTCTCTTGGGATATCGATTCTAACTTTACCATTGACTGAAAAAGCATTGAACAGGTGTATGTCAAAACAAATTTCGTTTCGATACAACAAAGCAAACCAGAGATAAACTGAAAAAATACTGATAACGGGAAAAATCACAGATTTTTGAAGTTCTTTGAAGCGAAGTTTATTGAAATTCCACTTATTCCTGCACTAGACAAGATTCTTCTGATCGATTAGAGTTGAAATGTCAAGTGCTACGATCATTTTTTGTTTTCAGATACAAAATACGTTGACATAAAAAAACGAAATATGGGCATTTGGTTCACATTTTCCGTGGAATGGCTGTTCTATCACTTTAAAACATGTTCAATATGGAGAATACAAGATGGTGGCAGAGCAGCAATTGTCGAAAATTGTATGTTCCTTGATGTGGTTTACGTTGCCTGCAAATTTCATTCCAATTGGACCACTTTTAGATGAATTCAAAATGGCGGCCCAAAGATGGCGGCAAAGTAACAAAAAACCAAGCAAAAAACCAAAAATAATAAATATAAAATAATAATAATTGAATAATATACAGGGTGTTTCATGACTTATACGACATAGCATAAGGATAGATCCAGTTTTTTGAGGCGGATCCAGATCTGGCTTCGAAATTTTTCCAAGATCCTGCGTTTCCAAGTTACAGGGTGATTTAAGTATTTTGGTCAAAACTTTGATAGGTCATAACTTTGGAGCAAATGAATGGAATCGAATGAAATTTGACAGGAAATGTCTCTTACCACGAACAATCACAATGACAAGGCATGAAATAATCCAGGGTCGGACTGAAAAAAATGGCCCCCATCATTTCTTGGGGCAAAAAAGCCATTTTCGCATCGGATTCCTAAAAAAATGCCATTGTATTTGGAAAGTTGAGAAAAAATGCTACAGAATCAGCTATCCAATACGAACGGCACACCTCAGTAGGTTTAGTAAAACAATAAAATAAAAAAAATTGAAAATTTAAATAGCGATATTTCCTGAATGATTTGAGATAATTCATCGCAATTACTACTTTCCAAACAGGAAACGAGCAACATTTGAAAAAAAAATCAAAACTCCTAACAATAGGTGATGAATACATTACATGTTATTAACAAATGGTTTTCCTTAACCTTTAATTCAGATGTTCACAATGTCAACACCAGATTTAGGGGATCCATCCCCCCTCCACTCCACTCCAAAGAACTGTTCAAACGATCATTCACTTACCAGGTCTATAAAATGTTTAACAACTTGTCATTTGAGTATGTCACCCTCGGTTTGAAGAGTTTTCGAACACAGCTTTCTCAAACTTTGATGAACTGCCAGTGATGTAAATAATGTAAATGTGTATGTTCGATACTTGTACAGTTTTATTCACTTCACTTTAATTTTGTAGAATGTACAATCTTTCGTTACTTCGTATTGAGCGGAGTTAGGTGGAAGAACAGCTGGTGAGCCAAGGCCTGCCTATCAAGCTGAATCTCGCTCTGCTCAAATGCTTCTCTAATAAAGACCATTTTCAAAATACCCTCCCCCAACTTCGACGCATTTTCCACATGTCGTCACTAAATGTCTAGTGGCTTTTCGAATGGTTGGTGTATTGTTCCGCGTTTCATTAGCAGCTGCAATGATCTTTTCTCTACAATCCTTCCTGGTATTCATTTCCGTCTTGTAGACCTCTAGATCTTTCATGCGGCCCCATACATAGTAATCTAGGACTGTGAGATCAGGAGATCTGGGAGCCAGGAATGAGGACCCCCGCGACCAATTCAGCGATGGGGGTATTCTGCATTCAAGTATTCTCTGGCGTTTGATGGAAAATTAAGACAGTGCTCCAATTGCATTCTGATGTAGAATTGTTCTTCTTGCTAATCATAAATCTTCATAATTATGTGCCTGTTGTTTCGGGGCCTGTTCAAATTGCCATATTTTGGGAAGTAGAGCAGCTGCAGACACCGGCACCTCTCTAATTGAAGCTTAGATTTAGGGCTTATTTCCGCAAAAAAAGAATTGTATTGGTTGAACGGTTTATGAGAAAATCACGCCGAGATGTTTTAGCTGGGATGCACTGTCTTGGGTATTGAAGTAGAAAATGAAAAAGGACCTACCTTGTGACGTCCAGCGCCGTGAGATGGAGAGAGCGCTCTCTGTGCATGGTCCGCTGATGTCCAGCGCGTCACGGTAGGGTAGATTGTGGGTTGAAAAATGGAGTGATACACAATAACAATAATGAGAAGTCCGAAATCGCCCTCGCACAACGCGGGTGGCGAAACGGAACCGAGAAACGAAAAAAATGAAGAGAACCTTCAAAACTGAAACTGAAAAATTCCCACTTATGGGCACACGAAAACCCTCATGCCACGGTACAAAAGAACTCTCAGCGGAGGTTTTCACTGAATTTGTGGTGCGGAGTGGTTGACGACACTTCAATTGGGCTACATTTCTTTGAGGAACGGCTGACGGGGAAGGCTATCTGAACTTCCTCCAAAATGTTTTGCCTATTTTCAACAAAATGGGGCACCGCCTCATTTTTCATTAAACGTCAGAGAACACTTGTACGCAGAATACCCCCATGGCTGGATTGGTCGCGGGGGTTCTCATTCCTGGCACCCAGATCTCCTGATCTCACAGTCCTAGATTACTATGTATGGGGCCGCATGAAAGATCTAGAGATCCACAAGACGGAAATGAATACCAGGAAGGATTGTAGAGAAAAGATCATTGCAGCTGCTAATGAAACGCGGAACAATACACCAACCATTCGAGAAGCCACTAGACATTTAGTGACGAGATGTGGAAAATGCGTCGAAGTTGGGGGAGGGTATTTTGAAAACCATTTGTTAATAATATGTAATGTATTTATCACCTATTGTTAGGAGTTTTGATTTTTTTTACAAATGTTGCTCGTTTCCTGTTTGAAAAGTAGTAATTGCGATGAATTATCTCAAATCATTCAGGAAATATCGCTATTGAAATTTTCAATTTTTTTATTTAATTTTTTTACTAAACCTACTGAGTGTGCCGTTCGTATTGGATAGCTGATTCTGTAGCATTTTTTCTCAACTTTCCAAATACAATGGCATTTTTTTAGGAATCCGATGCGAAAATGGCTTTTTTGCCCCGAGAATTGATGGGGGCCATTTTTTTAGTCCGGCCCTGGATTTTTCCATGCCTTGTTGGTCATTGTGATTGTTCGTGGTAAGAGACATTTCCTGTCAAATTTCATTCGATTCCATTCATTTGCTCCAAAGTTATGACCTATCAAAGTTTTGACCAAAATACATAAATCACCCTGTAACTTTGAAACGCAGGATCTTAGAAAAATTTCGAAGCCAGATCCGGATCCGCCTCAAAAAACTGGATATATCCTTGAGCTATGTCGTATAAGTCATGGAACACCCTGTATTATACAAGTGAAGAGACAAGATTTTAACTTTCTACATTAAAAAACCAAAAGTCAACTTGACATTCTGGACATATGTACCTACTATTGATCAGCGTTCACGTCACATCGATATCTCTTTCTCCTGAGAGGAGTTACCCTGGGTATGAACGGACGGACGACGAACAAAGTGAAGTTAAAAGCGCCTTTTCCCCATTCGCCTTTTTCCAATTTTTTTGGGAAAGTGCGCTAAAAATTGAAGCCTGTCAGAAAAGGAAAAATGTTCGTGCACTTGTGCACTTCGAAGTAGTTGAACTTCTCCTCGGGGAATAAATCTAGAGCGCTGGAACTTTCTCTGATGGATAGCTCAGGTTCTCAAGGGTGGCCATTGCGCATCAGATAGCATTCCATGGTTGCGCCGCCATCTTGGTCGCCATACTGAAATCTCTTAGCACATTTCGTGGAACTTATGCGCAAGCGTGATATCGAACATTGACGGATAAGCGAGTCTGCCGTCAACTGTCAAATTTTGCGCGAGTTCCGTTTTCTCAGAGACTCTCACCTGGGCCGCTATTCTTGAATCGTGTGAGAAAAGTCCCTGGGAGTAAAATACATTCCGCAGTACACTGATGTAGCGAATGTTGCTTAAAATCGTGGTTTTTAGGCAACTTTTGCTACAGAAGTGTAGTACGGATTATATAAAACTCCCAGGGACTTTTCTCACACGATTCAAGAATAGCGGCCCTGCTCTCTGTTTCGTGATGTTTCGAAATGGTGTAGACACGCGCCGGCTGTCTGATTTGCAGCTCCCAAAAGTGCACCATTTTGTAGCGCTTTGTTTTAAACGATGCACGGTCATTTCCATGTGGAAATTAGCACGTTGGAATTTCACGGTTTGTTGGTTATGTCGGTTTGTTATTGTTATTGACTCGCAGGACTGTCATTTTCTGCTAAAAATCTCGTGCATGCGCTCAGCTTCGTGCTAAAGTGTGACCTTGAAAATTCCATGAAATGACCCCAGAAATGACCTATAATCAAACAATTTTCATGAAACTTGGAACTTTTGTCTCGTATGATCATTCTTATTTTCAAGCTAAATTTTATGATTTCACTGCCATCTTGGCCGCCATCTTGAAATTCCTCACTAGTGGAACGATTGTCATGAAACGTGAAACTTACTCCTAAGTCGCAGCTTCTCTCCTCAAAGGTCGCCAGTCGATTCAAATAAAAACCTCCCTTTGTCCTTGGATACCCGTCGGAAAAGTATTTTGGGCCACAACAAATTTCAAGGACAGCCTTATGTGCTTTTGCTATTCCGGCTTCGGAAAAATCTTGAAAATTGAAGAGAAATGGTGGGTAATGAAGATGACTGACGGCAATAGCACTCGCGGTGAAGTACCTACTTGATATTAGAAAAAACAAATGAGTTTTCAATGAGATTGCGACATCAAAGCAACTCGTTCTGATGAGACGACGTCTGAAAATTGTATAGGGAGCGGGATGGAAGACGGACGGCATGCTCTTGCCTGGTGTTCATCATCAAGTCCTTGCAAGACCGTGCTGGATGCATTCGGGCTTGAATTTAATTTCGGGCTGTATTAAAGTCTTTCATCATAGTATGTTGACGTATGACGTAGGTACACATATTAAAAGGCAACAGAGAAATTTCAGTCTCGCGGCATGGTTCATAATCCTCGCCTCGGTTATGATGATAACGGTGGTGGTGGTGGTGGTGGTGGTGGTGGTGGTGGTGGTGGTGGCTGATGGAATCGGTTGGGGCTGCAAAACGATTTCGAGCGACGCCTGTGGCAACGACGAAAAATGCGAGGCACGTGCGCACCCTAAAACTGTCAATTTCACAAGAAGATGAATATGGGTCCCGCTTATTTGGACAAGATTTGGAAAGTTTAAGGGCACGCAGTTAACGGAAGTATATGGATCGCTCTTCCTTCCGATTTTCCCGCTGGACGTCTCCATCCATAGAATAGGCAATAACTCGGGCAGTAGGCTACACTGGAATTTTTTTTATTATCCATAAAGTGACCTATTCTCCTATTCACGACTCTACAAGAACAAAGAAAATCAGAGTCTGGCAGCCATATGCTTTTGCCTGCGACTCCACTATTTTTTCTTACTACGAGGTGTTTTTTTTTTGTAATTATGAGTGAGGGACATAAGAGTAGGTTGTACTTAAGACAAAAACAGCCTCATTCTCCTGCATTTGGCTGGAGTATAGCTTGCCCTATTCACTTTAAATAAATAAAAAAAACGGTATACATGAGTACTTAACTGTAGTATGTATGGCTAACGGTAACTGTTAGCCATACTAGTCGTTGAGCCAGGATCCAGAAATCATGATTTTGGTTTCCACCCTGGGGACTTGACGTATCATACTTTTTTGGATTCCCCACAACACTAGCATAAAATGAAGCTATGAAACGTTTTCGTATCGAGTAGCCTAAGGCCGCCATCTTGAAAAGATGGTGCCGAAGGACCTGAAAAGAATCACTTTTCACCAATCCACTGACCATCGCCGTCTCACCTACCGCAATGGAATCATATGACTTTATTGAAACCCTTGATAGCATTTTCTGTCACGCCAGTGCCATTCTTCGTGATTAAAAACAGATAGTTCCTTCGGCAAGCGTGTATTTTTCTTTGTTTGAAAATAATTTTTTTCTAATGCAGGAATATGACAAAGTGACTTAGCTCAAGTTGTTTCCGATCAGCTTCTTTCTCTTTGAGCTCATTCTGGTATCATAATTTTCATAACAGCATTTGTTGACAAGGTACACTGCAAGAAGTGTTGAATTGCCAACACCAAGTTCAACAGTAATTTTATCATTGTTGCCATCGAGCAGAAACTTTAATTTTAACAGAAGTAGTTTTCTTGTACTGTCTTCTGGTTATACAGGCATGAATAGAATTTCGAAGACCACGTGGGAGTACCGAAAAATCAAGCATTTTCAGAGAGCGCGTTAATCTGCAAAGCCACCCTAAACACCTGAAAATGATCGTAATAACCAAAACTACGAAAATCAGAACAATAAGTAATCTAAACTGGTATGTCTGTCACTCATAGTTCTGATTTTTGTTGTGTTGGTTACGATTATTTTCAGGTGTTTAGGTGTAGCTTTGCAGATTTACGCGCTCTCTGAAAATACTTATTTTTTCGTTATTCCCACGTGGTTTTCGAGATTCGATTCATGCCTGTATGAACAGAAGACAGTACAAGCTAGCTATTTCTGTTAAAATTGAAGCTCCTGGTCAATGGCAACAATGATTAAATTACTGTTGTATTTGGTGTTGGCAATTCAACAATTCTTGCAGTGTACCTTGTCAACAAATGCTGTTATGAAAATTTGAGACCAGAATGAGCTCAAGGAGAAATAAACTGACCGTAAACAACTTGAGCTAAGTCAGTTTGGCATATTTCCGCACGAGAAAAAAATAATTTTCAAATCAAGAAAAAATACACGTTTGCCGAAGGAACTATCTGTTTTTAATCACGAAGAATGGCACTGGTGTGGCATCAAATGCTATCAAGGGTTTCAATAAAGTCATATGATTCCATTGCGGTAGGTGAGACGGCGATGGTCAGTGGATTGGTGAAAAGTGGTTCTTTTCAGGTCCTTCGGCACCATCTTCTCAAGATAGCGGCCTTAAGCTACTCGATACGGAAACGTTTCATAGCTTTATTTCATGCTAGTGTTGTGGGGAATCCAAAAAAGTATGATACGTCAAGTCCCCAGGGTGGAAACCACTCGGGTCCTCTGGCTCAACGACTATACCTACCTACTGATTGTGCACTTTTCAGAATATACCATTATAGTGCGGCGGTTAGTCAAACCTACCTTGCATTTTATTCCAGAGCATTCAGACTTGGTACAGTTGCAGTACATACCCCCAGCTCCAGCTTTCTCCTAAGAAGTGGAAACAAGGTTGCAACCCCGGAAGAGCAGCGGGTTGCCTACCTAACAGGGGTAGATTTCAAAACCTCAACAAATCGTCCGTTTTGGTGACTTCTATGGACGAGGATCGGTCCCCCACTTGGCTTTTACTAGTTTAAGGCATATGTCAACCTTGGCGATGGGTCCTGGAAGCGGCTTGTAGACAAGCCAGGGGCACAAACAATCAATACCGGAATCATAGTGTTTCCATCACCATTTTCAATAACTCAGTTATTTTTCAAGATATTCGGATGAAATTCGGTAGAACCATAGAGAGTAAAGTCAGGAAGAGAATGCCGTGTGCTGCCACCGTCCTGGCCTGCTATATTCAAAAATACGACAGTCAACTGTTTTCTCCTCCTTATGGCCGCCATCTTGAATCCACCCATTATTGAATAAATGGAAAATCAATTGGCTAAACAAATCATGGTCTTAAGGGACAATACAGATGCAAAAACAACTATACCCAGTGAGCAACTTCTTTTTTTTTTTTTTTTTTTTTTTTTTTTTTTCCTTGGGTTTTATTTTGCTGCATCAACCGTAATAGGTTATTAGCAGCTCACATTATTTGTTTTTCATTTAGGGCTTATATGGAGTCGTATACATCAATATCTTTCAAAAAGTTTAGTACAGAGTTGTATTTGTCTGGGTCTATCAAGTTGATTTCACTTTCGGTTATGTTGTGCATGGTTCTTTGTATGTTGTATTTTGGGCAGACATAGAGGATATGCTCGATGGTTAGTATGACGTTGCAGATTTCGCACTGCACACGGTCTTGTCTGGACAATAGGAAGGAGTGTGTCAGTCTGGTGTGTCCGAGCCTGAGCCTAGAAAGTTTAATTTGGTCTTTTCTTTTTTCTGGGTATTTAAGAGTGGTAGATACGGATGGTTTAATCTCTTTGAGGTAGGTATCTTTTAGGTTCCAAGTTTGTTGCCAAAGTGTGACTATTTTATTTTTTATATAGGTCTTGATATCATCTGGAGGATTAACTTGACAAGGTGGGAAAATGATAGAGGTCGTCGCTCTTTTTGCTAGATCGTCCACTTCTTCGTTTCCCTCAATTCCGACGTGCGCTGGAGTGTACAGAAATTTTACCCTATCAGCTACATCAAAGAGCTGATCTTTGATATTTTGTATAAGGGGGTTGCGGGGATATAATTGCTTCAAGGCATGAAGTGAGCTCAATGAATCCGAGCAAATTATATACCTTTGTTCCGGGATGGTTTTTATATAGACAAGTGCCTGCGAGATGGCACAAAGTTCTGCTGTGAAGGTGGAATTGTGGTTTTGGAGGTGGTAAGCTTCTCTGGAGGATGGAGTAATTATGGCTGATGCCACCTGATTGTCAATTTTAGATCCATCTGTGTAGATTAACTTGTGGTTTGGAAAAAAGGAGATGATTTCCAGAAAGTTTGCCCTGATCAGGGTGTGGTTCATTTCCGATTTTTTGTATTTCGCGAGGTCAAGAATTGTTTGTACTTTAGGTAGTTTCCAAGGTGGATTCGAAGAGTTTTGCCAAGGCAAAGTTTCAGGGATTTTGAAGTCAATTTCTAGTTGGATGCGATTGACTCTTTCGTGTATGGGTGGGATTATGTTCCTGTTAGAGTTGTAAAAATTTTCATGCCTGTTTGAGAATACCAAGTCATAGTTTGGGCTTTTTGGGTTGGCTGAAATGTTAATTGCGTAGTTCAGGGTCATACGCTTGATGCGTAGTTCAAGAGAAGGCTCATTAACTAGTGCGAGTAGACTTTCCACCGGTGTTGTGCAAAAGGCCCCAGTTGCAATTTTTATAGCTCTTGATTGTATAGTTTGGATGGATTTAAGATATGATTTTCTAGTGGTCATATATGCAATGGCACCATAGTCAAGCTTGGACCTTATCAGACTTTGATATATCATCAACAGGGTCATAGAGTCTGCTCCCCAGGAATGGTTGGATAAGACTTTCATGAGGTTCAAACCTTGGATGCAAGATTTTTTTACTTGACTTATGTGGTTTTTCCAGGACAATTTATGATCAAATATGACACCCAAGAACTTTGCTGAGTCAGAGAATTTTAGGCTCCTGCCGTGGAGGCGAAGAAGAGGTGATCTTAACTGCTTGGACTTGCTAAAGTTGATGCAGTGTGTTTTTTGAACAGAGAATTTGAAGCCTGATATTTTGCTCCAATTTTCGATGGTATGTAAGGTGGACTGCAATATTCTTTGCGTGGATTCAGGATCCTTTCCCCGAAGATATATGATTAGGTCATCTGCAAACAGGCCGCAGCGGACGGGAGATTTGATCTTTTCAAGTATCTTGTTAACCGCTATCAAAAAGAGAGTCACACTTATCACAGATCCTTGGGGAACACCGTTTTCTAGACCTTTTGTTTGTGAGAATATATTATTGACTTTCACCTTAAATGTCCTGTTTTTCATGAAGTTTTGGATAAAGGCAAGAATATTTCCCTTAATGCCCCAGTCAATCAATTTGTCTATGATTGGTCGAGTCCAAGTCATATCGTAAGCCTTCTCTACGTCGAAAAAGATTGCCAGCAGACTTTGTTTTACAGCGAAGGCTTCATGTATCTCTGACTCAAGTTGCACAATGTTGTCGATAGTTGAACGATGCTTCCTAAAACCATTTTGCCCAGGATGGAGTAAATTGGATTTTTCCAGGTGCCAGTTCAGGCGATTGTTGATGATTCTCTCTAAAACTTTACACATTGTGCAAGTTAGCGATATTGGACGGTATAAATTTTTTTCATAGGTTGGTTTATTAGGTTTTAGGATGGGCAGAACTGTAGAGTGGGACCAAGAGTTCGGAAATTTTTGGGTTTGCCAGATTTCGTTGTAAATGTCCAGTAGTTTCAGCTTAGCACTACATGACAAGTTCTTGAGAAAGGCGTAAGGGATGTCGTCAGGGCCGGGGCAAGTGTCTTTGGATGAATGTAATGCTTCTTCGAGCTCTGCAGAAGTAAGTGGCAAATTTAAGGGATGTAAGTTGTTTGTAAGATGTTCATCTACCTTTTGAGATTCCCTATTTCTTTTGTACTGCAGGAATTCTTGATCGAAGTTTGAATCACTGGAATTTGCACAAAAGTGTTCGGCCATGATTTCAGCTATGTCGTTGTCGGTGTCGTATATTTGGTTGTTATCTTTAATGGTTACAATTTTGGGGCGAGTTATAGACTTGAGTTGTTTTACTTTATTCCAAACCTCTGACGCTGGAGTCGAGGGATTGATAGTCGAAACATAGTTTTCCCAAGATTCTTTCCTACTTTTTTTAACTAGATACCTTGCTCGTGGTCTAAGTTTTTTGAAGATCAATAGATTTTCTGGGGAATTGGTTCTTTTAAATCTGTTGAATGCATTTTTGCTGAGTTTAATTGCTTCTGCAACTTGTTTGTTCCACCACGGTACTGGTTTACGGTTCTTTGGAATAGAAGATTTACCTATATGGTTGTGGGCAGCAGACAGCATGGTGTTAGTAAATTCTTGGACGGAATTATTGATGTCTTTTCCGCTGAAGGACTTGGACTCAAGTTCATTATCAATTTCGTTAGAATATTGGAGCCAGTTGGCGCTTTCAAGATTCCATTTAGGAGAGTTGTTCGGAGTATTTCCAGTATTGACTAGAAAATTATTTATTTTAATGGGGTAGTGGTCACTACCATAAAGATAAGAATAAGTTTCCCATGTTAAGTAGGGTGTGAGTGTGGGACTGCATGCTGTCAAGTCAAGAGCGCTGTGGTTTCCAGTGAAGGTATTCAGTCTGGTTGGGGATCCGGTGTTCAAAAGCGTTAGGTTAGAGGAGTCGAGCAATTGTTCAATTTTTAGACCTCTTTGATTTGTGTATTGTGAGCCAAATATTATGTTATGGGAATTGAAATCACCCAGTATTATGCGTGGGGTCGGTATTTGATCAAGGAGGTCTGATAGCTCTTGTTGGATGATTTCTCTGTTAGGAGGAATATAAATATTGCAGATGGAGATTTTAATTTTAAGTTGGATGGAGAAAGCGACAGCTTCCAAGTTTGTATTTAGTTTAAGTTCATGCGTTGTGTAATTCAAACTTACAAAAGAGGAGACTCCACCACTTGATCTTTCTCTGTCAAGACGATGTTTGGAGAAACATTTATAACCCTTGAGGCTGGGATCATTTTTTAAGTGAGTTTCCTGTAGACAAATTATGGGGGGGTTATCCTCAGCGATTAGTAGTTTGAGTTTTGGTAGATGGGTATAATACCCATTTAGGTTCCACTGTAAAATAAACATGTTGAATAAATTAGAATAATTCGAGATCAGATTGGGATAGATTTTCTTCTCGTGAGTCAATAGAGGTGTTACTTTGTGTTCGTGGATGATTCAATGTGTTTTCCTCGCCTTTCATGAGATTTCTGATTTTTTTTTGGATGCGGGTGAACTTTCCTTTCATAGATCTATTTTCCAGGTTAGGGTATATTTCAAACATCATATTTATCAGCGAATCAACATCATTTGTGCACCGTTTAGCTTCGAGTAATGGGTTATTGTTTCCTTTGCAATTTTCAAGGAAACCCTTGAAAACGTCAAAGGTCAGGGGAAATGCTTTCGGGTTTTTATCTATAAGAGTTTGGATAATTTCGAAATCTGCGTCCATGTTAAGAGATTCCGAGGAGCTAGAAGTTTTGTTTTTCGTGAGCTCGGTGTCAGGTCTCGAGATTTTCTGTTTTTTTGGTAGATTTCTAGGCTTAACAAAGGGGGCAGATAGAGATTCCTGAGATGCTTCAATATCATCGAAAGGGTCTTGTGATTTATCTATCTGTTCATCTATCGCCGGTGAGTCTAAACTCTCTGATGGAGGGGGGCGTTTTCCTGAACCTTTTGGTAGGTCGACTTCAAGATTTTCCAAGGTCTGGGATACTAAGGGTTGTTGTTGCTCTTGTTGAGCCCGACATGAGCTAGAGATATGCCCCTGCTGACCGCAGATAAAACATGTAAGATCGTCATATGTTAGGAAGATGCGATAATTAGTATTTTCATAGTTGATGACCAAAGTTGGAGTTAATTCAGTTTTTTCATCAGGGGAGGCATAAACATGCCTTCTGAAGCTCAAGACGTGAGAATACTCTTCATCCTCATAACCATAACCTGCTCTGAGAAAAGATATTGGTGAAACCAGTTTCATTCCGGTATTCTTAATTTCTTGTTCAATGATTTCATTTGGAATTGATGGGCAAACGTTCGATATTATAATTCTTTTGGAGGGAGTAATCAGTTTTCGGATTCCTATGTCGATACCTTTGATAGTAATAAACTTGTACTTGTTTGTTAGGTCATTTACCATCTGTGGGGATGACAAATAAATGTACATGCGGTCGTTTGAAATGCGAGAGGCAAACATGATGTTTTTAGGACCCACAATTTTACCAATTGATTTCACATAATCTATTCTTGTTAGTTCTTCGTTGATGTTCATAATAATTGCTTGTTCTTTTTTCGGGTACATTATTGAAGGGCGAGACTTAGCAGCGTTAACATAAGAAAGAGTGTTGTTTTGTGTACTGTTTGTGTGTGTGGATGGGCTTCTGTAGTCAGAAGCCATCTTATTCAGTTCAAGAGCGTAGTAGGTTCAATAATTGTAAACAATTGGTACGCCACTGCCGGGCGCACCTGGCATCCAGCAAAAAGTGCTGTTTTTGCCGAGATACAACTTTGGATAGATACCACTGACCTGTTTCTGTTGAGAATAAACCTGCATTAGAAGGATGTTCCCATGGATGGCTTGGTCCAAGACGAGTCCTGGTTGCGAAGGAGAGCAGATTGGTCGAAAAAACAGGGTGAAAACACTACTGTAAACACGTGGTTTTCGCGTATTCTTAGGAGAGCGGTCAAATGCGTGTTCACTGCGATAACACTCTTATCGAACCAAACTTCTTTTTAATTGACTAAAAAGAGAGCTGTAGGACCATTGGACACATTTTCACAAGTTTCACAGAGCTTTGGCGCTCACCATGGTCAAAATGACCATTGGATAGATGAAGGAGGGTGTTCAAAATTATCCTCTATCTTTTTCAAAGTGGGATACAAAACCATTTTGATTCAAGTTCAGTCTTTCCTGAAATAGCCTGAAAATATTCTGAAAAAATGGGTAGTTCACTATAAAATTTCATACTTTGAAATAGCCGAGATATAGTCAATTGAGATGGATTTGCTCACTGGGAATGGTTATTTTTGCACTAAGATCATTACCTATGACTATTATCATTAGTACAGATCAATTCCCCACTTATTCAATAATGGGTGACTTCAAGATGGCGGCCAAGAGAAGAAAAAGAGTTGACTGTCATATTTTCGAAGATAGTGGACAGGGACAATAGCAACAAACGGCATTTCATTCTTGACTTCACTCTTCAAAGGACTACCGAATTTCACCAAAATATCTTGGGAAAACACCTCGGAAATTACTGATTTGTGAAAAAATGTAAATTTCCATGATTCTGTATCAATTCACTTGAAAGTTATAACAAATTGAAGCCTAAAATTTTAATTTCGATATGGTGGAAGTTGTTTTTGTGCAACTTCGGGGCGATGGCCGCCATTTTGGAAAAAAAAGTCTTTCATCAGAAATGAAGTGCTCGGCGGGTGTCACAGAATCTCGAGACGTAACTTCAGTGCAGACATGTTTAATCCTCTCCTCAAGATCACGAATGTCCCTGATTATGTCTGTTGATACCTGGTCGTTGGAAATGCCTACAGAGAAAAAACAAAGCGACTTTTTAACACTGTTTCCTTCTATAGCCAAGCATAACTTTTTGTTATGTCGCAGCAGTTACAAAGGTGCTGCCATATGTCCCTGTTGATAAGTTGCTAACTTTGCCTGCCAGAAGCCATTCAAATTGTGACATTACTAAAAAAAAAACACCCTGTACTTACTGAAAACTGAGGAAAATGCTGTTTTAGGGAAAATGAAGTATTTTGGATGAATCTTAGGCATTTGCTTCAATTAAGCGGAACAGGTGAGGACTGTTTACAAGTAGAAGAAACAAGGAGAATCAGTGATGCTCTGTGCCAAGTTCCAATTTCACAGCGCTAGTACAAACTTCGCTTGGAACAGTACACCCAAGACATTACCCTTTTATCCTTCGATTCATGAGAATCGTGCGTGTTCTTCTTCCCTAATAAATTCATCTTGTAGAAGATATTGGACTATATAATGTTCTCCTGATTCCATTATTTGGTGCATGATCTAACCATCTCCTAGATTCTGAATTCATTGGGGGGAGTTGATGGAACTTTCTTCCACCTGGCACGTAGACCTCGCTATTGGGCCCATTGTACCCCTTCCCAGAGTAGATGGTCTCACCGAGCCACAATGTGGCTCCTTGATTTTTTTGATGCTATACGTTCCCGACTTCGTCAGTCTCCCTGACTGCGCCGTCGGTTTTCTCCTACACATTGTCGTACCGCCGGTTGCAGGCGTGATGTACTCGGGGGGTTTGTCCCAAGACCACCCGAGGAGAAGTTTCAGCCGGCTTAGAGCCCGCCAGCAACTTGCCTACTGGCAAGAGGTAGTATTAATAAAACGTAAGCATAAGCATTTGTTTGGATTTCATAGGCGTTGCCAGGGAAAGTCTGCTTAGCAACTTCTTCAAAATCATAAGTGGCCCATACACTACGCATGCAAGCACGCGAGCAAGCACGTTCAGGTAAGTCCGCGCGCAGGTTCGAAACGTGTTTTTCACCACACACTATTCAGGTCAAGATTCAGGCAAGTGCGTCAAGATTTGTCAGTTCAGTCAAAAACGAGGTTAAAAAGCTGTCAAAATGAACGAAAAATAATTGTATTTACATAAATTAATCAACTCCCTCAGGACGGCTTCTTGCTTCCTGGACCATCTTGCCATTTTTGGGGAGCCTGCCGCTGAGTGATACGAAAATATGTAGAATATGTCCAGTTGGGCCTGGCGCGAAGGGAAATCTGAACATACACACACACACTCACCTTCGCACTTGCTCTAAAAATCAGTCGTTGACAGATTCGCTTCGAGCCGTGCCTAGAACTGAACGCGCCGTCAGTTTTGACACATACACACTGATACTTGCATGCGAGCCTAGACCTGTGCAGGTAAGTTTTAGCACTTGCATGCGTGTGTATGGGCCACTTAAGCAAATGCTCGATGCCAACCTCAAAACCCAAATCTACCGGACTACGATGTTGAATAGAGTAAGTTTTCACCTATTTAGCAGCTCTTGAATATACCTGTGGAAGATTTGAAGGCAATAACCATGTTTTATTTAATTAAACTTTCAAAAACATTTCATTTTCACAAACATTTCGAACTACGTTATCCATCAATATTGCACATCGGCTTCATAAAAATATTCGTCCTCATTTTCATCATATTTGCCAGAAGAGAATGATTTGAAGGCAATAACCATGTTTTATTTAATTAAACTTTCAAAAACATTTCATTTTCACAAACATTTCGAACTACGTTATCCATCAATATTGCACATCGGCTTCATAAAAATATTCGTCCTCATTTTCATCATATTTGCCAGAAGAGAATTTTGAGCATGTCGTAAGAAAAAGTACCAGCAACACTGCGACTGCAAGGCCCAATGCCAATAAAGTTCCAGTATCTTTGTAATTCTTGGTGGGAATGAGGTATGTTGTTTCGCAGCTGTTGGGATAAGACTCGTTCAGACTGCATGCGTGCTCTTCCCCCTTCTCCTTTTCTGCTTTTTCTGCGCCTTCTTTGTCATCTCCCGTTGATCCCGCGTCGGCGTCCCCACCACCACAACAGCTGCTCGGCAATAGAAGCAGCTTCTCCTTGTAACGGTAGTTGTCGGCGAGATCGGTCATTCCGCCGCAGCATTTGAATGCTTGAAATAAAGCATCCAATTTTGACTTGCTATGGATCATATCAGTATCATACAGCCTGTTATACTCCTCCAGTTTCGCCGGAAATACCCACTCTGACGTCCAGTGCATTATGCCCACTGCCAGAGCGCCCCCGAAGCAAGTCAGGCCCACGACGAAGAAGATGGCGAATATCGTCCTGTTCTCCGAAGAGATGGCGAGGAAGACGATGAATGAGTTAACTATTACACCTGCACCAAAAGCCAAGCCCAAAATGGCCCAGGCTTCATGTTTGTCGAACAGCCAGCTCGCCTGTTTCATAAACAGAACGGCACAAACTATCACGCCAATAGCTAGACCAGCCGCTACCACATTGAAGATACACACGACCGCCGGAAAGTAATACTTGAAGCCCATGGCACAGTATCAAAATTATCAAAATTTTGTAGAAATCAATGTAAATGTCAACGACGACGTTCGCATTTTGACCACAGCTTTTGAAAATAGTAGTCATGTTAAGTCATCATGACATCTCGCGACTAGAGCCAAGACCTTGTCAAGACCATAGCAGGAAAGTAGGTAGGTACCTCGGTAGCATCTCGGTAGGTACAAACCACGTACAGGTGCTTACTATAGGTACGATAGCGCGCAAAATAAAATTAAGATAGCGAAAATAGTGTTGAGGCAAGCGGTGATATATTTTCATCTTTTTGATGGATTGGGCCACACATGCAGAGTTGAATAGGTACTCAAAAGGATAGGTGGCTACTGCATTTTGGTTTTGGGGTACTGCAACAAGATTTGGCACGGGCCAACTTTATACCAATACAATACAATGATTTGACTCGTAGCACTCAAAATTTTGTCCATTAGGAGGCGAATGAGGGCCCTCCAACCTTTGAAGATCCAAGAACTGTCGACAGAACGACCCATGAACGACCACTGAGTATCGCCATATGTGCCATAAATCAAGAACATTATTCTCTGGCAAAGGTGAAGAAATTGGTTTACATTTTTTATTTCATGCATATCGGGTAGAAATTCACCTGGAGATGATTTTTGATTCTGCGAGTCCTCAGACCATGATAAACCACTAGTCAATTTTCTCGTAATTTCTTGCCTGTGCCATGGTCTGCCAGGTTTTCAAATGTTTTGAGTTGCTAAATTACAGTGCTCGCCTGGAATTAACACCACGGCCGCAAAAATGATCCGATCAAGCTCGGACTGGTCTCAAACGAAAGGAACTAAGTCATAAAATGTCTTACAATCTATGCGGCTGAAGCGTGTCACTTTCAGTGGACACCAACCCCCTCGAAATTCTTCAAATGTTAATTTGAGAGAACTTTAAGAGAAAATAAGGAGAAGTGAAGAACTTCCGTAGTACATGGTGGTAGTTATAGGTCTTCATCAGGATCTGAATCGTGGAATACTATTTACTTGTTGATTGCTTCAGGGAGCTCATTGCTTGGGCACACTCGGGCCTGAACGTGAATGGAACATTGTATAATAGCCCAGGCATTTTAGGGTTTGACCCTGAAATGCATATGTCTTTTTTGAAATTTTGCACAAACGGCCTTTGACCAATGCTGAACCTTATACCAAAAGCTCCGGTTCGACAAGTGTGCGAAACATAGTTTTTTTGGGCAAGAAAGAAGTAAGTGCCGTCAAATTAGATAAACTCTTGCTGTAGTTCAGAATAAGGTACTGTAAGTCTTAACGTTGACCAACGTGTCCCACAAGCAATGCTGATCAACGTACTTGAAGCTCCCGGCCTTGAAATGTAAGCGTCATAGTTTTTGATGAGCAAGAAAGAAGTAATAAGTTCCGCAACAGTCGTAACTCGGTAAAATTTGATTTCCTTGAAATTTTAAAGGACCCTGGCTAGTCTGAATGCCTTTCAAGCAAGCTGATCCACATTTTAAAACAGAAATCTTTGATTTCGCTCCTCCTGACCTACCAACCAAAGAAAAGGGAAGTATTGTGAAGGCGCTAAAAAAACATTTTCCGAGACGAACAAGGATATATCCATTTTGAGCCTCCCTGAGACGGTCAGGACCATTTCCAGGTGAAAGTTTTTCTGTCTGTGTCTGACTTTGTGTGTGTGTGTGTGTGTGTGTGTGTGTTTGTGCTGCTATACTTGTGACCTCTTGTGTGTGCATCAGGCTGCACTGTGACCTCTCCAACATATTGTGACCTCATACACTCGATGCCACAATATTATTTCTGTTTTTTTGGGTTTTCCGCTCAATTTTAAGCCTATTAATACTAGTTAGATGAATGGAGGCGGATTGTGGAGGGATCCGAGTTCCATCCTGGACTGTAGCGCTTAGCATGATGATGATATACAAGTTTGATCAATTATCTTACACAGATGTCACAATCGACCTGTGTGCACGTAGCATACACTGCCGTTATTGTAACCTCAAGATGTTACTGGTCTGGTGGCGCCCCCTATCGCCACACTAATTTGTGTATGGATCAACGATTGTACCGACACTGTGACATCGCATTCCATTTTTAGAGAAGTGTGTAAACTTTTTATGGGTCACATAGCAGTTTAGGGAACTATGCAGTGAGATCTGCTCTTCTCTTCCCTACATCTCCACATCTATACCTTTATATAAACAAATGAATTCGTTTTCTATGTCTCGCAAAAGCTCGCAAATAGCTAGAGAACGATTTGAATAATTTTTGTTTTGTCTTCATCGTCTCAACACTGGAGTGGTTTGAAAAGAAAAAGAGCCGCCGCCGCCTCCGCCTGCCGCCCCCGACGATGATCTTATGAGTGGCTGGACCGATTTGAATAATTTCTTTTTTGTTGTCTTCCCCTCAACACTGAGGTGGTTTTGAAGAAGAAACCACCGCCACCGCCTCCACATGCCGCCCCCGACGAGGATCTTGAGAGTGGTTCGACCAATTTGGATAAAATTTTCAGTGTTGTTTGCCTCAAAACTGGTGTACTTCAAATCGCCGCCGCCCCTTAATCATTTCAACACTGAACTATCCACCGCCGCCGCCACCGCGTGCCGCCTCCGATGAGTATCTTGAGAGTGGCTTGACTGATTTGAATAATTTCTTTTTTGTTGTCTTCGCCTCAACACTGAGGTGGTTTTAAAGAGAAAATCACCGCCACCGCCTCCACATGCCGCCTCCGACGAGGATCTTGAGAGTGGTTCGACCAATTTGGATAAAATTTTCAGTGTTGTTTGTCTCAAAACTGGTGTACTTCAAATCGCCGCCGCCCCTTAATCATTTCAACACTGAACTATCCACCGCCGCCACCACCGCGTGCCGCCTCCGATGAGTATCTTGAGAGTGGCTTGACCGATTTGGATTATTTCTTATTTGTTGTGTTTGTCTCAGCACTGAGGTGCTTTCAAAGGGGAAGAAAACCGCCGCCGCCCCCGCGTCCCGCCTCCGACGAGGATCTTGAGAGTGGTTCGACCGATTTGAATAAAATTTTTGGTGTTGCTCGCCTCATAACTGGTGTGTTCTAAACCGCCGCCGCCCCTAAATTATTGCAAAACTTGAGTATTCACCGCCGCCGCCTCCGTGTGCTGCCCCCGATAAGTATATTGGGAGTGGCTCGACTGATTTGAATAATTTCTTTTTTGTTGTGCTCGCCTCAACACTGAGGTGCTTTCAAAATAGAAGAAAACCGCCGCCGCCCACGCGTCCTGCCCCCGACGAGGATCTTGAGAGTGGTTCGACCGATTTGAATTAAATATTTTGTGTTGTTAGCCTCAAAACTTGTGTGTTTTGAGCCGCCGCCGTCCCTGAAATATTACAACACCGAAGTATTCACAGCCGCCGCCTCCGCGTGTCACCCCCGCCCCTGATGAGTATTTCGAGAGCGGCTCGACCGATTTGAATAATTTCTTTTTTATTGTGTTAGTCTCAACACTGAGGTGTTTTCAAAAAAAAAAGAAAACCGCCGCCGCCCGCGCGTCCCCGCCCCTCGACGAGGATTTTGAGTTTATGATCTTGATCTTTGATTTAAAAAGATGAAGTTGCCATTTGAAAAACAAAAATTGACTGTCAGTGCTCAGAAGCATCATAATAAATTTTTTTTTTACTGTCGAATCATAGATGGCATTATACCATTCAAACTGATTTTTGAATTTTGAAAAACAGATAAGGAATGACGATGCTACAGCGGTGGCCGTTTTTTATGCACTTCTCTGTATGCCCCCGGGAACTTTTTTATAGATTATGGAATTCCATATAAATTTGTTGCTGACCATTTTTTCTTATATCTCTTACCATTCTCTCACTGTTCCAGAAAAAAGACCGCGGTGCATGTTTCTCCATCTTCTCCATTTTTTTTTACCATAGTTATACCATGGAAACTTTGGTTTTTCTCATTCAGTTTTTCATTCTTTACATTGCCATATTTTTTTCAACGAGTCCCTGATCATTAGTTCCAAATTAAATTCTTAGGATTTTACTGGACTGGAACGATTAGAATTACTATTATTATGAACTTGAGATTTTTTGTTCATGAAGTGTTTTTTTTTTGGCAGTGGAGGATAGTGTGTTGCCATCAAAGTGTATACCTACCGTAAGTACTACGATATGGTATAGTACTATTATATCATATCTTAAAACACGAAGATTAGAGTCCTAATAACCATTCTGCTATCCATTTGTGTGAACTTCCTTCAACGTCATCACCCCTGCGGTGAGCTCTGAGACCTTGCTGATTTATTGGCCTGACGTTAGGTACCTACAACCCAGGAATCTAGCTATGCCTCTAGAATATTTGGATAACTTTTCGGCGGGATGCCCTTTTATTATCGGGTCTGCGGTTCAGCCCCGTCTGTCGGCCTTTGATCAAGCCTAGTAAAATGCCCTAAATGATTATTAAAAAATTTGGGTTCAACAATACACAGTTTTAGACACTTATGGTGCTATTCTGTAAAAAAGAGACATATCGATGTAAGCGCCACATCGCTGTAAAATGACAAAAGTAATAATGTTTTGCATTGTCACATGTGCCATCTTACAGCGATACAGCACTTACATCGATGTATCTTTTCTACAGAATAGTGGGTGGCATCGGCAGGGGTACGCGAGGACCTCAGCGCTGCACTTGCCCGCTGTATGCAGTACATTACAATTTGTCCATAGCTCAGTTATTATTCAAGATAAATCAAATCCAAAGAAACCCAAAGCATCGCAATGAAATATGTAACATGGTTTACGGAAAGAACTTTTTTGATTAAACTGGTGGTTACGGAGATAATCAAGTGGGAGTGGAATGAAAAATGTCATTTAACACGTTACTGAGATATTCAACGTTCTTTGCGCACGAGGCAGTCAAGGTTTACGTGTATTCTTATGGCAAAGTAAATGATCACCCTTCTATTTATGAATTATTCACGACAACTTGCAGTTGACGGATTTGTTCCAAGCTGATATCAGCCGAAAACTGACAAACTGTTGAACATTTTTTTGAAAAAATCGTTTTTTCAAAAAACCGCCCCCATATCGCCCCCACACTGGACGATTTTTTGACAAGTGGATTCTTCATCCCCAAGCCGTACTCCATCATAAAAATTGACCCCAACTTTTCACCTTCCCGTGCACACTAAATTCTTAAATAAGCACATTTCGCTTCATATTTTCCTCTACTAGGATGAAACAATGGAATCGCATCTGTGGGCCTTGCCTTGGATATATTTTTCTTTCCATATTCCTCCGAACCCAAACACGCGTCTGTTAGAAGAATCGGCGCCAAATGCCAAATGAGTCATCGTATCGAATGCGAGAGTAGTGTAACTCTGGCGGGAAAATACGAGAGTGGGCGCCCAACGCTGGATAATTTTTCATCCCTTACGCTCCAGGAAATCACAATAATTGTGCGGTCCAAATATCGTGATCAAAGTAAGATTAGTAGGTACATAAGAGTAATTGATTACTCATTAAGCTTGTAATAAAAGCTATTTAGTCCCGTAAAAGTGAGTTTTGATCCAAAATTAATTCAAAAATCGATGAAAAAAATTGATGGATCGATGCAGAATTCAATCTAGAAAACATATTGAAACTCCTTTACAGAAAACAACAACAAGGCACAGGTATAATAATATATTATACAGAGCTTATTATACTCTCTTGCAACTAGATACTTGAGAGTAACTTAAATACTGTATCTAAGATACTTTTTAGATCAGAAAAAAATATCTCTGTAACTTGGATATTCTGTAAAAGTATCTAGTAACTTGTAGAGAAAACAAGTAACGTATGGTCCGAAAGTTTTGGGAATTTTTTTAAAGCTAATAGTTATTTTTCTAAGACAGTTTTAATTTTGTAACCTATGGTGCGATTCTCTAAATTACATTCCATAAAGGCTGTGTTAGGTTGTTATTGCCTAGGCAACAGCCAATGGCTGACACGAATTTTTACATAACAGAGTGTTTATGGAATGCTATTTTTAGCGCACTTCTCCAAACGGGAAGGCGCTTTTGTCCTCGCTTTGTCCGTCCGTCCGTCCGTCCGTCCGTCCGTCCGTCCGTCCGTCCGTCCGTGCGTCCGTCCCCGCATCTAGTCCTAGACGAAAAGGTTTTTGCGAAAAATTTTTACTCCATTGGGTAGCTCATGACCTTGTATCCCGAACCAAGAAAAATCTTGACGAAATAATAATAAACAATGACAATAATAACAATTTAGTGTGACGCGGCATCGCCGTTGAATGCTGCATTTCAGAAGCCGGCCTGATCTCGAAAGTTATCACATGCGAGGAAGTACCCGATCTTATCATTTTACCATAATACATATGCGGAGTTATATTTAGAGATTGATTTGAACTTTATTTTAATGAAAATTTCACATCGGTGCGAGGTGCCGATTAGTAGTTATTGATTTTTGAAAATGACTCCGAAACTACGGCTCGGCCGCAAATGATTTATTCGTTGCTTGCTGGTGCTTGATATCCTTTCCTCCGAACAAAACGAAATTCAATACAGAAAATATTTCAACTCGAATGGGTAGCTCATGGCCTTGGTACGCGAATCAAGAAAAATTTTGCCGAAATAATCATGAACAATTACAAAAATAACATTTTGGTGTAGGGCGGCTTCGCCGATCAAGTGCTGGCATTCGCGGTAAGATGTAGAAAGTTGCGATATGCAGGCAACTACAATTTCTTAATGAAATACATCACTGCATGTACGGCATTATATTTAGAGAACAATTTGAACTTTCTTTTGACAAAAACTCCACTTCGATCCGACCGTTGGGTCAATTGTTATCAATTTTTGAAAACGACCGCAAAGCCACGGCTCGGCGCATATTACACGACCCTACAAATTTAAAATCAGACGTGCCGAAATAGTAATTGATCATTTTGAAATAGTCAATACTAGGTACCTGAAGGATTATGGCACTCAAATTACGAAAGATGTTCGCTCAATAACAAAAAAAAAGTAGGTAGGTATCACTAAAAATCATGTGACAAGGCTACCATTTTGTCGGTTTTTCGATAAAAAAGAAATGTTCCAATTCAAAAGTGAACCCGATATTAGTGTTCAGGAGGTCGAAATCAGTTGGAGAACATTTTTTTATATAAGTAACAGAATGACGCTTATGTGGCCGGTTTGTCTGTCTGTCTGTCTGTCTGTCTGTCTGTCTGTCTGTCTGTCTGTCTGTCTGTCTGTCTGTCCGAGTCCGTGCAGAAATTAAGACGCTGTACTCCTTCTCGAGAATTGAATCAAGAGTCTTGGAACTTTTTTCCGATTAATAGCTGATGTCCCCAAGGGTGGCCAATGGGCACTATTTTTGTTATCCATACATCGTTATCATTATTCTCAAAAAACAGAGATCTCCTGTGCACTTCGATGAAGTTGAACTTCTCCTCGGGAAATAAAGCTACAGCCCTTGAAGATTGAACTTTATCCGGTGGATAGCTTAGGTCCTCAAGGACCAAATAAGCAGGTTGGCTTTCATAATTCGGCCGCCATCTTGGCTGCCATATTGAAATTTCTTATTAGTGGAACGATTGTCATGAAACTTGAGAGTTACGCTTGTCTCGTACGATCATTCCTATTTTCAAGCTGAGTTTCATAATTCTGCCGCCATCTTGGCTGCCATATTGAAATCTCTTGTTAGTGGAACGATTTTCATGAAACTTTTTTGATCATTTTGATTTTCAAGCCGAATTTCATGATTCTGTCGATATTTTGGCCGCCATATTGCAATTTTTTGCCCAAGACGGTAGAACTCTAATCACTTAACATCTTGCGTTCACTAATCCTCCAAAAAGGAAGTGCGCTACTGAGCCTCATGCCCATGAGGCATATTCGCTTGTTTACAGAATAGCACTAATAATATTGCAAAAACTAACATCATCTATAACAATACCAAATTAATATTCAACATATTGAGGATGGGCCATTATCTTTGATGGCTCTCAGTTTTCTTCCGCCGTGTTCGATCATTCTCTGGACAACAACAGGATTAATTTCTCTGGGCTCCTGCCTCCTAACGTACTGCAAGCTCGACCAATATAAGATTTTTGGTAAGTATTGAGCAGGGTTGTATACGACAAGGGATGGGAAGCTGCAAATGAAGACCAATTACGGCGTCGCATTTTTCAATAACATTAGAGAATTTCACATTGGAGAAATTGATCCTGTAGAAGTAGAATTATGGAACATGGCAGAAGAAAATTGAAGTCCATCGAAGATAATGGTCCATTATCAATATGGTGAATATGAATTTGTTATTGTTATAATATGATGGTGATTTTTGCAGTATCAAGTTAAGAAATAAAGACTATTCAAAAAAAGTTATTAGCTTTAAACAATTTCTCAAAACTTTCGAACCATACCTACGTTATCTTTAGTCACTTTTTAGTAGCTTAAATATTTTTGCGGTATAAGTATACTACAGGGTATTTCATGGTGAGATCGACATGGAGTGAGGACAGATAGCGTTTTTTCAAGGCGAATCAGTATCTAGCTTCGAAATTTTCCTAACGCTCTTCGTTTTGAAGTTACAGGGTGATTAATGTATTTTGTCGATTTCTTGATCGGCCATATCTTTGGGACGAATTAATAGAAAGAAACAAAATTTGGCAGGTACGTTCTACTACCGACACTTGATACACTGCACTATCGATTAATTCGAAAATTCTAGGGCCGGTTTTAATTTTTTCTCCTTCAGGTTTCTGTCAAAAATTTCACCCTGTATGCATATTTTTCAAAATTTAGTTTCACATTCAGGAACTACATAAAAAAGGCTATGACCCTGGCTGATAAATTTTTTTGGCGCCATGGAACTGTGCCAAGGAAAAATTAATGACTTCAAATATTTCGCCTAATAAAATTTTTATTCGTCATAACTTTCAGATGGAGCAATAGAGTCAAGTGAAATTTGACCGGTATATTCTAGTGCTAACCCTTGATACACCGCATCATTGATCTATTTGTTAACTGCAAAAGCTGCAGGGCCGAACTAAAATGTTCTCCTCCCAAGTTTTCATCAAGAAGGCTACCCTGTATGCATTTATTTCCAAAAAAATTTACACACCAGCAAACTACATGAAAAATGCTATGATTCTGGCTAATAAAATTGTTTGGCGCAATTGCAACTAAGGCAAGAAAAAAAAATCATTGCTCGAATTATTATGTGATTTTTAATCTTCAAGAGATGTCATTCAACATGGTCCTTGATTCTCGCTCGCCTTGCTAAATGATTTGATTTGCATTTATTTGATATTATATCATCAATGTCGATTTACAAGTTTGAATAAAAAAAATATATATCTTCTATTGCAATAAAGGAATCAGAATGATTCTTTCACTAAAAATATCTCCATTAATTTGTGAATATTTCGTTCGTTGCATGTATGCATGTATCTAGAACGGTTCGCAAGATTCCTCGATGCAGAAGTTCACATCGTAGCGTTGAATACCTTAAACACACTAAATGCTTTTTAAACATTTTAATTTTTTTTCTTGCAATCGTGCGGTCTGACCAAATATTTTTTATGCCTATTCCCATCCGCAGACATAGAGCATTAATTTGCAAAAAAACCCGATACCGCTACGACTTTTCGTTTAAAAGGACTTCAACTACAAGACGGACAGACGGACGGACATCAAAGCGCGGCTAATAGCGTATTTCCTACGAAAATGCGCTAAAAATTCACTCGAAAATTGAGACTAACTAGACCATTTTTATCTCGAAAATCCCTAAAGCCATTTTTTTGCCTCAGTTCAATTGCGTTAAACAATTTTATTAGCCAGAATCATAGCATTTTTATGTAGTTTGCTGGTGTGAAATTTTTTTTGGAAAAAATGTATACAGGATGGTCTTTTTGATGGCAACTTGGGAGGAGAAAATTTTAGTCCGACCCTGCTGCTTTTGCAGTTCGGTGTATCAAGGGTTAGCACCCCGAAAATACACCGACAACGTTCCAGGGCAGCTTCCTCTCATCAAAACAAGTGAAGAAGTTCCCATAAATATAGGTCCGGAAAAGCTTCTCAAGGGAGCTACAGGCCTCCAAAGGTGGGGCCCTGAAGATGGTGCGTTTATTCAATATTTCCAAAACCGTTCAAGGGAAATCAATCAAACTTGACAAATTTAATAACCTTATTATGCCCAAGAAAATTTGAATGCCAAGCAAAAATGAAGTTGCTTTGAAATAGTTTTTCTTTCGCCTTGAATATCGTAATTGAAAAATCTGCATTTCTGACCACGTTTTCATACATTCAAACTCAAATACCTTGTAAACGGTGCGTCTATCGAGGTTGAACAAAGAGACCTTTTTTTGAGAGACAACTCCAACATTCCATAATACTTGTTAAATTTGAAAAAAATTCACATTAAAAAAAGTTAGGATTATTTTTACCCCCACACCTTAACCTGACCCACCCCTGGTAAATTATTTTTCAACTAATCCTACCTCATTTTGCTGGGCATAAGAAGGTTAGTGGATGTGTCGAGTTTGATTGATTTCTTTCAAACGGTTTTGGAGTTATTAAATAAAAACCATCTTCAGGGTCCCACCTTTAGGGGTCTGTAGCTCCCTTAGGAAGCATTTCCGGACCCATGTTCATGGGAACTTTTTATTCTCATTCTCTGCGAAGAAGCTGCCCTAGAACGTTGTCGGTATATTTTCGGGACACCCTGTACCTATCAAATTTTACTAGATTCTATGACTCCATTCGAGAGTTATGACGAATAAAATCTTTATAAGGCGAAATATTTGAAGTCATCAATTTTTCCTTGGCACAGTTCAATGGCCAAGGAGGACTCAGGACTCAGGGTTCATGAGGAGGCCAACTGAAACTTGAAAGAAAAAAAATTAAGTCCGGCCCTGCAATTTTTGAATTGATCGATAGTGCAATGTATCAAGTGTCGGTAGCAGAACGTACCTGTCCAATTTTTTTTTCAATCAATTCATCTCAAAGATATGACCGATAAAAAAAATCGATAAAATACATTAATCACCCTGTAGGTAACTTCAAAACGAAGAGCGTTAGAACAATGTCGAAGCTAGATACTGATTCGCCTTGGAAAACGCTACCTGTCCTTACTCTATGTCGATCTCACCATGAAACACCCTGTATCTATACCTATCTATTCAGTTACTTTTCTCAAGTATGTAAGTTACTTCAAAAGTAACTAAGTAAGACTTCTTGAATACTTGAATAAGTTGGTCGTGAATGTATTTTTGATTAGGCACATACCGCAAAAGTATCTTTTAAATCCCCCATAGATACAGTTCACATTGTATAATTTGAATCCGCCTCGCGATAGCCGGAGAGCCGCATCGAGCTTCCATTCCAAAATCCAAAAATATTTTTTTCAAATTTGAAAATTCCACAATTTTTTTTGGATTTCGAAATGCCAATGGACTTGAACCAAATTACATCCTTGTAGCTTTCGAAAAAGACCTTTATGGTGAATTTCTGTCAAGGAATAAAAGCCCACAGCGATTGATTCCGCAACGCCTTATTTTACCAATCAATTCAACTCCGTCCTTGAAGCGACTAACGACCGGACTATTGAGAGTATTGCGTGAAATGTGGCCAAAAATTGACGCGAAGTCAGATTTTTAGCAAGTGGGTAGGTCGAGGGGTACCTAGGTACTAATTTTTTTAAGTCATTTATTTTCAGTGCTAAAATTAAGTGTAGTGGAAGGCAGGTCTAAGATTTTAATTTCTTATAAATATAACCTAAAACTGCATGGTGCAAACTCTTCATTACCTTATTGAGAAGACCTTGGGCCTGATGAATAAAATTCATCTTCCACGGGAACAGTGAAGTGTAAACAGATGTGCACATATCAAAACACGTGATGATCCCTTGTGTGGTGTGTCTCCCGCGCTGGGGCGGGCCAGGGTGAAACACATTGTAATTTGTAACATAAAGCGGACAGAAGAAAGAAGACGGGTATACTAACTTCCTTCTAACTAAAAACAATTTGAACTGGCAAATGACAAATGACTTTTTATTTTGCACGCTACCTTTAACGAAAATTACAAGTAAACCTACCATAGGTATAAAAAGTATTAATATTCAGAATAAAGAACAACATCTTGAATAAAAATATAAATATGGGTGTTTCAGTAACCTTGTATGAAATTTCGGGAGGCGATTCCTCTCAAAAAAATCTGTCGAAAAGTAAGAGAAACATTTTTTCCTGGATTGCTTCCTGAGGGAGTTACAGTACAGCCCCTCAAAAGTATGAAGCGAAACAGAGTTTTTGATTATTTGCTGAAGAACCGTCAAGGTGAACAACTTCAAATTTGGTGTAGAAAGGTTTCTTAACATTGCTAATATTCATGCAAAATTTCAAACAAATCTGGCCAGTCGCGGTGGAGTTAGAGGAGAGGGGGTTGGGGTAGGTTGAACTGTCGAAAAAAAAATGTCTGCAGTCCGTTCGTATTTTTGTTTGCACATTTGGATAGACTTGTTCAAGACGAAACTTTTATGCTCCTTGCATTTTTTTGTAGGATGCACCGTTCATGAGTAAAAGTGAAAACAAACGGACGGACGGACAAGGAGAAACTAAAAGCGTCTTTTCCCGTTTTTTGGGAAATTGTGCAGAAAAATGTCAATAAAGATTTCCTAATTAACCTTTCAATTTCAATGGTCAAATCTATAAGGTCTTTTGACTCTTTTGTAATTTTATCGGTCCTAAAACCCCTCAAACTTCAAACAATATTGAAATTTCTTTCGTCATGTTGAGAATAAACAAACCAACTTTATTACAGATGGAGGCAGAGGTATACACACATTCTTGTGCCTTTATATTGTGACCTCTGTGTAAACAATTCTTGTACGGCTATTATTGTGACAAAAGGAGGAAGGAGGTCACAATCGACGATGATTACACAATTCTTGTAGCGCCGATATTGTGACATCTGTGTTAACATTTCTTGTCGCGCTATTACTGTGGCATAGGGATGTCACAATCGATGTAACCCTTTATCTCCGTTCACATGGAGTGTAAAGCGAATTCGGTCAGATCCAAATTTTTGTTATGGGTTAAGCTTGCTATTGCACAAAAAAAACTCAATGTGGCCACAATCGATGCACAGGATGGTGAGGTCACAATAGCGGCCATACATGTATGTGTGTGTATGTGTGTGTGTGCGTGTGTGTGTGTGTGTCTGTCTGTAATATTTTACGATAACTACCAAACAGTTGATTTGATCAACTTGAAATTTGGTATGCAAACATAGTTTTGCTGTTGGATGAGCCTATTCCGTACATCGCCCTTGTCTTGTCACACCCGGCCGGATACAGTATGTGCGAACAGCATGGCGTCTTTCATACCAGCGATCTGCTGCTGTATCACCCCTGTGTCGTACATCTTACCTTGGGCATATCTTATCTTACCCATTGGCATTTCCGAAATCTGAAAATCTCTTTCATTTTCCTATGCAAGAAACGTCAATGGGCTCAAACCAAAGGTTTGCGTTTACCGGAAGTGACCCGCTATTTGCCGCATGCGTGTATTGTAAGATTTTTTATGATTCAAGTATTTCATTTCGTTTAAGACCAGTTCGGGCTTAATCGGATCATTTTGCGGACGTGGTGGAAATTCCAGGCGAGCACTGCAATTTACAGCGACTCAAAACATTCGAAGAACTGGAAGACCATGTAGCACCCACGACAAATTCCGATTAAACTTGACTAGTGAGTTCTCATGGTCTACGGACTCACTGAACCAAGAATCAGCTTAAGGCTGATTTTATCCCGGTAGAAACCTATCGGGTTCTGAGGCCATGAGCTGTCCATTGAAGTTTTTTCGCAGAAATCTTTCGTCTAGGACTGGATGCTGTAACGGACAAACAGATATACAGATTACAGACCTACCGATAAACCTACAGACAGACGCCCAAATTGAAGACATGAGCGTCTTCTCGTTTAGAGAAGTGCGCTAAGAAGGAACATGGCCAAGCGAAAGCGACAGCAACCGAGTAATTATTATTGTTCTGGGATGAGTCTGTATTCTCGCTAACGATCATACATCAAACAAAACGCAACATTTTTCACAGAAATACAACCTTTTGATAAGTCCTGTACATTTTTTTTTCAACATGAATCTCCATTTTTCACGTCTCTGCAGCTTAAAATTCCCCACAGACCCTCCACGGAATATAATGTTCGCACCAATAAAATCCGCCTCTAATTAAATCCAGCCGTCGGTCGCGTCCTTCTTCCTCCCTGTGTTCTCCACATTTTTTACACTCCACACGTAGATAATTAGGTCCCAGCTTTTTCGCCATATTTTCAAACGTCCAGCCCAATCCAGAATTACTTTTGCAACATTCACTTCCCCAAATGCGTCCCTTGTATCCCTCATAAATTTTCACGGTCGTTTGCTATATCTGCGGTATGTTATGTTCTATATACAGGGTGATCAGGAGGCTCTATGTTCACTCTTTTGAGAACAGGTCTTTCTCTTTCTGTAAAGTACAAGTTAAAGTATAATAAAAAAAGGTAAAAGATGGGCCACCTATCCTTTTGATATCGGCCGGTCGGGTGACGTTTGCACAAGCAGCTTTCGATTCGATCTTTGCACCGGAACACATTCCTCGAATTTCGTGTGATCAAATGGATCCTTTAGGCAGACTTTGCCCTAGCCAAACGTAGCTTCCCACCCTTGAATTTGACCAGGCCACAGCCTGCAAGAATTTGGTTGATTACGCGGTATAAATGGTGAAGTACTGGAAGGGCTTTGTTTTCGTCTCAATTGGCTCTCTCCTTTTCAGAAATTCTTCAAGATCAAGCCGCAGTGAGAACCACATCTTGGGTAGCAGAATTTGCAACAATAAATTAGGCGTAAGAAAGATACAGGGTGGCATAATTTACCATAGCTGGATGTTTACCACTGTAGGTTTACTGGGAAAATCGCAAATTGCACTGAATTTCGAAGCAATAAACTTGGCAGCACGTGAAACTGCCAGAACAAATAATTTCTCCCTACATCCAGCCAGCAAGACATTTCCACATGTTTGCCATTTCGTTCGTTCATTGCCGAAAATATAGCAAGCAAAAGCAAGGCAGGCTTTTTTTTGGAAATGCACAATGGGCGCTTTAACAATTGTTGAAAATCTAGTCGGTACATTCGCTATCATTGTCAAATGCTAAAATGGTTTTATAACACGGTCACTTTTGTTATCATCAAGCTCAAACTTTCCAGAAGCCAAGGTGACAAAATGAGTGGTCCATTTTGCCATTATCAAATGATGCGCCCTTCACTGCCACACCATGTATACCGAAGCGGACGTCACTCGCCTAAAAAGTATCATTACTATCCTTCAGATCCCCCTGCTTCCTCCATGGGCCATGGCCCATGGACCAGTAATTATATCCCCTGAACAAATATTTATTTTATTCATAGCAACATCTTTTGCTCAGCCCGCCCTTACTTTACGTCCTGGGAAAAAGGATGCCCCCCTCCGTTTCCCTAGTTCTAATTATGATGACGACGCTTGATGGCTTTTGCGCATCAAATATTTATGTTGCGTGTTGTCTTCTGCTTTCAGGCATCCATCAAGGAAGGATATTTGCTGAAACAAACGTGGTCGTTTCAGAGATGGAGGAGAAGATATTTCAAGCTGAAGGGACGTAAATTTTACTACGCCAAAGATACAAAGGTAAGAATTACTTTGTTTGATGTCGAAAAAAATTAACCGCTTTGGATCTCGGGCCGAACGCCTGTGATTAAGAATCTAATCTGGCGCGCGGAGTTTTTAATGGAAAACGTGTTTTTGGCGGGGCTGTTTTTTCACCTTTACTTTTCGGCACCATTCTATGTAGCCTTTGTTGCGACAGCAGCAATTTTCCTTCAGCCAGAGATTTCTGGCAGTGAAGTAGTTATCCTGCGGGTTAATTTTACTTTTCCGACCCACGATCCAACGAGGAGAGGAAGTATTTAGCGCGCTAAAAACAAAATTCCGAGATTAAGACGAATATAATTATCTATTTAGGGGTCCATCAAAATGATTGGTTATTTTTGGAGTGATGTCTCTGTGTGTCTGTCCGTCTGTCTGTAATCTGCGATTCTGCGACGATAACGGCCGCAACGTTGATCCGATCAACTTTTAAAAGTCGGTATGCGTGCAAACATGGTTTGACTTTCAGATGAGCCCATAGTTTTTGTTTGTCATTTGTCAAACGAAAATGTCACTATCAAAAATGACAAAAGTTATATATTTATTAAAAACTACGCAACGAAATTATTGTCGTACTTCAAATTCCACCCTTTTTCAAAACAAGAAAACTCCCGACTGGTTTGAACAATTTCAGTTCTGTTTGAAGCCTTTGAGAGCTTGATTCTCTAGGTATAGAATCGTATCAATTCGAAGATTAATAGATGTCAACTTGAGTTTCTACAGGATGTTGAAGAAAGTAGTGCAACATTTATAAAGTTTGACTATCTCCCATTTGAAATCAAACTGTTTCTTTTGAATTTCAACATCAATGGCATGTAGATAAAGTTCATATCTCGAAACGAGTTTTGATTCATCTCTCTATCTCTTTTATTCACCGGGTGGTATCGAGAAGACGACTTTTTTGTCTTCTGGTGATAACATTTCCCCTTCTTCACCAATTTTCTAAATCCAGAGCTCATATTGAAGCTGAAGCCTTAGGTAAGAAAACCCAATAAACATAATCGATTCAAGACCAACATTCAAATATAGGGTGGCATCAAAAGTGACATATGAATATATCTGTCCAGGAATCCGACCGGGTGGAGAATTAAATGGAAATCAACATTGTTTTCACATGAGGCAATCATTCTGAACACTCTTTGATGTTTCATGAGTGATGGTGGCAAGAACTTTGGATGGAGGGTCGAAATTGAAGCCGCATGTTCTCCAATTAGTCCGGACGTTAGGCGCTAAAATATGGGTGGACTCTGCATTTTAGGGTTAAAACATGCCACTTGGTATAGTTGTTGCATGAACCCTAATCTTTCGATTCAGAAGTGTAGACATCAGCAGCAGACGTGCAGGCTCTCTGTACAGGGTGAAGAAGGAAAACGAAGAAGGAAACGTGGTAACCCATAAACCAAAAAAGGTAGAGTCGTGTAAATCGGCATATATATTCCGATGTCCATGCCAATGAAATTCCAGCAAACCATTTTCAAATATCTTGAAGCATTCCTGAATTATTCAGAAAAACTCGTTTTCTTTCATAAAAGTTAAATTTTAAGGTAAATCAGTGAGTTTTCAAAGTATAAGAGTGCAACTCGGTAGTTCTTCATTCAGTGATGTAATCAGTTGAAAATGATTGGTAGCCAGTGCCTAGGCCTACTATTTCCAGAAAAAAGACATTTAACTTTTTTCCTCTTCCCGGCAGCCATCTTGCGTTGACTATTTGCAGAATAATTAAGGAAGTGACTGGTTATTATAAAGTTGGTGAGGTACAACCATTTTACCACAAAAAAGTAACCTTGGCATTGGTAACTGCCTTCTTGTAGAATAAACATTGTCATTCGAATTGTTTTTGGTTTTACAGACTTTCTTTGCTCGTGATGGCTAATGTCGTTGCTGAAAGGAAGAACTACACTCGACATTCTAATGCCACAAATTTTGTCAAGTCAGCCACATAAATTTTTCATCATCAGTGAAGACGTTTGTCTCCGGCAGCTGACCAAACAAAAGATGTACGATTTTTGTGTGAAAATTGCAAAAATTAAAACGGTTTCGCTGCGATCGAATGCTTCTTGGAGAGAGTATACTGCCGCAAAATGTTTAATTTTACCTGGAGATAATCTTATAGGACTTGGTGTTGACATTGTCAACTGCAATGCTATACGCAAATTTGGTAAAATCATTTCAAACGACGCAGAAAGGACGATAAGACTCCGTTTTTTTTCGGTTTTTGAGCAACAACTTTTCGTGGTTTTTCCACTTCTTCTCTTCATATACAGGGACTGTAGGGTTGGCGCTAATGGCTACACTTCTAAATTGAAAGAGTATGGTTCAAACAGTCACTGTGCCAAGTGGCATGTTCTAACCATACAGTGCAGGGTGCTTTTCGCCTACTGTTCGGATCGAGGTCCAAATATAGCTAATATTGCATTTTTCCACGCTTTCCACATCTTCCTCGTCTTTTATGGGACAGCTAGACACATCTGACCAATTTTTCTTGGCATCACTGTTAACACCAGATTGCATTAAATTATTTGCATGCTAATTCGTACCTCTCGAGGCAATAGATTTTCCTCAAGACGCATTCGATGACGACGAAACCTTATATATTTTTGCAATTTTTGCACAAGAATGGTATATCTTTTGTTTGATCAGCTTGTTACCTTTAGACTCTCCGGATGGAAATTTGAGAATCTTTTATTCTACCCGGGGTAGAAAACGGGGCCAGAGAGACCTCTGGGGTACATCACCGCTACAGTATCGACTAGCTCAGTTCGGAAACATTGCCGAGTGTGTCAGCGTTCACGAATCACAAAGGGGCGCAGTGGCACGGCAAATTAAAGACCTTGATTTAGCAGTGACAGACATTTAATTATATAATCACCTCAACTAAATTTACAAAGAAATACTAAACAAACTAATTAAGAATCCGACGATTTATAGGCGATGCATATAATGTTTCTAAAATGAACTTGCCCGGCGAATCGTGCGTCGTCACCAGCCCAGCGATCCCAGCCTCCAGATTCACTGCCTCTCTGCCATGCTCCTCCAGGTTCGCAGCGAGTCGGCCCCTCTGTCATGCCGTTCCACCGGTAACGGGCCCGCTCAGCTGTCGGGTATGTTTTGGGGAGAATTCTCCCTGGACGCCACCTTCCACGTCGCTGCTCCGGTGAGACGGTTGATTTGCCGTGAAAGGTCGGCTGCGGCATGACTTTGGGCGTTCCCACTGGACCTGGAACATGACAGAGAAACAGTAATCGGTCACAAAAAAAAAAGAGGCATAAATTGCATGATGACAAGGCCAATACACCGGCAACTAAGAAAAATAAATCGGTTATATGCCGATCACGTTTTAAATTCAGCAGAATTAAAAACGCGGTTGGCCATGTTGCCTAGAGTGTAACGGACGCTCATAGACCAAATTGCGCGAAAACGGGCTGAGATCAAAGAGGTTAGAAAATTTTGACAAGAAATGCCAGATCTGGCGTCTCCTTTCATCATATCCGCTGCCCTGTTGCCTTGGCCGTTGTTTGTCATGATGTCAGGTGAGTGTCATAGTTGTTTACATTCCTGGGAAAATTTCATTCAAGTGTTCTGCCCCCGGTTCTGCCATTGCTATATTCATGGTTCTGCCTGTACATTTATGAGGTAAGTACGAGTAGCACTCTTGTCTCAGTACTTAGGTGCATGTAATTTTTTTCTTTCATTCAAAGTTGACTTCAGATGCAAATGACCAAGGGGTGAATCCTCGGGTGAATTACTGGGACATCAGAACGTTCAACGGATTGTGATGGATTGCCACGGGATTCTCACCGGATACGATTTCTTCAAATTAAATGGATAGCCACGGGATTCCAGTGAATTTCCACAAATTACCATCAGTTTGGGGCCACGCCTGAATCACCACCAGAGAAAGGCGCTCTTGCTTTGCGGTGCTTATCATCACCTGAGGTCTCCACGCTATAAGGTTATTTATTAACGTTACATAGACCAATGGCAGATAGAGGACTTCAATTTTGTTTAGATTTACCAGCAATATTCCTCTGTTAAAACTTGTCAAGAATTACTGGGTTAATCAAAGCCCAGGGCCGCAGATTCGGAAAAATGTATCCCTGTGTTATTTGGTCAAATTTACATTTTTGGGAATACTGTTATCGGGTTCGAGCCATATTGAGGCAAATTTAATGGTTGACCCGCAATGTGGCTCGATTCTTTCTTGAAAAAAGTTGGCTTCTGTAATTTTAGCTTTTTAGGCCAGCCCTTCTGTCAACAGAGACAAGCCATGAAATGAATTTGAACCAATTCAGTCGAACAGTGAGTAGATTATGACCAGCCAAAAATGAAAACTTGATCCAAAGTTTTACCTTGTATTTTTTTGTCAAAACTGAAAACGAACTTTTTGGACAAATAACACAGATGTGCAAAATGAAAACCCGCCAATTCTGTGATTTTTCACTATGATATTTCTGCACAAAATAAATATGTATTACTATTTTCCAACAGAATTTTGTCATCTTTCAGAAATGAGGATTGAATCCGAACTCTCGGGAGATAGAGACTAGAACCATTCACCTGAACAACAGAGGAGCAGATCGTCACCTCAATGTCAGCTTTGATGGCTGGACTTCATCTGCAGCACAATCCCACTCCCAAGTACCTCGGTGTGACCTTCGACCAAACATTGTCCTTCAAGCTCAACTTGGAGAAACTCAGTGCCAAGACGAAGACACGAATGAACCTGGTTCAGAGACTTGCGAGAACTACATGGAGTGTCGACGCCACTATTCGGATATCCACCTTTGTCTTGGTCTAGTCGACAGCGGAATACTGCGCTCCTGTTTGGATGAATAGCACACACACACAACATCATTGACGTCATTCTTAACCAAGCATTGAGAATCATTGCTGGAGTTGTCAAATCTACCCAGACTTTCTGGCTGCCAATTTTGAACATCGCAGCCATGTGGAACTGAGAACCAGACCATGAACCACATCGTCGCGGAGTAGGTGTCCGCGGACAATGGCTATCAAAAACTGCATCTGAGCTAGACCTGTAGTTCCTCAACATCTCCATCGGCAACTTCGCACTCGCCCACTTGCTGCATCTACTCTACCCTCTGTTTCCTAAGATGGCCACTGATATCAGCCTCGCTGACATCTTTTCCTTTTTTTTTTGCATTAAAGCTACGTCGAACAGTTTCTCTGTGCTTTGCCTATAGATCTTCAAGCGAATGCTGTAGCTGAAGTTAATTCATCTCACAGGTTTTCAAGAATTGTTGTATATACATATGTGTTTAGTTATAGTATCAATGTATCTCAAGTACCTACATATAGTGATACTAGGTACTATTGCACTATATAAGTTGATTTACGTTGTCACTAAAATTAGATCCTTAGTACAGACATAGCAATAATTTCAGAAAAATTGTGAAATTTTCGATTATTACCTTCGAGAGCTTGTAAAATCTATCAACTAGTGTTAAATTTGAAGGGCACAGATTAATTTCAGATATCAGCTAGTGACCTTTATTTTTGACCAAAAATTAGAAGTTTCCTCAACGTGATTTATTATTTTATTTGAAAAAACATTCCACCACCAGTCGCCCATTTAAACTGGCGAAAATCTACCAAAATCAAGACGCCTTGAACGTTCGTACAATCTTGCAACAGCGCTGTACTTGATTGACAATACAAATTCAAGGTCATCTAGGGAAAAACTGATCCAACATTACAAATTTGAGCATCCCCAATTATCGCAGAATTGCCAACTTGGCGTAAGAAAATTACCGTTCTAGTGCTGAATTTAAAAGCTGATCGGCATATACATACAAGTCGCAACAACAGGTGGTATTGAAATCGTCGGACAGATAACCTCAAACATTTTGACTTAATTAAACAAAATCGTGGAAACTGACATCACCGCCTGTCAAATGGCCGACACGGCTGCCAACCTGACAGACGGCAAAATCCGTCGACAGCAGACATTCCCAGTCGCACAACAAACAAAAGTGAACATGGTTTTTCGCGTTCGGCGCACGACCGCACAATTAATGCCAAAATGACGCCGTGCGAGAGAGACGGATAAACTTTTAATAATACAGGCAGGCATGGTACGCAGGTAGAGAAAAGAATCAAACATGAGGAAAACAAGCTTTTCAAAATGAACTTAACTTTTTCTGTACCCGAAGTCCGACGGGTGAGTCAGATTCCGCGGGACCCCACGAGCGAAGCTGGTAGAGTGCATTCGGTCGCCGACGGCACGGGAGCACAGAAACATGCAGACGATAGCCCCCTTGGTCGTCCGACGACAGCAGAACATGTAGGGGTGGACGTTGGCGCTCCTCGGCGCATCCAAAGACCGCAGAATGTAGACGTTGGCGCTCCTCGGCGCCTCCAAGGCCGCAGAAATATGGACGTTAGCGCTCTTCCGCGCGGGCGAGAGCGCAGATTGAGGGTTGGGCCCCCATGGGCATCCAAAGACAGCAGAAAACAGTTGTAGGGTGGACGTTAGCGCTCCTCTCTACCTTGAGGGGGCGCGGGGTGGACTAGCGGCGTGTTCATCACGCTAGACGAGATCGGTGCGGGCATCCGCAGAGAGCGTCCACTGATGAATCGAAAAGCAGCCCCCCGCCGAAACGGCCTGTTTATAAAAATTTACCAATAAAGAACTTGCTCGCCGGACGTAGACAAGTTGAATTGAACATACCCAAGGCGCTCCTTTCTTAGAGTGGTGCACGCACTGTAGGTGTACTACTCGCACATGATATTATCGATACACTGGTTCGGGGCGAAAAGAAAGCGAAATTTGGGCGCGGCTGGTTTTATCGGGACGCCGTTTCTTGCCCAAAAAACTCAGCTTTCTTATCCTCGATGGAACATTCCATGGCAGCACAGTCCGACTGTCGCCGCCAACTCAGCGCCGAGAAAATTACTAGAACCTGACCACCCCGAGTTCAGGTCCGGGCTCAATTTTTGAAGAAGGGCCTCGCACCCTGAGCGCTCGAAAATCGAGGCCGTAACAAGCTGTCTGAGACAAACGTCTACACTGATGATGATAAATTTTTGTGACCGATTTGACAAAATGTGAGGCATTAGAATGCCTAACGTAATTTTTCCTTTCAATAACCACATCAGCCACCATGAGCAAAGAAAGTCTGTAAAATCATGAACAACTCGAATAACAATGTTTATTCTACAAGAACGCAGTTCCTAATGTCGATGTTACTTTTTTTTGAGGTAAAATGGTTGAACCTCATCCACTTTATAATAACCAGTCACTTCCTTGATTATTCTGCAAATAGTTAAGGCAAGATGGTTGCCGGGAAGAGGAAAAAAGTTAAACGTCTTTTTTCTGGAAATAGTAGGCCTAGGCACTGGTTACCGATTATTTTCAATTGATCACATCACGGAATGAAGAACTACCAAGTTTCACTCTTATACTTTTGAAATTCACTGATCCACCCAAAAATTAAATTTTTATGAAAAAAAACGAGTGTTCCAGAATATTTCAGAAATGCTACGGGATATTTGAAAATGGTTTGATGAAATTTCATTGCCATAAACATCGGGATATAAATACCGATTTAGACGACTCTACCTCTTTTGGTTTATGAGTTACCATTTTTCCTTCTTCTTTTTCCTTCTTCACCCTGTACAGAGAGCCTGCACGTCTGCTGCTGATGTCTACACTTCTGAATCGGAAGATTATAGTTCATGGAACAACTATACCAACTGGCATGTTTTAACCCTAAAATGCAGGGTGGTTTCCCCTAATAGTCTGGGGGCATAGGGTCAAAAAAGGCTTGGCCGTGTGCAACTTCGTGAAGATATATAGAGATATGTCCTAAACGACTCCTGGGCGATCAAGGACCATGAAAAATTATGGTGGAATATTGACATCTGCTGCAGGCAAATATGGTGGAGGCGCCAAAATGGGCTTATCTGGTAATAATAAACTGGCTGTAGCTCGTTTGTTTTTCAACGGATTCCAACATCTGGAACGTCATTTTGTGAACAAAAAAATTCTCTTCTTTTTTCATACCTGAATTTACAAACGTCATTGCGGGAAACTGTCAAAATTGTCTTTATAAGATATGTTGAATTCCGGCCTTTTTTTAAGGTTGTCTGATATTTTTGAAACTTGGCAGTATTATAGATCTTGAGGTGCCATTTCCGAATTTCCACTTTTCCACTTCGTATATTTGCCGTCTTGGCCGCCATTGTGAGAAGATGGCGCCCAAAAAACAGTTTTTTGTCACTATCTTCATTTCAGTTGATGTGAAGTGGAAGCGTTTGTATGCGAATGGGAGCTTATTCAATTCTCTACAATTTGACACCTTACTCGTGTACGTGCTACTTCCGGTTCTTGGGTTATGGCTTCTAGAACTCCCTGAAGCATCAACTTTTGTCATCCAATCAGCATATCAAGTTGATCTTAGCTCCACGTGGCAGTCAAATTGACCATAAATAATGATAAGTTGTCAACCACTGTTAGCGCGGTACACATAAAGACGGCAGCCTTCCGATGAAGGCTGCATTAAAACAATAACTCTTGGATTAGGAAAGCAGCAAGCGACAGTCAGAAATAAAATTCACAACAACAATCAAAAACTTTAATGCAAAACAAAAGAAAAAAAACACAAACAGACAGAATTACAAAACAATAAAAAAAAAACAATGTGAATTAAATGAAATGAAAAATCCGAGTGGTTCTGATCGGGGGCAGATTCGCTGGCGCCGAGTGGCGTCGGGATCTTATTCGGTGGCGGCGTCGTCCTGGCGGAGTCCGAAGGCGGCGTCGTGGTGGATGGCCGTTCTGGTGGTGGATTTCCTTTTGAAATGCACGAGTGCCCGTGTTCGTCACCAAAATGGCGGACGAACGACTCGATCCCGTCCGAAACTGGGGCTTTGTGTGCGGCTGGCTGGTCCAAGCCGCTCCCCGGTGAAAGCGGTGAAAACTGCCGCTTTCTGGACTTGGAGATGCTGCAGAGATCCTCCCGGAGTCACTATCGGACGCGATGGGCCTTGGATGGGCTTCTGGTCGAGTACGAATGTACGCCGATGGCACGACAAGATGGCCGCGAGAACGATGACCAAAAAAAAGACGGCGTGGCTTCCCGCTCGACGTACGGAGATCGACACCGCTTCGAACGAAGCGGCAAAGGCACGAGCGGAAAGAAAGCCGAAGAATGCCGAAGACGGCCGAAGAAAGTGCTGGAGCTCGTTTACGCTTGCGCCTGACAGCCAAGTGCCAGGCACACCGAACAGGGGGTGAGGGGTGAGGACTTGGACAACACAGGGATATTTTGGGTTGCATACCCTCAGTGCACACGAATGCAGTTTTCAATGAACGGGGCCGAGACATACTCCCCACCAAAATACCACTCGGGGTATTTTCAAAGTTCAAAAATTAATGAAATCAAACATGATACAAAAAGAAAGAGCATAGTGAGAACAATGACGGAAGTGAAAACACAGAATGCTCACTGTCCTGAAGGGAGGGGACAAAGTTTGACCATTGGGCGTCGCAGAACGTCGCGTTGAGTACGGACATCTGCGACACGACAAATGCCATCCTTGCCGGGGAAGAGTTTTGAAATTCTGCCTAACCTCCACTTCAGAGGGGGAGCGTTTTCGTCCTTGATGAGGACTAAAGACCCCACATCTGCGGATTCAAGGTGACGTGACTTGTGCCACTTGCCGCGTTGGTACAGCGTGTGTAGATATTCGTCGCGCCAACGCGCCCAGAAACGCTGTTGCATGGATTGGACCAACTGCCATCGCGACAACCTGCTGATCTTGAGGTGGGACAAATCTGGGTCAGGTGGGGCCGTTAACGGCTCGAGCGTCAAAAAATGACCAGGCGTCAATGGGCACAGATCATTTGGATCCGAGCTCAGCTCCGAAAGTGGCCGTGAGTTGAGCAACGCTTCAACTTGGGTGACCAACGTGGTCAGCTCTTCAAAGGTGAGTATTTGATCACCTATCACGCGAGATAGATGAGTTTTGACAGCTTTTATGCCGCTTTCCCACAGCCCGCCAAAGTGGGGACTGGAGGGAGGAATGAAGCGCCAAGTGATGGCTTCGGATTCCGCGGCGAGTTGCATTGACGTCGTCAATTGCCTATGAGCTCCGACAAAGTTTGTGCCATTGTCGCTATAGATGGTAGAGCAACGACCGCGCCGGGCAATGAATCTGCGCAAGGCGGCGAGGAAAGCATCTGTTGAGAGATCGGAGGCAACCTCGACGTGCAATGCCTTGGTGGCGAAGCACACGAAAAGACAGATGTACGCCTTCGTAGTTCTGACACCGCGAGCGCGTGACATGAGGATTGGAAAAGGGCCACCATAGTCGAGCCCGACGCAGCTAAAAGGTTTTAGCTGAGAAATTCGCGCCGAGGGGAGGTCGCCCATGGTGGGAGAAAAAGTTTGCGGCTTAGTCCGGAAGCACCGGTAACACGATGCAAGATAGTGCCGTACCGCGCGTCGCGTGGACAATATCCAAAAATTTTGCTGCAGGAGATAGCAGGTATTGTTGAGTCCCGGGTGGCAATGTCGGGAATGAACTTGTCGAATGACGAGTCCTGTCAAGACGTGACGAGATGGAAGAAGAGCAGGGTGTCTGGTTGCAAATGGCAACTCATGACAATGCTTCAAACGTCCGCCGACGCGGAGAACATCGTCACGATCGAGAAAGGGTGAAAGTTTTCGAAAGGGTCTTGAACAGGGTTTGCCGTTGCGTAACGACGCGATTTCGACGGCAAATACCTTCTGCTGTACATGTTTGACAATGTACAACAAGGCAAAATGGAGCTCTGTATCCGAGAGAGGTCCTGTGAACTTCTCATCGGACTTGCATTTGCAGAACCGATAGAAATAGGCGACAGCGCCCTGAATCTTCCGTAAGGAGGATATGCGCAAAAAGAGGTCGTCGATGTCAATCGGCGGCGGCTGCGGCACACGCACGACCAAAGCGAGCTTTCGCTCTTCAGACGCAATGTCTGGGGAGGACACGGAGAATTTGTCATCCGGCCATGTGTCATCCGCTGATGACAGAAAAGGTGGGCCAGACCACCAGAGGGAGCACGAAAGCATGTCTTCGGGAAACAATCCGCGCGAAGCTGGGTCGGCGGGATTGTCCGATGTTGAGACATGTCTCCAACACTGAGGCGGGACACGCTGTTGAATATGCTCAACACGGTGAGCAACAAATGTTTTCCAGCGGTGCGAGGAGGAACGCAGCCAGCTGAGAACAACCGTAGAATCGGTCCACGCAAATATGGCATCGAACTGTACGGTTCCTGCGAGCGCTGCAACGGTGAAGGCAACGAGATTGGAAAGTAGGACCGCTGCACACAATTCGAGACGGGGTACGGTCAGCAATTTGACTGGAGCCACCTTTGATTTGGCGGTTAGGAGACGAATGGTGGGAACACCATTTCGAAGGTAACGAACGTACAACACGCTCGCGTACCCAGATTCAGATGCGTCGCAGAAGGCGTGCAACTGGCACCTGTCTGCAGGCGACGGAAAAGTATGCCGTGGAATTTGCAACCGCGAAAGTTGCGATAGCTCGGATTGAAAACGCAACCACTGCTGACATACGATGTCTGGAGGGGTGTCGTCCCAATCAAGGCCAAGTTTCCATAACCGTTGGATTAAATGTTTGGCGAAAAATGCAACAGGGCACAGAAAGCCGAGCGGATCGTAAATCCGAGCCACCTCCGACAAGATGGACCGTTTTGTGCACGGTAGTTCATTTGGATGAACCGTGAATGAAAAGGTGTCTGTTGCCGCTTGCCACTGGAGGCCAAGAATTTTTACAGTATTGTCAGCAACGTCACTGAAAGTGGACGGCTGAGTTCGAACGTGATCAAGTGGTATGTCTTGCAGCACATCAGGGTGATTGCTTGCCCACTTGCGCAATTCAAAGCAACCCGATTGGAGCAGGTTGATTAGCTGCGTTTGTAATTCCCGTGCTGATTCCACGGAGTTCGCACCGCAAAGTAGATCGTCTACATACAAATTACGGCGAATTGCCTGCGAAGCCAATGGAAACTTCGAGGCGCTTTGTTCTGCCAAGTGAAGCAACGTGCGAACCGCTAGAAACGGTGCCGAAGAAACACCATATGTAATGGTGTTCAATTGGTACGTTTCAATGGGTCGATCAGGGGAGAAACGAAAGCGAATGAGTTGATACTTGCGATGTTCGGGCGAGATAAGTATCTGCCGATACATCTGACGGATGTCACAAGTAAAAACGATCGGCTCACACCGAAACTGCAGTAGCAAAGCTGCTATGTCCTGTTGTAACTTAGGACCGACGAGAAGCGTCTCGTTGAGAGATAAATGATTCGGCGCTTGCGCCGAAGCATCAAAAACGACGCGAATTTTCGGCTTGTCGTCTTCGATCTTGACGATCGGATGATGAGGGATGTAATACGCCTCAGAATCTGGAGGTTCTGCGTCCAGCAAGGTCATGTGACCTAGGTCGAGGTAGTCGCGCATGAATGCTATGTACAGATCACGGAGTGTGTCCTGACGGACCAGGCGACGTTCGATAGCTAACCAACGGCGGTCAGCCATAGACCTGCAATGTTCAAAGGTGGGGGACTCCCTTTTGAAGGGAAGCGAAACCCCAAAACGACCTGACGGACAACGGTAGACAGAGTCCCGGAAACAAATTTCTGCACGTTCATCATCTGGGGACAAACGTGTTTTGGACGATGGTGACGAGATTTCCTCTACTTCCCAAAATTTGTGCAGAGACTCGTCGATTCCAGTTGGAGTGCAAACCAAAAAGGAATGCAGAGGTTTTGACGGGGTTTGAAAGGGACCGAGAAGAGCCCAGCCAAAAATGGTGTTTATGGCAACAGGCTGTGACGGACCTGACGAGACGATTCCCTCTTTCACGACTGACGGATAAACGTCGGCGCCCAACAACACTTGAATGGGGCCTGGCTTGAACCATGTGGGATCCGCCAGATTCGATAAGTTCAAGTGGAATTGATCCGGGTTCAAAGCGGTGTCTGGCAGGTTACCACAAATCCTGCGCAGGACAATTAACTCCAATTCAGGGATTGGGAGAGACTCATCATCAGCCTTGACCTGGCAAGTGACTGTGCCACACGTCGAATTGGCGGGGGTGAGACCCAAGCCAAAAACGGGCACATTGTGATTTGATGGGGATAGACCCAATTTGCGCACGCAGGAGTCCAAAATAAACGATGCCTGACTGGCAGGGTCTATGAGCGCACGGAGGCTTTGGTAGCCTCCCCACCGGTCACGAACGTGAACGATTGCCGTGGCCAACAAAACATGAGCTGCCTTGAGGCTTGAGGCGAGATTCGTCACCGAATTCGCGACATTTTCTGGAAGACCAGGGGAAACGATTTGCGGTAATTCAACTGGATTCGATAAAGAACTGGGTGACTCATGACCTGCAGTTCTATGTGGCTTGGGGAAGTGCAGCAAGGTGTGATGCCTTGCGTGGCACTGCCGACACGAATACGACGATGGACATTTTGGAGCGCCGTGATTGGTGCTCAAGCAGTTGAGACAGAGCCTTTTCTGTTTGACCGCCAAATATCTGTCATTTGGGGACATTGACAGAAAAGTCTTGCACGCGGTGACTCTATGACTTCTCGCCCCACAATGAGAACATGCTGACTCATGCGACGTCGCTGGGGCAGATGAAGTCTGAGACACCAACGTATGTGAGGCCCACGACTTGCGGCTGACCTCGGGCTTCACGGTAACGGTGTTTGCCCGTGTGGAGCGGGAGTTCGATTGCGTTTTAGAATTTAAGGCAGTTGCCTCGAAAGCCTTGCATTGGTCGAGCACGAAAGACTTGACGTCTTCGTATTTGGGGAAGGGGGTGCCAGCTGACTGCACCTCGAAACGTTTTCGCGTCGACTCATCGAGTTTCTGGAGCAGCATGCTCGACAGGGTGAAATCCCACAGGTCGATATGCGGATACTGCTCGAGCGCCACTAAATTTTCGTTGAACGTGTTCACAAGATGGCGAAGCGCTTGCGCGGAGTCAGATGTGACGGAGGAGGCGTTCATCATCGACTGCCAGTAAAAAGTGACTAGCACGCGGTCGTTCTGGTATCTCTCAACCAACGAGTCGAACGCAATTATGTAATTATCTCCCGTCAATGGCAGGTGTTTAACCATTGAGAGAGGTTCACCAGATAAAGACGAGATCAGATACTGAAACCGTTCAATAGCTGAGAGAGACTGGTTTCTGTGTATTAACGCCGTGAACAGATCATAGTATGGTGGCCATGATTTTAACTTTCCGTCGAACAACGGCAACGCGATTTTTGGCAATCGGACATTGCTCCGGCCTGTCTCGAACCAAGTTTGCGAGGCTTGGCGAGAGAGCGAGGAAGTCGGCTCTGAATTCGAAAACGAAGCTTTTACCGCAGCAAGTTTGCCATACAAGCTGTCTGCCCGGAGTGTACGTTCAAGAAATGTAGCCTTCTGCTCCTCGGAGGCACTGGGGAGAGGGGCAGTGTTGACCGTGCTCTTGAAACCGTTGTAAATTTCCGCCGCAATGTCAAACGTGGCTAAAAATGCCGGTTGGAGGCTTGGCTCGGTGGTAGCTGTGACGCCTTGTTCCAGAAGGGGCTCAAGGCGCGCAATAGCTATCGCGATGGACGATAAAGTTGCGTCCATTGTGTACGACACAAAGAAAAATGAAAACAAAGCAACTGACCCTTAGGTTGGCGTACCTGAATGGCGAACCCAACCCAGGTGAAAAAGTGCGAATGAGACGGGCGAAAAACGAATTGATCAACACGCTGGACCAACGCACAAGTGTCACGTGGGTTTGACCCGTGACTTTAAAGTTTCAATAGTGAGGTGAATTAAATTCCTGACTGTACCATGCTTAGCCTGTATCCGGCTCGAAGGACCAATTTATATGTTAGCGCGGTACACATAAAGACGGCAGCCTTCCGATGAAGGCTGCATTAAAACAATAACTCTTGGATTAGGAAAGCAGCAAGCGACAGTCAGAAATAAAATTCACAACAACAATCAAAAACTTTAATGCAAAACAAAAGAAAAAAAACACAAACAGACAGAATTACAAAACAATAAAAAAAAAACAATGTGAATTAAATGAAATGAAAAATCCGAGTGGTTCTGATCGGGGGCAGATTCGCTGGCGCCGAGTGGCGTCGGGATCTTATTCGGTGGCGGCGTCGTCCTGGCGGAGTCCGAAGGCGGCGTCGTGGTGGATGGCCGTTCTGGTGGTGGATTTCCTTTTGAAATGCACGAGTGCCCGTGTTCGTCACCAAAATGGCGGACGAACGACTCGATCCCGTCCGAAACTGGGGCTTTGTGTGCGGCTGGCTGGTCCAAGCCGCTCCCCGGTGAAAGCGGTGAAAACTGCCGCTTTCTGGACTTGGAGATGCTGCAGAGATCCTCCAGGAGTCACTATCGGACGCGATGGGCCTTGGATGGGCTTCTGGTCGAGTACGAATGTACGCCGATGGCACGACAAGATGGCCGCGAGAACGATGACCAAAAACAAGACGGCGTGGCTTCCCGCTCGACGTACGGAGATCGACACCGCTTCGAACGAAGCGGCAAAGGCACGAGCGGAAAGAAAGCCGAAGAATGCCGAAGACGGCCGAAGAAAGTGCTGGAGCTCGTTTACGCTTGCGCCTGACAGCCAAGTGCCAGGCACACCGAACAGGGGGTGAGGGGTGAGGACTTGGACAACACAGGGATATTTTTGGTTGCATACCCTCAGTGCACACGAATGCAGTTTTCAATGAACGGGGCCGAGACAACCACAGACCATTAATATCCAGAAAATCAATCATGGTAACGGTTGTTATGCAACTACAGAGTGAACTCGAAGGGAAAATTGACTTTGAAAGGGTATAGCTTGAGAACCGTAAGTCGCACATGAGTGATTCAGATGTCAAATTTTAGAGAATTTGATAGACTTTCACTTTTGACATGAAGCTTGAAATTTTATGACAAATTCCCCGAAAATTTTCCGAAAATATGTTTTTTGGACGCCACCTTCTCAGAATTATGGCCAGAACAGCAGAGACACGAAGTGGAAACGTGAATATTCTGAATAATGACCCCAAATTTCATCATAATAATGAGTTTCGAATGTATCTGATATCCTTCAAATGCTATATTACTTTTATTTCTTTCTAAAGTCAATATTCTTTCACAGTTCACCCTGTAATTACACAAATAACATCACCATGATCGATTTTCTAAATTTTTCATCATCTATGGTTAATGGCCAAAAGCTATTTATGGTTAATTTGCTCACTACATGACGGTGGTATCACTTTAACATGCTGATTGTATGCCGAAAGTTGATGCTTCCGGAAGTACTGAAAGCTCTAACTCAAGAACCATGAATCGCACATGAATGACTGATATATCAAATTGTAGAGATTTGAATGGGCTTTCCTCCGCATATACACGTTTCAATCTTGAGTCAGTTAAATTCAAGATATTGACAAAAAACTGTTTTTTGGGCGCCATCTTTTCAATATGGCGGCCAAACCGGCAAACATCCGAAGTGGAAAAGTAGAAATTCGGAAAGAGCATCTCAAGATCTATGACACTGCCAGGTTTAAAAAATATCGGATAACCTTCAAAAAAATGGCGGAATTTAGCATATCTTATAAGACAATTTTGACAGTTTCACAGAATGACGTTCGTAAATTTAGGTATGAAGTAAGAAGAGAATTCTTTTGTTCACAAAATGACGTGTCAGATGTTGAAATCCGTTGAAAAACAAACGAGCTACAGCCAGTTTTTTATTACCAGATGAAGCCCATCTTGGCGCCTCCACCATATTTGCCTGCAGTAAATGCCAATATTCCACCATAATTTTTCATAGTCCTTGATCCCCCAGGAATCGATTAAGACATAACTCTATATATCTTCACAAAGCTGCACACGGCACGACCTATGCTCCAATACTATAACGTCCGGACTAAATGAGAAGCAACGCTATAACTCATCTGCAAATGCCGTAACCAGTGTTACGGAAAACAGAGCGAAGAGAACTGTCTGTTTCCGATTGTTCCGAATTTTGTATCGTTGGTTACGGACATTTTCAGACCAGCGAGAAAGCTGATTCTCTCTCAGAAACACTCAATTCTAATTTGGTCCCTCTATCGATCATTCTGGTCACAATCAATCATGGAACATCGAAGAGTGTTCAGAATGAATGCTTCATCCGGAAACAATGTTGATTTTCGTTTAATTCTCCACCCGGTCTGATTCCTGGACAAATAAGTTCATATGTCACTTTTGATGCCACCCTATATTTTGATTGTTGGTCTTTAGTCGATTATGTTCATTGGGTTTTCTTACCTAAGGCCTTGGCTTCAATATGAGCCCTGAATTCAGAAAATTGGTGAAGAAGGGAAAATGTTATCATCAGAAGACAAAAAAGTCGTCTTTTTGATACCACCCTGTAAATAAAAGAGATAGAGGGATAAATCAAAAATCGTTTCGAGATATGAACTTTATCTACATGCCATCGATGTTGAAATTCAAAAGAAACAGTTTGATTTCAAATGGGAGATAGTCAAACTTTATAAATGTTGCACTACTTTCTTCAACACCCTGTACAAACTCAAGTTGACATCTATCAATCTTCGAATTGATACGATTCTATACCTAGAGAGTCAAGCTCCCAAATGCTCCAAGCAGAACTAAAATTGTTCGAACCAGTCGGGAGTTCTCTTGTTTTGAAAAAGGGTGAAATTTGGAGTACGACAATAATTTCGTTGCGTAGTTTACATACAGCGTGTCCCAGTGAAGTGGAATCACCTCCATATTTTCTTCCCTGGCACTTTTTCAAAGAATTCCTTCAAGGGGTATTACGACTTTGACTATTGCGGATGTGTTGGTGACATTGGTTTTTAACTGTCAATTATATTTTTTGACGGATGACAATTTTTTTTTTACTTTTTTTTTAATTTGCAGCAATGAAAACTGGATATTTTTTTCCGCGTGGTAACATCTTTTTTTGTTTTTGTCATTATCCTGTCACTAAAAAATGATAGTTGATTTGTCCGGAAGAAAACACGCTGTATATCACGGAATTTGACTTGCAATATGTTATTTGAAAGCTGTTGAAAAACTGCATTGAAAATTGATAAAAGTAATCATCCATTTGTCATTGGTCAAATATTGAAAAATGTCAAACTTCAAAACTTTTCATTTCAATTGTTACTCCTAGTGGCGGCTGTACACTAAAATATGTGGCAAATCATGTTAATGCAACGCCCTTTGGCACACTTGTTCTTGAGACCATTTAAGTAGATTTGACCCGTGGCTCCGGAAGTTTTTCTGCGAAGGAATCAAAATGGCGGTCATTTCTGGTTGGAAGTAATCAAAAAGGAAAAAATCGCTACATCGACCGATTTCATCGTTCTTTGGCTTCTTTCAGGGCCGATTCTGAGTGGTGTGCTGAGAGTGCCCCTGCACAAGGGCGGCCAAAATTCAAGGGCGGTGAAAGGTCGCAAAAAAATTTTAAAATGAAAAATTGATTGTCTAAAAAGAAACTGATATTATGATTTTTGAAACCGAAGGCGTGAATTGTGATTTTTTAGTTCCGAAAAAATACAACAGGTTATTGTCAAGAATGAAGACAAGGCGGCCGCCCTGCGTCAACTATTATAAATATTAGATTTCTTTCTCATACAAGCATCTGAGGAAGGGCAAGAATTTTCATCTCTTGATAACATTTCGGATACTCTGTTTGGCTGGTGAACTTTGCGTCAAAACTTTTTGAGGGAATGGGAATACCGAGGGGAATACCTACTCTGTGGGAAATACCCTCGGATATACCGGCCCTTGGTATAGGTATACCAAGTACCTACTACTCACAGGCCTAGTACTTACCTTTCATACATATATACCAAATATGTACTAGGTTCGTCAAGTTTTTTTTTTGTTTTCTGAATTTTGCAAGTTGTTGTGTTTTCAAGATTATAGGTATTTTACCAATAGTTATGACTTTTTTCTGGGTTTTGCCTTCTTATCAATAAACAACCACCTATTAGAACAGCTTTTTCTGATTCCATTTAACTACAAAATCAATATACCTATGCATTGGTGTAAGTGCCTGAAAACTAATCTTCAAGGTATGCCGAAGGATATGCTGAGGTGAGATGACAATGGACGCACCTTGATCCTCGGCGCAAAACAGATTAACTATAATTGTTCAAAAATTTGTTATTGAAATGCGGGCCTTGGCGGTTTTAGGCCCGCAAAGTGAAAAAAAAACGCCTGAGGTGCAATTTTTAGAGGATCTGGGCACCCCCGCCAGAAAATTGCTGCGGGGTTACAGCTGGCGGGCGGCCAAATATTTTTCGCACAAGGGCGGCCGACGAGCCAGAATCGGCCCTGGCTTCTTTTCGACTATTTTTGGGTTCTTGATACCGAATATAACATCCAAACTACACTTTGAACAAGTTAGAACTTGGTATTCTGCTATTCTGATCAAATTTGAACGTTTTTCAGTCTTGCTATCATGGGTCTCTTCTTTGTAAATAACAACATCTCAACGGCACTTTCTTGATTCACATGAACAGAAAATTGAACATTTTGACAAAGATCATTTGATTTCAAATTTTTTATGTTGTAGAAAAAACCAATAATAAATAGCAATAGAAGTAAATTTCCTCCAATCTAACAGCTGTCCTTTTTTTCCTTTTCCTCGACGTCGGGTTTTTGGTTTGTGCACCCTTCTTGCAGCAACACCGATTTGTTGCGCATCCTTTCTTGCATCCACAAGAATCCAAGGAACGGCAGACATCCCTTATTGCAGGGAGATCACTCCAGCTTGGGCGCTAAGAGTCATGCTCTCAAGCTGAACCCAATCCCAAGCTTTTGGTGATGAAACAATCAAAGGGAGTTGATCAGCACGTCCACAAACTTGACCATCCTGAAAAGTAACACGTAGAATGTGCTATTTGAGGGCTGCAGATGTTGGAGGAACTAGGTGAACCGGCCTGTTCTGAGCTGCAAATGAGTGTTTCCGTGCCTCGTTCACCATTTCTCATTCGCTGGCAGCATCGTATAAGAGCACCGTATATTTGTTGAGAAGTAAGAGGACATCTTTGGAAATACTAACCACTGAACTAACCAATTGCTTGAGGACAGTTGTCACTTTTTCAAAAGAATTGCAGGCATTCCAGGCCGTCTTCTTTCTCCTGCTGGCGAAATAAGAGACGGTGTCGCAACTACTAAAAGCATGGAAGCCTCGTAGGGCAACGGATTTTCCAGGATCAAGAACTTTGGCGATAGAGTGGACAGGATTATATCTACTTACTGCTTATTTTCGCCATTGCCAAATACGACCCACAGCTGCTGGAGACCAAGTTCCTGCAGGAAGTGCAAAAAAGACACGGCAAAAACGACAACGGTGCTTCTGATTATCAAGAATTTTCCTCTAATTAAAACGATATCTCTGACATGTGCGATGATCCTCCCATCTGCCTCCTCCATGGCTTCAGTGGACATTCCATTCAGCAAAGTCGCTCCCACGTCACAAGCCTGGATACACTACCCACATTGGTCACAATGCTGGAGTTGTCAATCTCAGATAAACCAATGCCTCTGCATGAAATCTGAACAAGTTTGACTTGCTGTCTGAATCTTGGAGAAAATTGACCCAACTGCTTGGTACCTAATACTCCTGAAGTATAAGCCGCGACACTATAGCATTTTATTTTCTGTAAGCTCTTAAGTACTTGCCTCTGGTTGAGAGATCTTGGCGTCGACTTCTTTGTCCTCGCATTTCACGCTCTGACATCTTCGAATTGAATTTATCACAGAGGTCCCACACGATATCCACTTTTTCGGCTTCTGTTTGGGAAGCTTGGCTACTAATGTGTGGTCTGGGTTGATGTTCGAAGTAGTCTATGAAAGTTTTAAGACCGGAGCGCGTTGATTGAGAATGCACCAAAGCAGCAACATCATACACTATGCCATCGGTGTATTGTGGTGGTGCAAGAGAAGGAGACTCAACAAGGTTTTCCAAAATGTTTACGAGATTTGCCTTTTCTCCATTCCTCAGATCAGTTCGTCGTTTAGAGATATAGATGGAGGACACTCTTGATTCTCATGTTTGAAAAATTCATCCAAGTCTAACTTCCTCACAGAGCTGACAATAAACAGTCTAGACAACAAATTCATTCCAGTTTTGGAACTTTAGAGTAACTGCTTTGTGTCGTTGTAGGTACCAAAAATATATTCCTCTTCATCTTCATAATGGGTTCGAGAAGTGACTTTGACTTTTCCACTCATTTCTTTGACTTTTTCACTTATCTCTTGTCGACAAAAGACTTATATGCTGCAGCGCCGTCTTTTTCTATTGCCATGAGAATGTTCACACTGCTGGATCCAAACCACAGCTCGAGTGTCTAGAGTGAAGAGTTCTGACCCACAAAACTGAGAGGGATTTTCATGCCTTAGTAGCCTTGTATTGGAAAACTTCTTTCAACGCAGAGCACTTCTGTACGAACTTATTATGGAAAGCCTGGTACTGTTCATTCTGCATCAAATCGTTCTCCGCAGTTTCACTGTCCCCCAGGTATTCCCCCAAAAGTCGTGCTATTTCTGGTCCAGCATCCATCGACGAAAGCCTTCTTCATTGTGCGTGGTGCGGGTGTGATTACGCACGCCTCCGATCATCACTTTTCCGAGATTTTCGTCGTATCGAGTAAAATGGTTTCAAGAACAAGTTATAACAAATAACCCGGTGTGGGGCTGCCGCTCATAAAAAGATGACGGAAACAGAACCAATCGACGATTATTAATTTAACTGCCATTTTCAAATTTTCCGATTCACTCAACTTTTAATAGTAAAGTAATATAAAAAATTACAAAGAACTGAAATAGCACAAAACTTTTTTTCTGTTCAAGTGGACCAAGAAAGTGCTGTGGAGGCGTCGTAATTCACGAAGAAAAGACCTATGACGGCAAGACAGCAAAATGATGGAAATTTGATCAGAAAAGCGGAATATCAAGCTCAAACTTATTCAAAGTACAGTTCCGATGTTATATTCGGTATCTAGAACCCAAAAATAGTCGAAAAAGATCGAAAGAACGATGAAATCGGTCGATGTAGAAATTTTTTTCATTTTTATTACTTCCAACCGGAAATGGCCACCATTTTGATTCCTCCGCGGCAAAACTTCCGGAGCCACGGGTCAAAGCGACTCGAATGGTCTCAAGAGCAAGTGTGCCAAAGGGCGTTGCATTAACATGATTTGCCACATATAAGCCGATTTTCCGATGAAGCGACGCCACTATCCATGCTTTAATTATTCAAAATCTATCAAATGGATTGGAACCAAATTCGGCAGGAAGCAACACAACAAAAGAATTGAATCAAATCTGCAGTTCAAACCTCTCACAGTTTCCCACTCGGGCACTAAGAATTTTCAAATTTTTCCCCAACCGTTACTACCCGAGACGGCCGCTCACCCAGAGTTTAACCAGGATTACCCGCGTTTGGCGCTCGGGGATCGACTTTTTCCGAAAAATTTCAACTAATATCGAAAGTATTGAATTGCGACACGGTCCCGGTTTTTCGGCCATGATTAATTATAAATATAATCAACAGTTATCGTAAGTGCTTGAATTTTCACGATCATTTTGGTCAAGCGATCTGGAGTGCTGGTTGTAATGATGAATGCCCGACTCCGTTTTTCAGGTGCGGACTTGCTGCAAATCATAATTAAAGAAGATATTGAATACATTTTTTGAAGGCAAATTCTTGAATTCAGACTAACGGATTTAGAGTTTTGAAAAAAAGACAAGCGCCTAGATGAGAGAATGTTCCAACGGTAATATCCATTATTTTCATGTAAGAAATTCCTTAATTGCATAAAATCTATTTCTGGGCGGAAACTGCCGCCCTTTCAGTCTGAGTGCCAAGTTTCACCTTCCACCTTTGTTAATGCTATTTCGGCTACGCGTCGCCGTCGTGCACTACTCCTCGTGCAGTATTAATTGGATGACGTCACAACTATAACGTTATATAGGCTTTGACGTCGCCTCTCTCCCTTGCCGGTTCGTTAATTTACTTTGTATTGTACAGGTAAGGTATATCTATATATCTTTCGCGCGCTGCAGAATGAACGAGTAAAGAGAGAAAGACGAAAATTCGAAACAGTTCTTATCAATTATTCCAAATTTAGTCGGTTCTCATCAGGTCAAAATTGAATTACTTAGTACACTAGCCTAACTCGATTATCGTGCCGGTAACGGCGCGAGAAAGTTGCCGGCCGGATTGTTAATAAACTTTGACGTTTTTAAACAAGGCGTGAAAAAAAAATGAAATTCAATTACCCAGGCTTTGCAAATTGCTGAATGCTGATGCACACTAAATTGCAAGTGTGCTGGGAAAAATTTGTAAAAAAGTAACTCGCAGTACTTACTGGTATTTTCATTAGGTTTTGTGGTGAAAATAAGAGCCAATCCCCACCTGGGTCTTTTCCCCCCACACCTGAGGATTGCAGCAAACAAAGAAAGCAAACAAAAATTGCTGTCATCTGATTCTGGATTTTGGATTTATTGGGGGGAGTTGATGGAACATTGTTCGACCTGGCATGTTGGCCTCACTATTAGTGGAAAAAGTGAGCTAAAAACAAAATATAGGACAGTGGTGATCATATATCTGTCTAAATACCGTGTGTTTTTCGAAAACCGCACCAGCCCATAACATTTTTCCTAGGAGGATATAAGAATTATTCTTATATCCTCCTAGCATTTCTCCTATGGGATATATAAACTTGAAATTTTCATGGGGTATTTGAGAGTACCTTCGCTATTTTCTGCATTGTTCATGAAGCTGCTCTCACTTCCGGAAGTAACCGGAAATGACATCAACTTCTGAATCTCAAATGGGACACCTGTATTTTTTTTATATTCGGAGAGAGATTTTTTACTTTCTCGACCCCTCATCAACATGGAAGGGAAAGTATTGTAATAGTGCAGAAGTTTTTGACTGTCATCTATCAAACGGAAGTGTCACTGTCAACAAATGTCAGAAGATATATCTTACGTAACTTGACTTGCAATTTGTTAGCTGAGGCTTTAAGGAAGACAGGTTTAGAAGTTCACGAGGAAGTCAGTGAATATGCAGAAGACGGAAGCTTTAGAAGTATCGACATGATTGGTATAAAAAGGAAAAGAAAGCGGGGAATAATAGTAGACCCGAGCGTGCGCTTCGAGATCAGCGGAAGTCAGCCAGAAGAAGTACATGAAGAAAAGAAACAAATATATCAGCCAACGGTAGCTTTCTACAAAGAAAAAAATGACTTAGAGAGCATCGAGATCTATGGCATTTTTGTAGGCGCGAGGGGACCATCTCGGACTTTTTTGAGGGATTTTTGTACAAAATTCAGGTTGCCAGCAAAAGTATTGAGAACAATAGCTTCTTCAGTGATGAAAGACTCCATTTATATTTTACGTAACCATCTAATATATTCTTGAGATTTTTTACACACTTACACTTTTACACTTATATTTTAATATTGATGACTGTTATACAGGGTGATTCATGAGCAGTGTGCCAAACTCAAATGCCAGGTAGGGGAAGTCAAGGCGAGTCAAAATCAAAAGGTTTGGTTTTTTTTTTCGTCATCCCTTACGGAGATACAGGGTGAGTCATAATGATGTTGTGAAATTTCGAGAGGCAATATCTCGGCAGCGGTTTATGATAGCTCAATGAAATTTACCAGTAACGTTATTCTAGTCAAGCTCGCCAAAATGCCCTACGATCAAAAACAAATTCCAGGACCGGACTGAAAAAATATTTTTTTTTTATTTTGGCCTAAAAAGTATACTTTCTGTGTGGTTTTTTCAAAATCTACTAGCATATTCGGAAAGTTAAGGATGAATGCTTCAAAAATGGCAATTCAATTTGCACGGCACACCTAAACTGTTCCGGTCAGAAATCATCAACTAACACCTTACCCCTGCGAATGCAAATTTGATGATGCATAATAATGGAATGGACTGATTTACTCCATTCAGATTCATCAATCGAATATGTCTATGCATTTTCTGGCACAAAAAAAGCGCTTTTGGAAGGACCTTGAAAAAATTTCAAGACCGGATTGAAATTATCTCGTTTGGAATTTTTTGGGGAACTTTTTTTGCGGAAATGAAAATGCTCTCAGTTGAAAACGAATACAATACAAACATAATTTTCCTTAAAACAAAGAAATTTTAACCGCTACAGCTTCTTAATAGGTTCTCAAAGTGCCCACTCGTTACTTCAATGAACTTCCTGTGTTAGTTTATTAATTCTGACCGGAACAGTCTAGGTGTGCCGTGCAAATTGAGTTGCCATTTTTGAAGCATTTCCTCTGAACTTTCCGAATTTGCTAGTAGATTTTCAAAAAACCGCAAAGAAAATATACTGATGTTTGGGTCAAAATAAAAAAAAATATTTTTTTTAGCCCGGTCCTGGAATTTTCTTGTGGATCGTACGGCATTTTGGCAAGCTTGACCAGAGTAACGTTACTGGTGAATTTCATTGAGCTATTATGAATCGCTGCCGAGATATTGCCTCTCAAAATTTTACAACATACTTATAACTCACCCTGTATCTCCGTAAGTGATGACGAAAAAAAAACTTATTGATTTTGACTCGCCTTGACTTCCCCTACCTGGCATTTGAGTTTGGCACACTGCTCATGAATCACCCTGTATTGTTAATTGTTTCCTAACTATACAGGGTGTTTCGCAATTACGGTTACAAACTTCTAGGGGAGATTCTCCATCAAAAATGGACCAGGAAAAAAAATAACTTCGATGTCCTAAAATGCTCCGTTACAAAGATACAGGGTGTTCAAGTTGACTTTTTGAAATCGATTTTTTGACATAACTCTTGAACCGTTCAACTGATGTTGTTCAAATTTGAAACAAAGTTAACCAGAATAAGTTTCTATCAAATAATAGGAACGCGTTTAGAAAAAAAAAATTCAGGGGCGTAGATAAGGGGGCTGTTTTCATATTTCCCCCCCTATTTTTTACCCTCCAGCTATTTTCCCAAATTGCTCTGATCTTTTGATTCTACGTCCAATTTAGAGAAAAAAGTCACTCTTGCAAAATTTTGATTAGAGGCTTCGTTTTTTGAGATCTGGGTTTTAAACTTTGGAAAACATCTCGAAATTGCCACTTTCAAAGGCCAAAAAACTAAAATCCAAAAAAACTCATGATTTCTCAGCAGAAATAGGTTCTCTAGAATTTCGAAGTTGATAAACCACCACTTTTCCTGAGAAACGGGAAGTTTTCAGGAAAAAAAAACTGGGCTCATTGAAAGTGGCGATTTCGAGATGTTTTCCAAAGTTTCAAACCCAAATATCTCAAAAAGAAAGCCTCCAATCAAAATTTTGCAAGAGTAACTTTTTTTTTTAAATTGAACGTAGAATCCAAAAATTGGAACAATTTGGGAAAATAGCTAGGAGGTAAAAATAGGGGGGGAAATATGAAGACCTCCCTCATTATCTACGCCCCTGAATTTCGTTTATTAAACACGTTGCTATTATTCGATAGAGACCTATTCTGGTTAATTCTGTATCAAATTTGAACAAAATCAGTTGAACGGTTCAAGAGTGATGTCAAAAAATCGATTTTAAGAAGTCAACTTGAACACCCTGTATCTTTTTAACGGAGCATTTTAGGACATCGAAGTTATATTTTTTCCTGGTCCATTTTTGATGGAGAACCTCCCCGGTTTGTAACCGTAATTGCGAAACACCCTGTGTAATATTGTATTATAATTATATTCTTTAGATTATTTTTGTTACAAGAGTAACCTATGTTTGAGTATCCTTTGTTTTTGCAGCTCAAAATGTTGAGAAGGTGTAACTTTTTCAATAAAATTTCTATACAGGGTGGTCCATCCTAGCGTAATTATCCCATAGCGATCTTACCGTTCAAGATAGAGAAAAAGATGTAAGAAAAAAGTTATATGGTTTGATGAGATCTATAACCTAAAATTATTTTCAGTTATGAGGGTGTTCCATTTTGACGGGATTAACAAAACGTCAATTTTTTTAAAAGGAACACCCTATATTTTTTTGCATTTTCATGTTGAACTTTTTCAACTGTCCTATGTCTGTACTTTTGTTTTTCAATTGTGTGGCAGTGCTACCAACTAAAAATTAAAAACTAAAAAAAAACGCATTTTCACAGTTTTCTTAGAAAAATCGTAGCGGCCTTTTTTCAAAACTAAGAGATGAAACTTAACATGGTGATAGTCAAGTCAAAGACCAATATCCCAATGTCAAAAAATTGGGATTTTTTGATATAGGGCGTTCACAAAAAAATATCAAACTTCATAATTTTCAAAGTATCATAACTCATTTTTTTCAAATAGCATGCCCCTAATTTTCTAACGTTATCTGATAGCTTTGTTATCCTCTTTCATTTTTTTCAGGGGTACTCTACCCTTAAACTTCATTTTTTTTTGAGATAATCGGAATTTTCACAAAATTTGCTATTTTTCTTGTTTTTTTCAAAAATTGAGTTGGCTGTGATGAATGGCAAACAAGCCAAATAGTATGCAGCTGTCAGTTGGTCAGTTTAAATACTGTCGAACAAAAAAATGGCTCCAACGCAAAAAGAAAACAAAGTGGGATCCTGGATATCTGGATTATTACCAGAATATCATATCAATTATTTCCTCTCGCGTAAAATCATTTTTCTTTGTTCGATAATATTCAGACTGACTAACTGAGAGTTGCGTACTATTTGACTTGTCTGTCATTCATCACGGCCAACTCAATTTTTGAAAAAACCAAGAAAAACAGCAAATTTGGTGAACATTTCCGATTATCTAGAAAAAAACAAAGTTTAAGGGTAAGGTACCCCCGGTAAAAATGAAAGAGGATAAAAAAAGCGATCAGATAACGTTATAAAATTAGGGGCATGCTATTTGAAAAAAATGAGTTATGATACTTTGAAAATGATGAAGTTTGATGTTTTTTTGTGAACGCCCTGTATCAAGAAATCCCAATTTTTTAACATTGGGATATTGGTCTTTGACTTGACTATCACCATGTCAAGTTTCATTTTTTAGTTTTGAGAAGCAAGGCCGCTACAATTTTTCTAAGAAAACTATGAAAATGCGATTTTTTTTTTAATTTTTAGTTGGTAGCACTGCCACACAATTGAAAAACAAAAATACAGGCATAAGACAGTTGAAAAAGTTGAACATGAAAATGCAAAAAAATATAGGGTGTTCCATTTAAAAAAATTGGCGTTTCGTTAGTCCCGTCAAAATGGAACACCCTGTATAGCTATGAATAATTTCAGGTTATAGGTCTCATCAAACCATATAACTTTTCTTTTACATCTTTGTCTCTATCTCGGACGGTAAGACCGCTATGGGATAATTACGCTAGGATGGACCACCCTGTATAAATACTTGCAGTGATTTTAGAAATGTGAATTTTTATTATGTTTTGCCAAATACTCTAGGTTCTCCTTCGAAGTGGGTGAGGTTAACATCCAAATTAATGTGACCCAGGAAAAAAGAAAATATAAGAAAAGTGCTCCACCCTGTATCTGATGATTTCGTAGTTTGAGGAATGTGACATTTCTATATCTTGAATGAGAGATTATAGACTTGTAACAGAGCTGGAAATGATCATTGTCTGGTTTGATCCGATCAAGATAACATTTATTGAAAGAAAATTGATTTCACCCTGTACGATGTACGTATAATACCAGCGGCGAAACCAGCGGTCATTGAGGGGTGAATTTTTCACACGTTCAATAGGAGACCATAAGACTGCTGAATAATGAAAGAGTGTTCTTCTTGAGAATTATTTCACCGGAATAAAAAAGTTTGAAGATTTATTTTTCAATTTTCACCCTGTATACTGAGTATTACGCCTTACAGGGATGTATACTTTTAACATGTTAAACAAGTGGGGATGAGCTAACCAAATAGCAAAAAACCGTTTGAGAACTACTTTCTTCAAGCAAAAAATCTATATACTATTTATCCTATCCTGTGTATAAATTAGAGACGCAGATAGGTGTCTTTCCCAGATATTATTGTCCTCAGGAACAAAAGTAAAAACACACATTTAATAAAATTGCCACATGCTTGAGGAAGAAGGGAACATATTTTTATTTCTATCTTTTGGCTGCAATGATCTTCCTTACTTCGTATAGGTTACTGCCGGTATACACCGCTATCACCTTGTTGTTCTTGAAAAACAAGAATTTGGGAATCGTCTTGACTCCGTATTCCATTGCAGCCTCGACGATTTCCCCCACGTCAAGTTTGTGAATCTGTATGTCATCGAATTCGACGGCCAATTTGTCCACGTGACTCTTTATCGTCCGGCATTCACCGCACCAAGTGGCGTAAAACTCGACGACGATCAGTTGATCACCTCCCTTGTCCAAAATCGTTTTCATTTCGTCCTTTGCACGGATGCGATGAGCTTTATGAGCTTTTATGGGGTGTTGGTGCCTGATGGAAGATGAACCGGCTTCCTCGGAGGGGTTTAGGGATGGCGGCTTCGACTTTGATCCCCCAATGATGAAATTTGCACTTTACATGGGCACTTCACGCGGGCACTTTACGCTGTCTAAACTCAAAAATCTCAGCGCAAATATTCGCGGTAATCAAAGCTGAGGTAACCTATAGAAGATTCGAACCTTCGGACGGCGCCTTTGATGTTGAGTCAAAAGCCGTGGTGACATTGAACTGTCAATTCTGACAAAACTGGTGGTGCATTTAGCCCGGAAACACAAGTATCTATGAACCAGGGATCACTTCTATGAACACAAGCTTTGTTTGGTATCCTGCACTAGTGGTAGACTACACCTCTCTGCCATAAACCGTTTGTGATCGACTGAGTGTAGTTCGTGCAGGTTGTTTGGTATGCTAGTGTAGGGAGGGAACTCCGTGCAGCACAACCTACACTTGATCTGGAGAAGGTGTGATCAGTGTAAAGTGGTGTGGCGGGAAATGGTGGATGATTAAAGGTTGTCAAAACTCAAAGTTGCGGATGTCAAGATGAATTCGAGCGAGAACTTGGTGTAGAGGCCTGTGGAGGTTTGCCTTAGCAAATTGGGCAGGAGCGAGGGCAGCACGTAGAAGATGGCCGGTATAGAGTTTAGCACCACGTTATATCAAGAGGGAAAAGTGGCCCGCAGGGCGTATAGGCGTTTGTCACCAGCGGGTCAGACAGGATGGCCTGGAGAGTGTGGAGGTTAGGACCAGCTCGTTCGTCTTCTAGCGGAGAGCCCCATCAAGGAGAGCCTGCATGAGTCTCCCGCCCGGTCGTTAGTGACCCTTCGTTTATAAGCCAGACGGGATAGGTTCAGGATCATTTCGGTTGTCTTCCACCGCCACTGGCGTCACTTGGTCTACGTCGGTAGACGCAGCACTAGCTGTATGGGGCAGGACCGCGTTATACAATAAATAATATAATGAATTGAAAAAAGTCTATCTTCTCAGAGTGGTCTTGAGGTTATTAGTTTTTAGTTGGTTTTACGCTCTTCTCTTTTCTCTGTTGTGATCACTAGTAAATAAGCGCTTCAACTAAGGTGACCAACCGTCCTGATTTGGTAAGGACAGGTTGAGATTTTTACATCTTTGTCCTGTTTTACGTTCATGTACTGATTTGTCCTGATTTTAAGCAAAAATACTTATTTGTCCTGATTTCAAGCAAAATACTAGTTTTTCTGATTTTAAATTTGCCGCGGAAAATATCAAGCAATTCATCACCTTACTCCTCTCCCACATCATCAACCTGCCACTTTCTTTACACAAACTTCCGTTCCTGTGCCTATTCTACTTGACATTATAGGTCTGTTTCTTTGTCCTGCTCTAACTTACTTACTCCGGAGCAGACTATCCCTAGCAACGACCCATCAGACAACTCTGTTTTCTGCTCTATGCGCTCCAGAGTAAGTTAGAGCATAGCAGTACGAAGAAACAGACCTTATATTCGCAGATGGGTTCTACAACCTACCAAAGAAACAGAAGGTATAAGCAGTGCTGCCGCAGTGCTCCGCAGTCGTTGAATCTGCAGGCACGATTCCATTCGAAATTATCATCGATGATAATCATACCACTTGTTATATTATCACTGACTATAAAAAGTGAACAGGATATACACGAGATTGCCAAACAAACCTACAGAATCCGGAAATGTTGTTTGCTGTTATTTATTGTCATTTGTATAGGAACATTTCGATTTTCCGTATTATTAGCCACTTTCTTTCGGCCAAGATCACGGATCATGATCCGAGAGTTCGCCCGCGTATCAAAAGTGACATATGAATATATCTGTCCAGGAATTCGACCGGGTGAAGAATAATGATTTTTCTTTTGGCCCAAAGTTCCAGCTCGTTCGCCACGAAAATGAAAATCACATATCGTTTTCGGATGAGGCATTCATTCTGAACACTTTTTGATGTTTCATGATTGATTCCGACAAGAATGATCGATGGAGGGGCAAAATTAGAAGTGCGTGTTTCTGGGGAAGAATCAGCTTTCTCGCTGGTCTGAAAATGTTCGTAACCATCTTTACGAAAATCAGAACAATAGGGGACAGACAGTCCTCTTCAGAGAGTGTTCAGAATGAATGCCTCATTCGAAATAGTAGTTTACGATACGAGTTGGCTGTTACATAAGTGGTTTTCAGACACGAAGCCTAAATTTGCAGAACGAGGGCGCAGCCCGAGTTCTGTAAGAGGCTGAGTGTCGGAAAATATCTTGTGTAACAAGCCACGAGTGTTGTACAACATTTTACGTGTTTGTTCCAGTGCAAATTGTGAAAATGTTGTAGTTTTTGAGGTTACTTTGACAAGTGTCAAATAAGGTACATAAACTGTAAAATCCATATACAGCTTATATAAAAGTCTTGATATCTTATGTATCAAAACAACAAACACGTAAACAATATTAATTCCCATTGAATTCTTCACCTGGTCAAATTCCTGAACAGATCTACAGATCTAAATTTTTATTCCTCCACCGATTTTATCGAACTTTTCAGCATTGGATAGCCAATCGAATAGGCTATCATTTCTGTATTTCAAAATGGCCGACATACCAAAATTCAAGATGGCAGAAATAATTGGAAATAGGCCTTCTTTTGTTCTCATTGCTCTTTATTGAAAGTTACCAGAAAGTCAAAACCAATGATGTATTATGAAGGATTAGACCTTCCTTGTCAATTCAAGATCACAACCAATAAAATCGGGTCATCTGCTGAGGAGCTATTGCGAGTTGAAGCGAAGCCTACTTTCCGTTTTTTTCATTTCCGCATAATTGACTCAGGTATCCTGCCCGCCAATCCGCCATATGCTCATTTCTCAACCGATTTTCTCAAATTTGGTATCAATGGCTAGCCAATTGGACAGGCTACCTTTTTCATATGACAAAATGACAGACCTGTCAAAATCCAAAATGGCGGAAGCAATTGAAAAGAGAATTTCTTTTGTTCTTATTGCTTTTCAATAAAAATTAGCAGAAACTCAAAACCAATAATTATTATGGAGGAATAGACCTTCCTTGACAATCCAAGACCGCAACTAATCAAATCGGGTCATCTGCTGAGGAGCTACGGCGAGTTGAAGCTAAGCCTACCTACCGGTTCCTTTATTCCCGCATAAATGACCCAAGTTTAGGAATCCTGTCCGCCATATCCTTATTTTCCAACCGATTTTTTCAAATTTGGTATCAATGGCTAGCCAATTTGACAAACTACCATTTTCATAAAAAAGGCCAACATGTCAAAATTAAAGATGGCGGAAAGTAATGAAAATGGGCCTTATTCGTCCTTGTTGGAATAGAAAAAAAAAGAAAGTAAGATTCACTTCAACTGGCCGTAGCTCCTCATCAGATGAACTGATTTGATTGGTTGCTGTCTTGAATTGTCAAGGAAGGTCTATTCCTTCAAAACGATTATTGGTTTTGACTTCCCGCTCATTTTTATTAAAAAGCAATGAGGACAAAAGAAATTCTCTTTTCAATTGCTTCCGCCATCTTGGATTTTGACAGGTCTGTCATTTTTTCATATGAAAAAGGTAGCCTGTCCAATTGGCTAGCCATTGATACCAAATTTGAGAAAATCGGTTGAGAAATGAGCATATGGCGGATTGGTGGGCAGGATACCTAAATTTGAGTCAATTTTGCGGAAATGAAAAAAACGGAAAGTAGGCTTCGCTTCAACTTGCAATAGCTCCTCAGCAGATAACCCGATTTTATTGGTTGTGGTCTTGAATTGACAAGGAAGGTATAATCCTTCATAATACATTATTGGTTCTGACTTTCTGGTAACTTTCAATAAAAAACAACGAGAACAAAAGAAGGCTTATTTTCAATTGTTTCTGCCATCTTGAATTTTGGTATGTCGGCCATTTTGAAATACAGAAATGATAGCCTATTCAATTGGCTATCCAATGCTGAAAAGTTCGATAAAATCGGTGGAGGAATAAAAATTTTATAAGGAAAAATTCAGAGCACGGTTTTTTATGGCCCACCCGGTACACCGTGTTCAACAATGATTGTCCTTGTCATCTTTTGAAAATAGTGGTTGCAACTGGCCTGTGCCGCTTTTATGAAATTATTTTGAGATACGTATTTTATAGTAAGAAATAGGTGTTTTCATAAAGATTTTGTGTTTCAGTGGGCATGTGGAAGATTTGACAGTTCGGGTCAGCTAGCATCAGAGGTATAGAGTGGGGAGAATGATTACAGAGCTGCGAGAGCAGGGCAAGCACGTGAAGGTCGAATTTTTGCCGACCGGCAAGGAACGTGAGCATGCGCTCTAGACCTGATGAAAACTACTATTGACGATACACGTCACTATCTATGCACGTCACGTCAAATTGACTGATATGAAATTTGAGTTTAACAGTGACGGCTGTGACTGCTGGTAAATAGTGAACAAGCAATTAACCTGACGGAACGGGAATGGACCAACCGTCAATGCTGTCACTGTTAACTTTATATCAGCCAGTTTGACGTGACGTCCATCAATTTCGTTACTACGGATCTTGAAATAATTTCATTGAAGTGGCACAGGCCAGTTGCAACCCTCCCTCCTAGGTTGCAACCGCTTTTTTCAAAAAGCGGCATCAGGGACAATCATTGTTGAACTGTATTGGCTGTATAAATGTTACATTTGATGCCACTCTATACTTATTTTGAATGTTGGTCTTGAATCGATTGTGTTCATGGCGAGGTTCATGGGTTTTCTTTACATAGGGCTTCAGCTCCAATATGAACCCTGGATTTTGAAAATTAGCCAAGAAGGGAAAAGTGTTATCACTAGATGACCAAGTAGTCGATTTTTCAATACCACTCTGTAAATGATAGGGATAGGAAGATGCATCAAAAACCTCGTCAAAAACCGTTCCGAGATTTTAACTTAAGCTACATGCCTTTGATGGTGAGATAAAAAAAAAAGTTTTACTGCAAAAAAATGGGAGTATGTACACTTTTGGAAATGTTGCACTACTTTCTTCAACACCCCGTAGAAACTCAAGTTGACATATCGACTTTCGAAATGATATGATTCTATACATAGGGGATCAAGGTCTCAAATGCTTTCAACAGAATTGAAACTGTTTGAACCAGTCGAGAGTTCTCTTTTTTTTGCAAAATGGTGAAATTTTCGAGCACGATATTCATTTTGTTGCGTAGTTTATAAAAAAATATTTTGTTGCGTAGTTAAGGAATAGTATCTCACACAACAAGCAACGAAAGTGATACTTTTCGCATGAGTGTGTAAAATTGCGCACGGGCGCGAGCGAGTGCAATAATCACACGATTGCAAGAAAATAGACTTTTTTGCGAGTTGTGTACACTATTTTTCCTTCGACCGACCTATTTTTCCTGTCCGACGTCTGCTCATTAACGATCGAAATATCATAATACTCAGGTCAGAAGGCGATTCTTGCCGATACTCTTTTTTGTTTTATTTCTATTATTATTGATCACTGGAAGTTCTCGACTTTGAACAACGACCTCCTACTGAGGGCGAAGAAGCATCAGTGGCATGCCCAAGGAAGTGTGTGGCCCTGGGACGCCCCCAAATGCTGGATAATGGAAGATCGTTTGCTATGTTACTATGTTTGGCATTGAAAAGGGAAAGCAAAAGGCACTAGTGACGATATTTTCACTTTCGCAAACAGCGTTTGCAATTGGCAAGTTTCGCGCCTGCTATATATACCTCAAGCAACAGCTACATAACAGATCGTTCATAGAATGTAATTTTTCACAGAATCGCACTACTGGTTAATTGAGCATTTTCTTTGGTAAATTTTAGAGTAAGTAGTGCCAAATGGAAAATTCAGTTTTACAAAAAAATATGGAATCGGCCGGCTATTTCATAAGATTCTTTGGTGCAACCGGGGGTACAAGCAATTTTTAACTTGTGCTCCACTCCGGCATAATATTTCATGTATTTATGTAGGTATTTACCTGTTGGAAATAAATGCTATTTATTTATCCATTTATATTAGTGTTCTCAACAACAAAAATAAAAAGCTATATTTATTATAGTACTTAATAGAGAAAGAAACATTATTTATTATCTTGGATGATCCTCTTGATTTCGACAAGGGTGCCGCCGGTATACGTCGCTATCGTTTTGTTGTTTTTAAATAATAAAAATCTTGGAATATTCTTGACGTCGTACTCCATTGCAGTGTCGGCGAGTTCCTCCACGTCGATTTTGTATATCCTCAGGTCATCGTCTTCTCTGGCCAGTTTTTCCAGCATTGGGGCTATCATTCGGCATATACCGCACCAAGCGGCGTAAAACTCGACGACGATCAGGTGATCACCGCCCTTGTTCAGAATCTTTCTCAGTTCGTCCTGTGATTTGATGCGACGAATTGCTTTGGACTCTGTGGGGCTGTGGCTCTGGCTGGAAGATGCACCGGCTCCCTGGACGCCGTCTTGGGCTCGCGATTTCGACTTCGCTCCCCCAATGATGTAGTCTGCACTTTACATGGACACTTCACGTCTCTAAACTCTCAAGTCTATACGTAAATGAATGCAATGATACTGAATTTTACTAGGCGCAGACTTTTTTTTTGACGGAACTCTGTCATCAAAAACATCATTACGTTTCCACCGTGTCCATGGTACAGTGGCGGACTTTCAAATCGCACCACCCTTCTTAATCGATTAGTCGAATTTGCATTGTTTGACAATGTAACGACAATGGGTACGTTCAGCAGGCTACCGACACACCACCGGTAGATATGTGAGCTGCTAAACGACTTGCCGAATCGCCCTCCATTTCTCCACTCATTTCCACTGAAAAACTGACATAAACCGCTGCCGGAGCTACCGCAAATAAAATGTGGTAGAAAAAATGGCGACTGGTAGCTGCTACCACTCAATAACGCGCATGCGTTATCCATCGGTAACACTCACCAGAGAGCCTGCTGAACCAATGCCGAGAGCCAATGAAAATTAGCTTTAGTGCAGTAATGATAGTCAAAAAAGACCCCAAACCTTGAAATAATTATTTCATGAAATTTTACAGTTGATATCGATTCAAAATTTCTTCCTCTACCACATACTCAAAATCCCCGAAAATTCAAGTTGAGTGTTTTTCTTGCGACGCTGTCAAAGTATATCAGGTTTGCTGCAACTAGTCCATAAATTGTATTCTCGTTTTTGTCACAGTAGACCTACACTGTTGGCTCAGAGCTGCGTTGGTATACGCTGCAGGGCACGACTGACCTTGGTTTGAACCTCTAATTCGTATTTCCCGAAAAAAAAAACACGTAAGTCGTGAGTCACTTTAATCTCCAATTAACAGTGTTGGTTAATAGGCCAGGCGGTATGTCGGTAAAATCACTACAATCTGGAAAAAACTCCGACCAAAGCTTTTATGGTGTCAAACTCTTCGTGAGGTCAGTAGGTATCTACCACTGAGTTTCCGCCCAAAACCGAGTTGTGCTGATTCCTCCACATCTGCACGAAGGTAAAGGATGCCTTGAAAGTGCAAATAGACCTGCTGAACCTTCGTACTTTTTCATTATATTTGCCTCAGTGCAAACGCACAACTCTTACGCAAACATTGGAAGCATCTGTCATCATCTCTGTGCCAGTCTTACTGTTGGAAAAAAAGATTTCTTTGTGTGGGTCAGCTAAATTACATTGAATCGTTTTTCTACACATGAAAACGATGGAGCAACATGTATTTTGTATGTTTTCCAATAACTTGTATCCATTGAACCCATTTTTGGCGTTAAAATTTCAACAACAGCATTTTTGAAGATCCTGCCAGCTAAGAAGTGAATAATTTTCACCCGCCTGTTAAGCAGCAATTTTTTCAATTTTACCAAACACCGTTTGCGAAAATTTTATAAGGAATGAAAAGCTCAAACTCTTCTCTAACTATATCGTGCCTGGCTTAATCGCGGCACGCACTTGAAAGTCTAAAAAACTTATTTCTTTTCGAGCGATCCTATTTCACCCGCTTGCGGCCGTGCCAACTTGACATAGACCAGACTGATTACACGAGCTTAGAAATGTACTCTTTTTTGGCTCTAAAACACGACCATTATTATTGAGACTTTGTACATTGATTTATGAAGAAATTATATATTATTTGATCAATAATAGTCGTGTTTTAAAGCTGGAAGAGAGTACATTTCCAAGCTTTTGTAATCAGTCCGGTCTATGTCAAGTAGGCACGGCCGCACGCGGATAAAATAAACAGCTCGAAAAGAAATCAGTTTCCTACACTTTCAAAAAGCGTGCCGCGGTTAAGCCAGACATAATATCATTAGAAAAGAGTTCCAGCTTGTCATTCCTTATAAAATTTTCAAGAACGGTGTTTGGTAAAATTGAAAAAATTGCTGCTGAACAGGCGGGTGAAAATTGTTCACTTCTTAGCGGGCAACATCTTCAAAAATGCTGTTATTGAAATTTTAACACCATAAATGGGTTCCGTGGGTACGAGTTATTAGAAAACATACAAAATACAGGTTGCTCCATCGTTTTCTTTTGTGGAAAAACAATATAATGTGATTTATCTGACCCGCACGAAGAAATCTTTTTTTTCAACAGTAAGACTGACACAGAGATGATGACAAACGCTTCCAATGTTTGCGTAAGAGTTGTACGTTTGCATTGAGGCAAATAAAATGATAAAGTACGGGGGTTTAACAGGTCTTTTTGCACCTTCAAGACATCTTTTACCTTTGGGCAGATGTGGAGGAATCAGCACAACTCGTTTTTGGGCGGAAACTCAGTGGTAGATACCTACTGACCTTAGGAAGAGTTTGACACTATAAAAGCTTTGGTCGGAATTTTTTCTATCCAGAATGACCTACCGCCTGGCCTATAAGTACAATCCGGGGGTTAGTGACCAAGTTAATTAAAATCTGTTTGATTTGTGATAGAGCTATGAAATTTGGTATGAGTGGTCTTACTGGCCTTCATGGTTCTTTTCAAATGTAGACATGACGCTTCGCCATAGTTTGGTTAGGAGGACCCGGAGCTCCCGGAAAAATATGCCAGTTAAAGTGTGGAGTTCAACAGAGATTTTTTTATTGTTCCCAATCAATATGATCAACAATTGATGGATAGATCAATAGCTGGAGCTGTCTTGTAACTTAATTTCATATGACTACACGCGGAACCAAGCACAAAAGCCTGGCAAAAATGTTTAATCAATTTGATTCTTCATGCATTCTACTTGACAAGTGCAGATCGTATTGACGCTTGTGTATACTCTTTGGGCTGTATTTGCTGTTGTTTCGCCAAAATAGTGTTACGTATTTCGCGTACGGGTTCAAATATAATTTGATCGTTTCAAAACACACACTGTTCATTACTGCGTACTATACAATAAATACACGCCAACAATTATATACTTACTTAGGAATATCGCTGTGTTTACAACTTGCTTTCAATCCGCTCGCTGCCACTTCGCATTCCAAATCATAACTGGTCGTGAGACGACAATTGATACCCTAGGGTCATTCCATAGAATTTCAACGAACTTGATTAATTTTTGAAAGTTCGACCATCGAGTTCGGGGATGAAATTTGGCTCTTTTGTTAACCATAGTGTTACGATATGAAAAATATCAGCATTGATTTTTTTCAGTCTAGTACGGCAGTGTGAAAAAATAAAGAAGTGGTAGGTCACAGGGAAATTCATACAAAATTATTCATCTTTTTGTTCTCAAGGTATTGTCTCCAAATGTCAGTCACGGATGATTTTGTATTTTCTTCAGATTCAAGATTATTAGGTCACTTGTTTAAAAGGGCCTCAAGATTTTTGGGCTTAGAAAAATGATGATGTTGATTTTTCGTCTTTTTTTGCATTTTTCCAACTTTTCTGCAGGCTGTCAAAATTGATCCTGTTCATATGAGAATGTGTTGAACAGGTTACTGAAAATATGATCTTCGCTCAATATTTTAGGCAAGTTGAGGCTCACCTGATCGATACTTGTAAAAAGTTGAGCTCAAATCAAAATTTGACTTTTTTACGATTTTGTGGAAATTTGACATATTCGAAGCCCAATATCTCAGTTGGGGTAATGAGAAAAATTCTGAAAATTGATCTTGATTAAGCCGCCTTCATCCTTTAGCATTCTTTATCAAAACAAATATACAATATCTTTTACAAGTTTGAGAAAAGTTTACAAGTAGCTAAATTACAGTCCCGAAAAACATAAAAAAACTGCAAAATCGATAAAAAAAGTTAACCCGCAGCAAAAACAGTTGAGATATGTGGCAAGACTAACAAAGTGATGAATGAAACTTATGACAAGCTTGATTCGAACATTTATTGTTATTATTCTTTTTTTCCAACTGGACATCTTTGAATGAGGTAGAAGAAGAAGTTTCGTAGCACCGAATAGTGATTTTATCAAGTGGAACAAAGTGGTTCTCTCGGTTTATCACGGTTTTCAAGCCGCCACTCAATCAATATTGCTTCGAGAAGAAGTGACGTAGGTACCTACATACTGGCTATTTCCTTAGTTGAAAGTTGAACCATAAAAATTTCACTTACCTGATCGCAAGCCAGCGATTGTACGTGTTTACCAGTATGCACGGGATCGCCACTCGTAACAATGGCATGAAATTTGGCGCAATTCTCACAGTAATAGGTCGCGGTGAAAAAAATTTCTTTCGGTGCTTTCGCGCATCACTCCACATTTAGTAATATACAGGGTGTGTTTTGGAAGGTGATTCCTCTCAAAGAAATAAGTCAAAAAGTAGGAGTAACAGTTTTTCTTAAATCGCTTCCTAAAGGAGTTACAGACGAGGTGAAACAGAGTTTTTAATTATTTGCTTGAGAACCGCCAAAAAAAAGAAGTGCAAATTTGGTGTAGAAAGCTTTCTCATAATGTTCATGTAAAATTTCAAACAAATCTGGCCAGTGACGGTGGAGTTAGAGGGGGTTCAACCTACCCCAGTTGAACTGTCAGACAAAAATGTCTGCAATCTGTTCGTATTTTTGTTTACACACTTCGGTAGACTTGTTCAAGCCGAAACTTTTATACCTCTTGCATTTTTTTTTGTAGGATGCGCCGTTCACGAGTAAAAGTGCAAAAAAACAGAAACGTGAGACACGACATGCGGTTTTTAATTTTTTCTTTTTTTTCAGAAAATCATGATTAAGTAGGTACTACCTATAATGTGTAAATGAAAGTAAGAGACTATTTTAATGTGCAAACAAAAATACGACCGGAACGTAGACCTTCTTCTAGCAATTCCACCTAAGCTTTATTTCGACCCCACTGATCAGATTTCTTTAGTTTTTGTTTTTATTTTTTTGACACAGGGAAATTTCTTCACCGTGTGAGTAATGCACATGTGAGATTTAGAACAAATTTAACTATCATCAGCGGAGTTGAGGGTTGGGTTAGGTTAACTACCAGACGAAAATTATTCGACATGTTCCTGGTTTTTTCACGTATACTCGTGAACGGTGCATCCTACAGAAAAAATGCAAGAGGCATAAAAGTTTAGGCTTAAACGAGTCTATCCAACTGTGTGAACAAAAATACAAACGGATTGCAGAATTTCTTTTTCTGACAGCTCAACCTACCCCAATCCCCTCTAATTCCGTCGCCACTGGTCAGATTTGTTCAAAATTCACCATGCACATTTTAGGAACCTCCCTAAACCAAATTTGAAGTTGTTCCTTTTGGCGGTTCTTGAGCAAATAATTGAAAACTGTGTTTCACTCCGTACCTTTTAGGGACTGTAACTCCCTTAGTAAGCAATTTAGAAAAAAAATGTTACTCCGATGCTTGTGTCATAGAGGGCAACGGAAACCGCACATTTCACAGTGACATTTCTACCACCATTATCTTCTTTATGCAATTTCGAGACGAATTAGGTACGGACGACTACGATTTACTTGCAATAAATATCAAGTTTGGCCACCTGAACTTGACGTTTTCACGTAGATAAGATTGTTCCTCGTCGGGATGACTACCACCTTCCTAACCCGCTTTCTTTGATTGTTTGTTGAGTTGCATACTCGCCCGGCGTAGAAAATATATTATGTGTGGTTTCCAAATTTCAGTAATTTTTTTCTCAAGAACCAGTGGATAATCCGCAAATTTTCTTTCGCATTACCTTCTTGAACACTGTTTCTAGTCTATTCTGCCTTCTTTAAAATTTTTCAAATCGAGTCGACCGCCAAAAATACACTATGTGGGCTCCGTAACCTTGATAATTTTTTTCAAAAAAATTTGTGGATAATCCACAAATTTTCTTTCAGAGAATCTTCTAGGACACTGTTCTTAGTCCATTCCTTTTTTTGGAATTATCGAAATCACGTTGCCCTTTATGACACAAGATCCGTTACTCCTACTTTTCGCCTTATTTCTTTAGGAGGAACCACCTTCCGGAATTCCATGCAAGGTCACTGGAACATCCTGTATACATATAATAGTAACCTCTTTCATCCATCTGGGTGTCGAGGTGTCGGACGCACCGAGCCGCACTATCACTATGGATTTATGCCACTACCTACAATGTGTTACAGGTAATGGAGCTTCTTGGGCAAGCCCCTTAACACTACTCTGTGTCCGCTCTTTTCGCGCGCAGCTATCCACTAGTCACCCATCCAGGTTCTGTCTTCTGACTTTCATTATCGTATAGCTTGTGTGCATATCCACCCATGCCGTACAGCCGACATACATTTAGTAATACAGAATAGAATTATAAAACAGTTGAAGCTATCCACCCAATAATAAATTAGCGACCATATCAATTCGTAACATTGAAAAAACGCTGCCGAACTAAGCACTTGAGTTGGCTGGTTTCATCTGGAGTTGTTGCTTCTAGGATCTCAATATAAAGAAATGGACTTCGTCAATGGCTTTGGCAGACACGGATTAGTGGATAATGATACACGGAAGATCAGTTCATTCTTCTATTGCATGAGGAAATTATAAAAATCTGATTTTTTTTTAAACTCGGAAGACATTTATTTTCAACATGAACAGTCCGTACATGGGGACAACAGGTGTGTGCAACCAGAGAGGCCTAGCCAAATTTTCAGCGAAATCGGTTAAAAATTGTGGAAGTTGTACCTACTTCCTCGAAAATCGCTTTTTTGAAATTTGAAGGGCTGTATCTTCATTGTGGATCACTTTTGAGGGAGTTTCTTCATGACATCCTGAACTTTTTGTTATTCTGTGTCGATCTTCCGAGTTACAGAACTGAAATTCGATCAACTGGGGGCTGGCCCCTATGGGGGTGCACGGGGTAACCGCACCACTTTTCAGCGTTGCCACCAGAAAAATCTGATTCTGTGGACCTTAACTGGAACTTTTTCGACTTTATGGTTCCTTTCCGAAGGGGTAAATAAGTGATAATTGAACGATGGTTTCAGTTTGAAATTCTTGCACCCTCAACTTTTAAGAGCCTCCCTTCCCGCCAAGGTACGTGCATTTTTTGCCTCCACTTCTAAAACGAACCTGAGGAGCGCGGCCACTATAGGTATGTAGGGAGTAGGGTGTAGGGATTGCTAGGATTTTCTGAACTCAATTTTTCATGTCAAGCGTGCTCTTACACTTGGGATAAAAAGGTCGTTTTTTTTTTGGTCACCGTTTATCATCATGCAGATATTCTGTTCCCCCTAGGGGGCACTTTTACCCCCAGCTCTCTAGCACTTAGCGCTCGGCGTGCCCTGACGAGAAACACGGCAATACACGCCAGCAGGAACAGGATACGCCTTTGTGCGGGTATGTGTATAGTGTGTGTGTGTGCGTGTGTGTCTATTGTGAAATTGTGAAACGCTTCCGACACCATCTAGCGGCAGGTCCGCCAAGCCGTGCAATTAGGTCAATTACTTTGGCGAAGACGAGGCGCGGATTGCCACAAATGAGGGCAATGCGGAGAGGGTGCGGGAAATGTGCAAACAATAATACTCAGGCGGCTATGGCTGACGCTGATCTGGCGGCGGGCTCAGGCGGCAGCGCTAATTATTAAATATTGTTTGAGTTGAGCTCCTTTTGGGCATCGGCACTGCCTGCTTCGCATCCTGGTGCCATGCCGTTGAAAATGTTCCTATTTTTTCAGTAAAGTGCTTTCAGCGTTCTGTAATTAGTACAAATCTTCAAGACATTATGACATTTTTGTGCCTGTGAAATTCCTTGCCGTTAACTAATGGCTTTTTGTTTTTTTTTTATAGTCGTGCTGCGCGACCTCCTAACTCTCCCTTAATGTTCAGTGCGCGATAGTCCGGATGCTAGTTTAGTTGCATAAAATGGAATGAACCTTGCATTTTTTGATGAGAAGATGCTACTTGGTGGAAATGTTCTTTGCATCATATTCTTCCGATCCAGAAAGGTACCTTTATCAGCGCCATCCATGCCGGCAGCGTATACAGGGTGAAACAGAAAAAAAAGTTGGAAAATTATATTTAAATAACCGAAGCATGTGGAGACGTGTAATTCACCACATACGTTAACTGTTTTATGCCATGGAGTCACAGCAAACCGTTCTTGTTCTTGATTACCTTGAACCGTCTTTGAAATGTAGGAGAAAAACAGAAAAACAAAACAAAAACACTCTTTTCCCATAAATAAGTGATTTTTAGAAATATTGACACAATATCCATAAACAATATACATAATATTCACGGTATTTCTACAAAAAGTGATGTTAGAAATGATATGAGCTGAATAGCCAATTCCTAAGCCAACTATTTCCAGAAATACGATTGTCAACTTTTTTCCTCTTAAGCACCATCTTGAATCTGCCCTATGAGTTATCGTTGAAAAAGAGATTGGTTATCATAATAATGGTAACATGTAATCATTGCATCGTAAAAACAACCTCCTCATCATAATTAGTGACCTCTTCGGCGGAAAAGAATTGCCATTCACGTATTTTCTGGCTCTTCAAAGCTTTAGTGCCTATGATGGCATTTGCAACATCTGGAATGGTGAAATAAGTTACGCATTATGATGAACCTTGATGTACTTTAAGGTAGCCTACTAAGTTTTGCAATCATCAATTGAAAGGTTTGTTCTTAAAAGCTGTTTGAACAAAATTTCTTGTTTTTTTTATGGAAAATGCAAAATATTGCATCTCTCACCCTCATTTGATGCCTCGTTGAGGAAAGCCTGAAACCGAAAGTCTTCAAACATTGTATGCTAATGGTTCACTGGAGAACTGCTCTTCAATGTGTAGTTGTCAAAATCTGCATAGTTGCGTTCATATTCCAAACAGAGAGCGACAAAGAAGTTCATGCAGTGAAAAAGGACATAACTTTCAATGCAACGAAGAAATCCCGGAAATGTCCCTTTTATATAGGCTTCCCGCAATACACAAGTTCTGTAAGACTCTCAAGCGTGGGTGAAAGGCTTAAAACATTACTATAACCAAAGACTCTAACAGTGTAGGTACCAGATTGCACATTTATGTTATAAAAAGCAAGGTCTCCAGACAGCTTTCAGTCCAGCTCTGGACTAGTTTTTTCTCGACTGTAGCCGCGTTCGGATATTACGTCGGATCGATCTGAGAGCTCTGAATCGTTCGAATATTGCAAGCCGACGAGCCAGAGCAAAATCTGTACCGTTCGGATATTACCTCGCAGAGGCCTCCGAGCACGCTCGGTTTCGTCGGAGGTTTTTGACCGAGCTCCCAGATATTTTTTGACGCGTGTCACTTTCACTTGTCACGCATGTATGTGCTTGCGTCTCCGAACATTTTCGAAATCGTTTATTTACTAAATGAACAAAAAACCGAGGAACCAGCTTTGGCACGTCAGGGTAAATGAATGTCTAAAGTGACCCATACACTACGCATGCAAGCACGCGAGCAAGCACGTTCAGGTAAGTCCGCTCAGTTTTAGTTTTGACACATACCTACACACTGGTACTTGCACGCGAGCCTGGGCCTGTGCAGTCAAGTCTTAGCACTTGCATGCGTGTGTATGGGCCACTTATGGCGAATATCGAATGTGATATGAACACATGCAGCAAAGATGCAGCACAACAACAGCAAAAAGGGACGACAGACGACAAATAAAAGTGATAGGTCTACACACCATTTCCAGCCCATTACCTCGAAAATCCACCATTGTCTTTTACAGAATAAATACGCCCCACACAACATTATGTTAGAGCCGAGGTTAGAGCCAGCACAACGGAGCTATGTAGTCAACATAATGTTGAAACCACATAATGTTATGACGAAATTACAGAATCATCCCATTAGGTTACGTTAGCCATTGAGCACAGCTGACAGGTATCAGCTGTCACTTTTACATACAGAGTAATCTCGACCGTTCGTTTATTAAAAATTGCTCGGATCGCTCTGGCATCACGTGATCAAATATCTGTCTGCTCTGTCTGCTCGCTCCGAGATAATATCCGAACGCGCCTTGTAATGTATGTCCTTTTTTACTGCATGAACTTCTTTGTCGCTCTCTGTCTGGAATTTAAACGCAACTATGCAATTTTTGACAACTAAACATTGAAGAGCACTTCCCACTGAATCATTATCATAAAAAAAATCAGAGACTTTCGGTTTCAGGCTATCCTCAGTGAGGGATCAAGTAAGGGTGAGAGACCCAATATTTTGTATTTTTCATGAAAAAACGACACAAATTTTGTTCAAACAGCTTTTAAGAACAAACCTCTGAATTGATGATGGTGAAACTTGGTAAGCTACCTCAAAGTACATCAAAGTTCATAATGCGTAACAAAGTTCATAATGCGTAACATATTTCACCATTCCAAATGTTTCAAATGCCATCATGGGCACTAAAGCTTTGAAGAGCCAAAAAATACGTGAATGACAATTCTTTCCCGCCGAAGAGGTCACTAAATTATGATGAGGAGGTTGTTTTTGCGATGCAATGATTTCATGTTACCATTATTATAATAACCAATCACTTTTTCAACGATGCCTCACAGGGCAGATTCAAGATGGTGCTCAAGAGGAAAAAAAAGTTGGCAATCGTATCTCTGGAAATGGTTGGCTTAGAAATTGGTTACCCAGCGCATATCATTTCTAACGTTACTTTCCGTAGAAATACCAAGTATTGTGTCAATATCTCGAAGAATTACTTATTTATGGAGAAACGAGTGTTCTTGGTTTTTTTTCTGGTTTTCCCCCACATTTCAAAGACGGTTCAAGGTAATCAAGAACAGTTTGCTGTGACTTCAAAACATAAAATAGTTAATGTATGTGGTGAGTTACACGTCTCCACATGTTTCGGTTAATTAAATATAATTTTTCAACTTTTTTTTCCTGTATCACCCTGTATACGCCGCCGGCATGGATGGCGCTGATGGCTACCTTTCTGGATCTAAAGAGTACGATGCAAAGATTATTTCCACCGAGTGGCATCTTCTCATCAAAAAATGCAAGGTACTTTCAACTAGCATCCGGACTATTATTACGATTTTCTTTCCAAAAGCTATCCCAGGTGGACAGAAACATGACAGTTTGGACGACAGTAAAAAACTTCCCAGTTGATTTTGATTGACATGTCACACTGACTTGGGACTAAAACAATAAACGTTTTAGAACTAGACAAAGCTAAAGCGACTTTCACCATATTATTATACTCCCATTGCCTACTGAGATAGCAATCAATCTGAAACAACGTATACCTACCTATTCGTAGGGATGTAACGAGTGATCGAATAAATATCTCCTCAAGTCGCCTATGATTCCTGAAAATCTGGCGGAAAAACGTAGCCAGCAAGGAGACCGAGGCCTACTTTAAGGTGAAATTTATTCGATCACTCTTTATTTTATTTTTACCGGCTTGAACCGGTCAGTTCAGTTCAGAAAAGTTTCAAAAGTGAACCCAAAACCCAACCCCCTTACTGACTCCGAAGCATGGGTTAATGATGCTCACAACACCCCGTTATTGTGCCGGCGCGGCTCTGAAATTTTCAGGGGCATGTCTCTATTAGCAAATTGGCTTTGTTATTATTTCATGGACATATTCCCAACTCATCTCTCTCACTTTGCCTTCTGCTCCTCTTTTCTCCTCCATAATTTATTCATTTAACCGTTGATGCTTTTAGTATTAGTAATTAGTTGCCGATCGTTGTGGTGATGGTGGTGGCGGCGTTGTTCCCGTTTTACCTGGGTACATACATGCTCGATTGCTTGCTGATGCAGATTGCAGACGTGATAAATTTCCTTGGCGAGCCTTTCGAACTCGAGTAGTTTGTTGGACATTTTCCAGCAGAAAGGACACGTTAGAACTCTCTGGGCTTATTCCGGTTTATGTTCCGGCGCAGAACTTTTCGCGGTCGTTACTTTTTATATTTTTACGTACTGGTGCAGGTACGGACGCTCCATTAACCGAGTTGATAGGTAATCGCGGGAGAGTACACCGTCAGCATATGGGAAAGCAGTGCGAGACGAGTTTGCGAGGCTTTTTCGCCATTCCCATGCGCTGTTCTGTAGTATCCTCGTATAGATGACTGGCTGCACGAAATGAAGCCTTTTCACGGGCGATTGTGCGAGTCAAAGGGTTGGAAATGGAAAAGAGAGCGTTTATCTGCTCTCGTTCGCTGATTGATTTTATTTCGCGTGGCCGTTTTCGCGATTGCAAAGCGTGATGAACGTTTTCAAATCGCATCTAATGTTTGAGTGCTGTAAAAGAGAATTCGAAAGAAAATATTGTTCGGAAAAGTTTTCATTCTTCTGTTACAAGCGGCAATTCCCATGCATTCTGGTGAAGACGCGATCTTCCTAGAGTCTTCCATTACGTTGCAGTGTACAAGTGCGGAGCGTTCTAGTGCTTTCCAGAGTATACGACGTGATGGCTTGCCAATTGAAACTGAATGGGAGACTTGAACGGCCGATCAGAAAACATCAGCCGAATTGGCGGAGGCGCCGTCATTCCAGAACACAGGGGAAGCACGCGAAAGGTGTGTGATTATTTGGGAGTCATCTAGAAACCAAATGCCAAGCCACTGTGGAATTTGCTGGAAGACCCATGGAACACTCGAGATAATTAGTCGGGACCTATATAAGCACTATGAACCGCCCACAGGACCAGTATTGAATTGAAAAAGACAGCGAGCGGATAAGAAGCGATAGTCCTATATTCACAAGCGTGAATAATTGTTGACGTGTATTTATTGTAGTACGCAGTAATAAACAGTGTGTGTTTTGAAACGGTGGTTTGAGTTATAATCGAACCCGTGCGCGAAATACGTAACAATTGGTGTCAGAAGTGGGATAATTGAGAGCAAGTAATTCGGCCTGCGACTACAGGACGTTCGAAACACTCGTGATTTGTAAATGCCGGAGACAAGAAGCATGTCGAAGACAGGAGACGAAGACACTTTGGCGAGCATCATGGCGATGATGCAGGAACAAAAGGTGGAACGTCTAAAAGAGAAAGAAGAACAGGAAAAGGAACGTCTGGAAGAGAAAGAAGAACAGGAAAAGAAGCGCATGGAAGAGAAAGAAGAAAAGGAAAAAAAACGTCTGAAAGAGAAAGAAGAACAGGAGAAGAGGCGTCTGGAAGAAAAAGAACAATTGAAAAATCTTCTGCAAGAGCAACGTTTACGAGGAAAAGAAGAATTGAGGAATCTTTTGGAAAAACAAGAGACTCGACAAGAAAAAAAGCGTCAGGAAGACAAGGGAGAATTGCCAAATATTCTAGAAGAACAGGAAAAAAAATCGCCTGGAGGAAAGGGACGAAATTTTAACCGTTGTAGAACAACAAACGCGGTATTTTGACGGCAGTGTAAACAAGCTGGATGAGAAAATGGTTGCGATGGTAGAAGAAAGAATGGAAGCGATGGAAGCCAACATGACGGAGCTTGAGCAACAGGTCCAGAAAACTACCGCCAGTGCTACGATGGTCAGTTCAGCGGAGGTCCATCGTGTGAAGCTGCCGAACTTCTATGGTAAAAGCCCATGGACTACCTGTAATAGGCAGTTCGATGCCACTGCCGAAGCAAACGGATGGAGCGAGGATGACATAACGACAGCTTTAGTCCTGCTCTCAGAGGCCCAGCGTCGAAACTGCTCCAGATGATTCCGGAGAGCGAGCAGAAAGACTTTGCCAAGCTGACGAGGGTCCTGGAGCTCCGACATGGGGACAATCATGTGCGGCAGATCCATCAGACCCAGCTGGAGCTAGAGGAAGACCGCGTTGTTTCGGATGTGGAAGACCAGGACATCTGCTTCGAGACTGCAGGTAAAGGCCGAGTTCAAGTGACCGTTCCACATCAAGACGGAGAGCTCTCAGCCCGCAATCGTTCGACGTGGGACACTTCGAAGACAACGCATGTGCCACTGAGGGACGGCGCTTGTTTGATTAAAGCTACCGGAGAGTCTGCTACATTGTATCGAGAAGCTGAAGTGAGCAGTCGCTTTGGACGATTTCTTCTGCGAGAAAAGTTCCTGGTCGCTGACATTGTTGACGACTTCATACTTTGCCTGGGCTTGATGGATAAGTACGGATTCATCCTGGATGTTGGACAGCGGACGCTGAAGATCGGAAATGAAGAAATGGCGCTTAGAACATCCATGAAAGCCGCTGAGGCAATCCGGCTACTTTCGGCTGAAACCGTTCGTGTAGCCGCTTACTCCGAGAGAATCGTGTAGACAACACTAAGCGGACAACCTGCAGGACGTGTCGCCGGCATTGCTGAACCCGACACAGCTGCCAGCTGCATCATGGCTAAGGCATTAAATAACATGGGCAAGACGAAAATCCCGATCAGAGTCAATAACCCGAACAAGACATGTAAAACAATCGAGAAAGGAGAGACCTTGAGGCAAGTGTGAACCCGTAGAATGGATCTCACGCTGTGAAGACATACCGACAAAGGCTGCGACTCCCAAGCTCTTGGAGAAAAAGCTAGTGGAGATGTTCTCGCCTGACTGGAAACATCTGAGCAGCAAGGAGAAGGAGCTTGCGACACAATCCATACAAGAAAAAGCTGCAGCCTTTGCGATGAAAAGTAATCCTACCGGAAGGACCAGCGTGATCCAACATCGGATCAACACTGAGAACGCCGCACCGATTCGACAGGCTCCCAGGCGCCTACCATTGGCGAAGCAAGAAGAGATGTCGAAGCTCTTGAAAAACATGTTGGATGAAGGCGTGATAGAAGAATGGACGAGCCCATGGTCTTCACCGGTTGTTTTGGCCACGAAGAAAAACGGGAGTATGCGATTTTGTGGACTACCACAAACTCAGTGATGTGACTTTTCGAATTCGATGTCGCGTCTAAACTTTTCTTGCGTGTCTCAAATGCCTAACAAGACACTAATATAACAGGTTTGTTCCATCAGAAATTTCAAACTTACCAGAGCCAATCAGAAGCGCCCAAATCAGTTTGCAAACTGATTATCTCGATTCCTATTGGCTCTGACTAGTTTGAAACCTCTTGATGGAGCAAACCTAATAAATAACTATTACTTATGTCCACTAGCCAACGTCTGCACAAGACGTAGCAACATAGCAATGCAATGGGCTTTTTGAAGTGACACTTGGATTGTCATTGTCATGTCATTTTTATCAAATTGCTCCATTTGGTTTAGTGAGCAATTCTCAATTTCATGTAAGAAATAATGAGAGCCTGTTTTGTTCCATTGTTTGCCCAGGCACCAGGGAAAACAATAAGGAAATAATCGTTTCCTGGCTGGAAACTAGCTTAAAACGATCTGTGTAGCTCAGGTTTTGACATACTAGTTTCCCCCCTTTCGGAAATGTCGGCGTCATGTCGCCATCATCAAAAAGAAGTGCACCAGCGTGGGTTTTGCCGAATATCTTAATTTTGGGTCATCTGACAGCAAAAAATGTAAGGAGTCATTTTGAAGCCTATGAAATTCCCTAAAGTTTGGTTTTCAAATCAATTTTCTGCGACCTATGGTCTTTGAGATAGAGCTTCTGGAATCGAGAGTCATTGTCGTAAAAGCTCCATGGCCACTTGACTCGAAAAAATGAAATGTCGATGTGACAAAGATATTTCAAAATGAGAATACTCGAGAATACTTCATGCTATAGTTGCGGTGATGATCTTGAACTCTTCCTCTTGAACCGTAGATTACGAATATTGAAAAGTCAAAAACGTCACATTGTACATATACAGGGTGTACTACGGGAATCAAATCAGAACAGAAAAATTTGACATATTTCTTCGATTTAGCCTATGCGAAACTCTAAGCACTTATCACGAGTCCAATATCAATATGCATTGCTCTGTAAGCTTCACTTGATACACTTAAGAAGTGGTCGGCTCACAGCCTTCCTGTAAAATGTTTTGAAAGCCCTCTGAAATCATCAAAATTTACAGTAGCAAGAAATGTATGTAACAGTATATTATATACCAAGGAACCAAAGTGAATTTTTGATCCCTTGGGTGAAATTTGTTGCTCGAGGGCCCTTTGGGTCCAAATCCCCAAATTTAAAATTCACTTTGGTCTCTTGATATATAATATACTGTTATATACATTCCTTGGTACTGTAAATTTTCAATATTTTGATGATTTTAGAGGGCTTTCAAAACATTTTACAGTGAAGCTGTGAGCTGACCACTTCTTTAATGTATTAAGTGAAGCTTATAGAGCAAATCTATATTGATATTGGACTCGTGTTAGGTGCTTAGAGTGTAGCATATAGGCTAAATCGAGGAAATATGTAAAATTTCTCTGATCTGATTTGATTCCCTCAGTACACCCTGTATATGTACAATGTGACGTTTTTGACTTTTCTATATTCGTAATCAACGGTTCAAGAGAAAGAGTTTAAGACCATCACCGCAACTATAGCATGGAAGATTCTCGAGAAATCTCATTTTGAAATTTTTTTGTCACATCGACATTTTAGTTTTTCGAGTCAAGTGGCCATGGAGCTTTTACGACAATGCCTCTCGCTTCCAGAAGCTCTATCTCAAAAACCATAGGCCGCAGAAAGGTCATTCAAAAACTATTCCGTAGGGAATTTCATTGGTTTCAAAATGACTTCCTACATAATTGGCTGTCAGATGGCCCAAAATTAAGATATTCGGCAAAAACCACGCTGGTGCACTTCTTGTTGATGATGGCGACATGACGCCGACATTTCCGAAAGGGGGGAAATTGATATGTCTAAACCTAAGCCACACAGATCGTTTTAAGCTAGTTTCCAGTCAGGAAACAATTATTTCCTTATTGAGCTGATTTTTGCTCCCTGGCGCCTGGGCATTAATCGGTTAAGCAGCCAGACAACAAATTTTTCAGTGGGTATCGGAACGCTAGTTGACATTTGAGTTGGCCTTCCCTGACTGGCCTCTGAAGCTGGTCGTTGTGGTTGACAGATGATTGACAGCTGGTTAACCTTCTTCAGCCGGCCGGTCGTTCCAACATATAGTTTTTCAGGCGGTTGGTCGACCAAGGCAAATATCGGAACGTACGGAATGTTCTTTGCGTTCAAAGCATTTTTGGCGTCAAATTCAAACTTTGATACACTTGACTTTTTTATATTGATAGATGATTGAAAGTTGCAGTTTCTCGCAGACTCATCGTGCCCTTAAATCAGTCGTGAGACAATATTACGTAATATCGCATATTTATAATATTATAAATAGATACCTAATATTAAAACTTCAGCAAAAGTACACAAAACCCCCTTTACCGGAGCTCGGTGTTAAGGTACATTTTTTAAACATGACAGTTATTGCCCCGAGGGACTTCGTTGTCTAAAGGAAAGAAACTTTTTTCAAAGAAGCAAATCGCTTTAGGGATCAAATTAATTCCCTGATACTTATAGCACCGTGCCGTGCCGCCGAAAAGGAAGTCTGGAGCCCCCCAGCCAAGGTCATGCACGTGCCATCAGATGCGCGATTATTGTTTGCAAGAAAACATAAAACTGGAAAATGGTTGGGCGGGGATAAAAAAACTGCTGATACAAGCTTTCACTTTTCAATATACAATTAAGTATGATCGGAACAGAGTAAATTCATGACTCTTCGCATTGAACGGTCGCAGTTGCTGGTCTATGGTCTAAGAGTGTGCTGCATCATTTGATTGCTTTTCTGCTTTTTTGCGGCTATGGTCACTTTATACTTGGGCAGGCAAATGGAATAGCTTTCTCTTTGAGGAAGTCGCATGTTGAATTTAAATTTTCTATTTTCAAAAAAGTCCTCAAAGATCGATTTTACTAGTATCAACCCATTTTTTCGGTCGCATCAGAGATCCTTTGAAATATCTAGATATACCTACCGGACCTGATACTTCATAATATCATCAGATCTAACTGGAGTGGAAAGGAAAAATTTGTCCATTGTTCACTCAAACTTCAAAAGTTTCGCTACCTATACCTTTATTGTATAATAAAACCCAATATAGGTAGATTGACGAAAGCAGAATCTAGGGAATAAACCAATCACCGTCGGTATAATGACTTGGCTTCTCTTTCGGAAGGAAGTGGCAGTCGGTGCCAGGGTTCCATTTTCTCACGTTTATAAATATTTTTATAAATATTGTTTCACTCCTTATCGGTCAACGGTCAACATTGGCCATAGGAGTTTTTGCCTTTATTTACTTATGCCTGTGCTCATGCGTACAATAATGAAAAATTGCAAATTGGACAACACAAACCTCCAGACTTCGTCCAGGGATCGAACCCGGGGCTCCCGTGACAGCAGGCAGCCACGCAACCACATGCGCCATGGGGCCGTCTCCATTTCTTTACGTTTACAATCCGCTTGCGCTTCCGTCTAGTGTATTATCAGCAACTATTATTTCACCAGATACTGAAGCTTCTTCGACCTTATCAGGGATGTTCGGGAAACTTTCCAAATGGTTACGATTTTTTGACATCGACATTTTTACTTTAGACAGTGCAAGCTCAAACTGGAGAAATGCAAGCTCCTTCTTCTTATATGTGCTATGTGGAACTGCAGAAGTGCCCACTATCCAGCTACAGACATTTTACTTTCTGACTTGCAAAACCCAGATGGGAAGCATCAGCCATACATTTTTTATTATTTCAGTATGCAATAAAAATAGAGCCACACAGGCCTCTTGTGCTGTTTTTGGCCCGTTTTGCTGAGAAACCATGCTAATTCGAATACATTTTAGGTGCTATATTTGAACCCCTCTGTTTTACAAATTCAAATACAAATATTGAACAGTCAACGAAACAGGTAAAACAAACTTTACACTAAAGTCGTACGTGCCTCTCCCATATATTTTCGTTTGGTCACGATCACTTTATTTCAGGGTTTAATGAGAAGAGTCGGAAGGTACCTACCGAAAGTCTGATCTATGAAGTAGATGAAAAAAACAATCAATAAACAGGTGATCAGTTGTATTCAGGTGATAGTCTACCCAAAAATTTCACGCTGCCTCAAGATCAAGATTGGAAAATCTATCACTACATTTGGATGCTACGATTACCTCATCCATATGCCTTGTCGAAACTACCTCCCTGATATGTACCACCCCGTTTAATGAAAGACTGTTTATTAATGCGTTATGTAGAAGTTGACTGAATCCATAAATCAACAGTTTCAACGCCCTCCCAAGATGAAGAAGAAACGAAAATTCGAGTAACGGCACTCTCAAAATTGATTGAGAGTTGTTCCAGTCACACCACGTATTTGTTGTTTATCAAAAAAGGTTTAATTGACAATTGTTTCGAGGTTGTTTGTTGTCAATCAAACCTTTTTTGAAAAACAACAAATACGTGGTGTGACTGGAACAACTCTAAATTTATACTCACAAAGCCACAGATGGACCAATTCTACATTAATATCTTAAAATTGATGAGAAAATTGATTTTTAGCAGACACATCACTTTCAATGGGACTGTTGAGATATGACTTGCCCAGTGCCAAATCTTCCTATACCTACTACTATGGTGGCCAAAGAGGGAATAAATAACTTGAAAACTTTGTAAGGTATAGGTATGCAATGGATGTCTTGAGGGGAAAATTTTTGGGGAAATGTGGGGGACAATTGGAATATCTGGAAATATTATGTGTGATGTTAGAATAATTAAGAGACATCAATGTTCACATGCCTAAAATCCCGAAGTCATCTTCAACCCCTGCCATATTATAGAGGGATGATTTCACAGCATCCGTGCTATGTTGAAACGGTCGAGTTTTGTAATATATAAAATGAGTAAAACAACCCTTGACAAAAATGTGAGACACGGGGTTGTAATTTGTAATGATGTGGTGGAGATGATCTGATGATCTGTATGGTACGAGAGTCGCCCATTCATGAGATTTACGATACCAAGACGACCCACTCTCGCTCTTGTCTCGCCGAGAGTCATTACTAAATCGGGCTTTTTACTGCAAAAACATGGTACCTTTAATTAAGACCACTGAACTATTTTTTGTAGGTGTAATCAAGTATTGGGTAGGTATACTCGAGTTGTAATTCAATAATAATTACCTGTACCTACCCTACTATACCTGTTTAAAATTTATGGCAGCGAATTTCATCAAGCTCTTCGCAAAAAAACATCTGCCTTTCACGTCATATCACATCATACATTTCACTTTAACGCTGGTAGGTGCGTCAAAACCTGCTGTTTTTTTTTCAAGGTGGCTGGAACAAAAAGTCCCAGACTGGCTGGTATGACGAATGTGCTTGGCTTTATTGCGAATGTGTCTCGGTTAGAGATATTTCGCTACCTCTACCATGAACATGACGACGCAAATGGAAAGAGGAAACACGCTTAGATTAAGGTGTCGCGACGCCTCGACATGTAGGGTAGAGAGGTGTGTGTAGGTATAACAATCGTTAATGCGAAAGTATAATCAAGCATGCTTATACCTACAACACCTACATGTATAAAAGCAAACAGCGCTGCACACAGCATCCTTTGGGTAGAAATCCAGAGAATATTATGCAAACTATATACGATTAATCCTTGCCAGTTTCCCTCGAATTACAAGTCGCAAGTTTATTTGGCTGGCTCAAGCATCAGCAACAAATTTCCCGCTATCTCACACTGGATAGAGGGCTCAAGAACGGGAAATTAAGGGGAACTGCGCCGTGTAATTGGCTCGCTTTCCTGGTGTCAGCGATTAGTTCCGTCGCGGTGGCGCTACCTACGCGTTAAATAAACAAAGAAACGTGCATGTAGGCAAAGAACAAGACAAAAACTATGATAGGTACCAGCAAAGCAGCAGAGCTAAAACCAACAGCAGAAGCGTAACATCTGCAGTGGACGATTTCAGTGATTTCACTATCTGGGTGTCATCATGGTCGGGGAGGGAGAAACCTGGATCAGGAAAATTGAAGGAAGAATCAAGGCGACAGGATACTACCTATCTTACGCCATCAAAACTTAATTACTAGATAAAAAGGAAGAGCGAAAACGAAAGCTTCTCCAGAAACAGAAAACAGTACGCATTCAAAGATTTGTTCACGAATCATCAACAGCATTTTGTCTAGCCTTGTGAAATATCTTATAGAGAGCTCCCCATAGACAATCCCATAGTCACCACTACCACAGTGCAGTGTTATTAAATTTTTAATTTTCCAAGAATAGTTGTCTCAACCAGGACCCCTCGACAGTCTTTACCCATTTCTCCCCCACAGTTATTAAATCTTCCAAGCAGCACCAACAAACCTCATTAAAACTAGCGCATCCCGCAACAAAAAGGCTTTTCTAAGCGTTATCCACTTTGCTTGCAAAGTTCCAAAGCTGGATGCATCCCATTAGAATAACAGGGCACACAAGCGCCCCTCCGTGCGACGGCCGAATGCATGGATGGCGAAGCCTTTAGTATTCTCTTTCTTTTACAAAAATTTCGCCCCAGAAACATGTTACAATTGCATTATTCAAACGGGCGGCTGAATCTGAAGTTAATATTTCATATCTGCGAGCTTTTTGTAATATTTTATATATCGCGATGGCTGGCTCGTAGATTGCGAACAAATGGATAATTCATGGTGGGATGCATTATTCATCCTCGCGAAATCCGCGGCGCTATTTAGGCACTACTACATCGTTAAAGGGGGGGATTTCAGTGACATTTCTGTTTTTTCAACTCGAGAAGTATCAATAATGGGACACGTGTTTCGCTTCGCTTGAAAATTTATGAATTGATGAAAGTGTTCGGCATAGTAGGCAGATGAGTACAAATAATGTTTCTATTCCGGATTTCTCCCGGAATCTCTGGTGATTATTCACAGGGAAGTTCACAGTGCTTGGCCATTCAAGTGATCGAACGTCGTGCTAGCTCTGGTCGTCCTGTGTGCTCGGGTAGGTAGCAGGCAAATCTGGCAAATGAATTACAAATACAAATGCGACATAACACTTCTTCCGAAGGGTCACCAACGTAAACGATCACGCCAAAGGCGTCTCTGATAAGCCGAAAATTATTCTTTGAATGTAAAAAACTAATGTACGCCCTATTTACACACCTTCCAAGCAAACCATAAATGAACTTCCAACCCTTAGAACTTCAACACTGTCAAGTTCTGGAGAGGAAATGTTATGCACCTGTCATTAAGGTTTTGGTTAGTTTAGGTAGTCAAAACTGGTTCATTATTGGTGAAGGACAGCTGATCACGTCCCTTTCTATCAAAACATTTTTAATCCGAACACTGATCTGAAACTGTGTGCACCTCCTTGGACAAAAATCTGCGGACGCCCATGACTATCGACGATTTCAACCCCAGTGACATTGACCGCGAGCTGGCAAATGCTTCAAATGACTTCCGACTGATCTGTGATGTCAGTTGCAGCAAATTGCAACTGTCTAAGAATGTCTATAACTGGCGAGAAAGCTTGGCCTGTTTTGACGTGAAAATTGGAACCGAGATTTAGCAATTTCGACGGGCAAAGTGTCACCGTCCGGGCGACAATAGATCTGTCCAATTTTGTTAGGGTTCGGCAATGGCGCAATGTCATCTCCGATTTATAGATTAAAATTGAAGTGTCTGAAGTGACAGCCTGGGTGGGAGTCATATGGAAAGTTTTGTGCAACGTTTTTCTGAGCTCAGGTGGAATTGGAAAGAAAATCCGAAATGTTTTAAAATGAAACTTTCTGATCTGAAGTTTGAATACATGACATTCGTCTCTCACAGAAATGTAACGTTATCTTCACGTTGTCACTGAAAATAAGATCGAACTAACGTTCTCAAAAACGTTAGTTGTGTTTACTGGGATTAGCCCAGGCGCCAGGGAGCAAAAATCAGCTCAATAAGAAAATAATTGTTTACTGGCTGGAAACTAGCTTAAAACGATCTGTGTGGCTTAGGTTTTGACATACTAATTTCTCCCCTTTCGGAAATGTCAGCGTCATGTCGCCATCATTAACAAGAAGTGCACCAGCGTGGTTTTTGCCGAATATCTTGATTTTGGGCCATCTGACAGCAGAAGATATGAGGAGTCAATTTGAAACCAATGAAATTCCCTACGGAATAGTTTTTAAATGACCTTTCTGCGACTCGAAAAACTAAAATGTCGATGTGACAAAAAAAATTCCAAATAGAATAGAATAGAATAGAATAGAATAGAATAGAATAGAATAGAATAGAATAGAATAGAATAGAATAGAATAGAATGGATTTATTTCCCAACAGGCAACGCCCAATTACAGGAAAACTTTATAACAAAAAAAAATGGAATTGAATGAGAAATTATATAAAACAAAAAATCAAACACAATCATGCGAATACACAAAAAGAAAAGGTCAAAATAATATCAATAACATAAGCAAGTTGACTCCGTGGAGTCAGTCATTGCCCAGGACGGAAGACATAATGGACTTGATGCTGCTGAAATTAATATCACAAACATTAGAGATTTTGTTGAACGTGTGGCACATAATAGAAATAGGAGAATTGAAAAGGACGTTGGTTCTGGAACTGGGATTATAGAACGTGGTGCGTTGTCTGGAATTTATACGTGGTATAAAAAAATTAATTTTGGATAGAAGATAGGGACAATCCAAATTATTATTCAATAAGGAGTGGAGAAGTTTAACAGCTAACATGGTACGTCTAGTTTCCAAGGAGTGAAGGTTAAACCTGGATAATAATGAAGAGTACTCGATGCCACGAACAGGATATACACCATCCACGAGGAAACTCAAGTGCTTGAGAAAGCGACGCTGTACCAACTCCACACCATGAATGTGAACACCACAGTAGGGATACCAAATAATAGAGGCATACTCCAGTCGGGACCTGATCAAAGCATAATAAAGAGTTAAGAGAGTGTTAGTATTAGTAAATTCTCGGCAGTTTCGGTACAACATACCATACATCTTATATGACTGACTGATAACTTTCGCTCTATGATCAGTAAAATCAAGCTTTGGAGTAAAAGTAACGCCAAGATCCACAACTGATTCGGAGTGTTGCAAAATAGTACCACTGATGCTGTAGGGATAAGAAATTGTGGATTGAATTTTAGAGAAGGACATGACAGTACATTTCTGGATATTGAGAAAAAGACGATTAGATCTGCACCACTGCTCAACAGCCCGAACATTGTGCTGCAACACTAAGCAGTCATCCACCGAGTTGACCCTGAGAAACAGCTTCAAGTCATCGGCAAAAAGAAGCTTCTCGCAAGAAATGTTATTGACAATGTCATTAATGAAAAGCAGGAAAAGAAGGGCAAATGAGATTTCTCGAGAATCCTTCATGCTATTGTTGCGGTGATGGTCTTAAACTCTTCCTCTTGAACCGTTGATTACGAATATAGAAAAATCATAAACTTCACAGTCTACATATACAGGGCGTACTGAGGGAATCAAATCAGATCAGAGAAATTTTTCATATTTCTTCGATTTAGCCTACATGCGACACTCTAAGCACCTAACACGAGTCCAATATCAATATGAATTTGCTGTGTAAGCTTCACTCAATACACTAAAGAAGTGGTCAGCTTACAGCTCCACTGTAAAATGTTTTGAAGGCCCTCTGAAATCATCATAATAATAAAAATTCACAGTACCAAGGAATGTATATAACAGTATATTATATGTATACCAAGGGACCAAAGTTTCCCTTGGGGATTTGGACCCAAAGGGCCCTCGAGCAACAAACTTCACCCAAGGGATCAAAAATTGACTTTGGTTCCTTAGTATATAATATACTGTTGCATACATTTCTTGCTACTGTAAATTTTGATGATTTCAGAGGGCCTTCAAAACACTTTACAGGAAGGCTGTGAGCTGACCACTTCTTAAGTGTATCAAGTAAAGCTTACAGAGCAATGCATATTGATATTGGACTCGTGATAAGTGCTTAGAGTTTCACATAGGCTAAATCGAAGAAATATGTCAAATTTCTCTGTTCTGATTTGGTTCCCGTAGTACGTACACCCTGTATAGTACAATGTGATGTTTTTGACTTTTCAATATTCGTAATCTACGGTTCAAGAAGAAGAGTTTAAGACCATCACCGCAACTCTAGCATGAAGGATTCTTGAGTAATCTCATTTTGGAATTTTTTTTCACATCGACATTTTAGTTTTTTGAGTCAAGTGGCCATGGAGCTTTCACGAGAATGACTCTCGCTTCCAGAAGCTCTATCTCAGAGATCATAGGTCGCAGAAAATTGATTGAAATACCAAACTGTAGGGAATTTCATAGGCTTCAAAATGACTCCCCACATCTTTTGCTGTCAGATGACCCAAAATTAAGATATTCGGCAAGAACCACGCTGGTGCACTTCTTGTTGATGATTGCGACATGACGCCGACATTTCCGGAAGGGGGAAAACTAGTTTGTCAAAACCTAAGCTACACAGATCGTTTTAAGCTAGTTTCCAGCCAGGAAACAATTATTTCCTTATTGTTTTCCCTGGCGCCTGGGCTAGATAGGCATATCAATTTTCTAGTTCATCACGTTTCTACAAGGAATTTGACTACATTTATCGTTATTAAACTTCACCTCAACCAACTTTTCTTCAACGAAGGTGTAAGGTGTAAGGTGCATGCAGTGATTCATTGGTGTTGAATGATTAATCTGTCGTCAATTCCAGCAATTACATTTCTATGGTTTTTCAAAGTCAGCTCATGACACTTGAAATTCACCTTTAAAATGTTTGTTTGTTGATGAACACGTCTACGTAGCCTTTATGGAACATCGAAATTCAGTTGAATTTTTCACCGGTTGGACTGAAACGCCGGTACCTATAGACCGGAGAAGTGATGACGACACAACATGGCGGTTGAAGTTTGTTTGACATTTTTTGGAGGTTCACAACAAACAAAAGTCAGTGCAAAATGCCAAACAACACAACAACAAAAAACACAGAAACGTCACGTTCATCTCACGTTTCTTTGCCTCCAGGAAATGTTAAACAAATGTCAGCCTCCATGTTGTAACGTCACATTTCTCCGGTTTATTGTAAAAGATCAAAAAGCTTTGTTCACTTTCAAGTAGGTACCTACTTCAACATCCGAATTGTGTCAAGACTAGGTCAAGGCTGGCTATGAGACCAGACCTATCAATAAGTCATCCATGTGAACCTGACCTTTTATTAAGTGTCCAGTTCACACTAAATGGAACAAAACCAAGTTCAAGTTCTGCAGTTGAAGAGACGATATTATGATATCACTGACATAGTGACATACATACCCACTGTTCCTCACGATTTGAGCTTAGGTCGAGAAATTATTATGAATTTATTAGAATACATTACTGAAACTACTATTACGAGTTGCGAGGCTCTCATGCGATTCCAGATGAATGTTCGAGACCCGTCGCAAATCTACTGGCGGTGGTCAATGTGGAATATGCTAAAGAACCGGTGGAGTGCTCTCTAAGGTAACGGTTGGAGTGTATAAGCACAGGCGAGCCGACCGGCAACAGATTTGAATTCACAGCGACAACGAGCGAGCGATCGGCGAAGTTGAGTTAGAGAATATCCAAGTGCGGAAAAATAATTGACGTGTATTTGGTAGTACGCAATAATAAACAGTGTGTGTTTGAACGTTCGTCTTTCGAATATAAAAGTACCCAGCGGAAATCCGTAACACTATGAGCTAACTACATTATTTATTCCACTTGAGTAATACATTATATCGATATTAGAAAACAATAATCACCTACCTACTAAGATAAATAACTTAGATATTCTTTGACCAATTCCTCAATCATGACCAAATCCAGCCATCATGCACATAACCACCGAGTAAATTAATTTGAAGAACTTGAAAAATCGGAGGTCGATTTCCATCGGTATACAAGAACGTGGCGTACATTTGCACTGGTTCACTTTTTTCAGCTCTTCTGTCAACTCAGATATTCTTGTTCGTTCAATAACAACATTCAACAAATTCACCAACATTTCTTTCAGTATAATTGTGAATTAATTGTGAAATGGGAAAAGGACGACAGAATATAGTTCCTTGAATTCTTGTGCCAGATATGGTGGCTGTTGAAGTTCTTGCCATACATGAAGAAAAATTCTCATTGACACTAGCTTTAAAAATGTACCAGTTCAAAGATGCAGCCCGCAATTTAATTAATAAATACCGAAATCATGGTTTCATAGTTCCAACACAAAACGCCAGAGGTGAACTGAAGGGGTCGCTGCGTATTTATCATGATCATTTGCGGAACAAAGTTCGTCTCTTTGTCCCAGTCGTACCAGTACAACTCGTATATCTCGTGAAACATCTTTTCAGACTTGAAGAAATCATCAGTCAATTGCTGTTCGTTGTCTTATGCATACAGGGTGTCTCAGCTAAAACAACCCAGCCCGATTTTCTCAGAAAATATCAAGGCACCAAAAAAAAGTCTCAATTTGGGGGAAGCCTGACCCCTTAACTTTCATTTGAGGGGGCCCTCAACTTTCATTTGAGGGGGCGCCAAAACTGTAGGTGCTATAGTTTCCAAGAAAATGCAGTTTTAATAGGGCGAGTCACAAGAGATCAAAAATTCATGGCCGACAAAACAAAATACTTCAGAGAAAGAAAAATCCTATTTCTCTGGGCTTTCCATTGATGTGTCGCCGATATCTGTACCTGGCCCAGTATAAGCCAGATATTCTGCCTTACAGCCCAACAAACACAATCATCGGAATTCATGACGACGTCACCGATCACACACTTTTAACATCAGCCAGTATTCATTGCTACGGTGAATCCAGGTATGGTAAGTGAAAAAGTTCTTATAACCACTAGTGTTTAAGTCAACAAGTGTGTGATCGTTGACGTCATGATTTTGATTATTGTGTTTGCTGGACTGTGAGGCAGAATATCTGGCTTACTGGGCCAGGTACAGACATCGGCGACACATCAATGGAAAGCCTAGAGAAAGAGGACTTTTTTTCATCTGAAGTTTTTTGTTTTGTTGATCATGAATCTTCGAATTCTTGTGACTCGCCCGATTAAAATTGCATTTTCTTTGAAACTAGAGCACCTACAAGCATCGGCGCCCCCTCAAAAGAAAGCTAAATTTTCGTGCATAATGTATTATTGTTAGGTCTCAGTTTGTTTATTATTTGTTTTTATTTTGTGCTAAATGCATCATTGTGACAATGTCGATAAGTTCCAACTTCAAGGCAATAAACAGTTCTTTTTTTTTCAAGTGTCATCAGGTTTTACCCCAATGGAAAAACATTTTTTGTTGCCTTGATATTTTCTGAGAAAATCGCGCTGGATTGTTTTAGCTGGAACACCCTGAGTAAGGTCAACATATGACCAGCAAAAATACTAACCTCGTTTTGTGCAACCTCCCCGCAAGTGAAGTAAATTATTGCGACTAATATAGACATAACTAAGACGCTCTCCACTCTCAAGTTGCTTGATGGATAGATACCCTAGGAAAGCAGTAATGAAAAAAATTCAAGATAAAAAACTTGAACAGGTATAGTTACAGCCACGATAAAAGTGGTGGTGATCACTATCAAGACAACCCCCGTAAATTCGTGGATGTAATACAAGTAGAACATTTGGTCGTTGATTTTTTTAAAGCACCTATAAAAGTATTAAAATTGTAAAATATTTATTAATAGGTAAATTTTACAAAGATAATATAGTAATGAAAAAAAAGAAGTATAAATAAATAAAAACATTTATGTAACAATATAAAATATTTCTTCCATTTTTTGGAATGAAATTGAGCGCAAGGTGCCCAATATGCTAGCAGCATTTCCACGTTGAATGGCAAGTGAAATTTTTTGTTTGAGAAATCTACCCGAACGTGGATCACCAGTCACCATTTTCAATTTTGAACACAGAAAATTTACAAAAACTGAAGCTTCTTCACTCCAAGGGCCCATTTTTCATTACATTTCCAAAGTATTAAATCGTCAGAATTTCGGTAAAGTTGAGGTTTTTTTCCTAGTGGAGGCATCGTTTTGATAGAATGATGTAAAACATCATTATTAATGCGGTCGTAACGCGCCCAACTAATAATTAGTAGTTACCCACCTACATAATACTGCACTGTACAACGGGCAAAAAAAAATAAAACTCATTTATCCAATCCTATTGAATAATGCACGCATTATCACGCGCATACATGCCTGCATTTTCCACTAAGACTGGATAAAGCATAATATTCTACTAGCGGGTAATGGCTATTACTCATTCGGATGCTTTACGACACTCGCCAAGGCTCGTGTCGGCAAACTGCAAGTAACAGTGGTTATAGTATAGGTACGTAGATACCTATCTCGATAATTCCAACATGAAGATAATGACACGGAAAGTAACAAGTTTTAACTAGGTACCCACGGCTCAATTATTCATAGCCAAAAGTATAACAAGGAACTGTGTTTAAGTAATCAGGCGAAATTATCTAAGTAGTGTCTTCCTCAGGCTTTGGTCAAAAAATGAATTCCAATAATTACCAGAGCCATCGTGGAGCTCACGAGTTTTAATGTGTTTTTTTGCGTTCGTTGAAGCCCCGGAAAAAAATTAATAGGGAGTTTGCGATTTCAAGTAACGTACCCACGACGTAGCGCAACGTAGAAAGTGACAGTTCCCCTGTAACTAAGAAATTGCAAATAACAAACTCGTCCACTTTCACGGTGAAAATCACGTTACGTCGTACGTACGGGTGTACGCAAACTCCCTATTAAAGATAATTTCGCGTGACGTACGATCGCACGCAAAATAAACGGAGACAGTGTTTCGCGCGGAGTGTACCGATTTTATGAATTTTGGCTTGGTGTCACAGTGACAAGAAGGCTAAAATTCATTAAATCAGTACACTCCGCGCGAAACTCTGTCTCCGTTCATTTTGCGTGCGATCGTACGGTCATTGCCTATGAAAAACGGGTGCAGCTTTTGACACGGAGTGTACTAATTTTTGGAATTTCGGCTTGATGCCACCAGTTATTAGGTAGCCAAAATAAAAAATTCATCTAATCATTAGGTAGGTACACTCCGTGTCGTTGAACGTACGACGTAACGCAACTTAGAACGTGAAAACTCTCCTGTAACTAATGAATTAAAGATAACAAACTCGCCAATAGGCTACTGGACATCAATCGCATTTCAGTATAAAAGTATCATAAATCTAATAAATATCTGAATGACGAATTTGTAGTTGGAAAAGTTTTTCTAAATATGATTTCATTTCGGTAAAAAATCAATTAGGAAGTGGACTTATTCAAATCAGGAATAATATGCTACGTCACAGCTTGAAAGTGAGCTAGGAGGTGGGAGGGAGGAAGGAGAGAAGATCGCATTTGACATTGGACCTAAGCATTTGTTCTGGATCTATTACGTAGTGGTGTATTTTCACGTGCGAGCACAATTTTATTACAAGGAACTTATTTTTGATGCCATTGCATGGAGTTATTCAGTTATTATGTATTATGAAGTGAAATTGTATCCAAAAAAGCTAGTTTATTTGACGTGGTCTTGACATATGGCATGCGACACTCGCAGTACTGCCACTCATATGGCACTGATAACACTGTTGTGACATTCATCCGAAGCCTGCACGAGCAAAAATAAGTGAATTTTAAGGAAGAATCGACCAAAGTGTGAGGTCAAACCATAGCACTTCAGCAACTCATTTTATTGTTTTGGTATAAATCAGTTCAAAACGAGAAGGTGTTCTTCAGTCATTGAATGGCCAACTAGAGTTTCTATTGGCTCTTCAAAATGTGACGTCAAGCACTTGCCGCGCCATTTAAAAAGACACATTTTTTCATGTTTTGTTTTATATGTACAAAAACCTTTTTAAACAAAATCATCTTGCCAATGCAACAATTTTGATAGGATCTTTCATAAAAAGAAATAAAAATAACCATGTCCACTAGCCTATTCCCACGTAGAATGTCACGTTACGTCGCACGTACGTTTGCACGCAAACTCCCCACTGATAGGGAGTTTGCGATTCCACCAAACCGTCATACGTCAACGCAACGTATAACGTAAAAATTTCCCTGTAACTAAGGAATTGCAAATAACAATTTCGTCTATTTTCACGTTGAAAGTTACGTTACGTCCTACGTACTACGTGCACACAAACTCCCCATTATTGAGACGCAAGACGCAACGTTGGCAGCGTATTCGCAAAGTTATCGCAAAACGCAGCCGCAACGCAAGGCGCAACGTTTCTGATTGGCTCGCAAGGAATTTGCTGCATTGCGATGGTTCTGCGATTACTTCACGAGCCAATCAGCAACGTTGCACCTCATTGTGTTGCGACTGCGGCTGCGTTGCGTATTTTCACAAAGAGGCCTTCAAGAAACTTGTGTAATGAATTGCTCAGACTCTGGTTAGCTTAGCTGTCTGGCATTTATTTATAATGATCACTTCGAAGTACCTATTTTCAGATCATTTCAACGGCGAACACTAAGGTTTTACATTAATGCTGGGTTTAATGTTCTAAGTTTCACCTAGAGAGCTTTTTACGATTCCCAATAAGTGAATATTGAATCAAGTACGGCGTCTTTCCGTTCAGCTTCTATTATAAAGATATGCGACAATTTCATCTTATTATTAAAATTGCTGCAAGCGAGGCAAAGCTCTCGACAGTGTCATATGCCATTATCCGGCTTTCCACGGCCTTTTGTGACAGATATCCCCTTTATACGCGAGCTCAGCCCGATTCTAAACAGATTACGCGACGCCTGGAGACTCACGGTTAAGATTTTTATCGAGTTAAGAAATAATTAGAAGACACCCCTCTTTCGCGGATTCAAGAGCGCGCGGCGCGTTCTCTAATTTATTTATTTTAACAGGTTTGCATGAAACATCTCGCCAGGCGAGATTGACAAATCGCACTCCTCCTCTCCTCCTGTCCCGCGATTTCCGCAAGAAATGCGGCTTGCCTCTCCATATTGTGATATACACAACTTAACAGTAAATTGGTTTTTGGTTCCCGGGGAATCGAATTTGCCCACGGACGACAGAGCATCGGCGTTTTTTCTCTCTCGTCCTTTTTTTTTTGTCAGAGCTTCTTGTATTTCTCGTGAACAATAATCGCGTGTCTGATGGCACGTGCCTGACCTTAGACGCGAGATTCGTCTTGTCCTTTTTCGGCCCAGGAACGCGGTGTGCCAAGTTAAAAGGGAATTAATACGATCCCATGGAGGATTTGCTTCTGAAAAAAGTTTTCTTTTGAAAATCAACGGACACGGGCCGAACGGGTTGTTTTAAAACAAACCATCCATAGGTATACCAGCACCGAAAGAGTTTTGTGGACTTTGGTTGGAGTTTTATCAGAAGTCGGTATATTACGGAGCTCGCAGTTTTCGGACGATTTTTTTTGCGTGACAAATTCCGCGAAGCCCCGGGAAATAAGAAAGTTTTTTTTCTGCAAGTAAACCCTGAATTCTGACGTCCACGTGAAGACGCCGGCCGGGCGGGAAAACGACGCAGCAATTCCCAACTTTTCATTGCTTCTAAAGCCGGAAAAAGTGGATTAGACCCGACAAGATATCTCGTTGCAATGAGCGATGAAAGTGGATAATCGCGCGGGTCCAATACGTTTCGAAAAAGTTCTTCGTGAAACTGGAGAAAATGGGATGGGAAGCTCTAAATTTAGCGGTATAATGGGATTAAAAGTTACACCTTCTCAAGGAAGATATGACGATATCGTACTGATGCATGATGGACTAATCAACCACGCGACGAGACAAAAAAAATCAGGTGTTATGGCACCACAATATTTTCTCAACTATAGGATATCCAGGAACCTATATCCCATACACTTTCTATTTCCAGTAGAATGATTATTATTGGAGCAAAAATAAAGTGACAAGCTGGAGCGCTAGGAGAATACGGCCGATGGCCGCTAATAGTTTCGCTCCAAAACTTTGCAAGTGCCATCAGCCGTAGTCGTAGCCCCCCAGCTTGTCACTTTATTTTTGCTCCAAAAAGTCATTCTACTGAAAATAGAAAGTGCATGGGATATATATAAATTTTTGTTCGAGACGTCTCATTTTCGGGTGAGAAGTTTGAATTTGAGGGAAAGATTGAGAAAATTTTCAGTATCTTCATTTAATCTAAACAAAACAATGCTGAACTTTTCAGGAACATTTAAATTTTTGTTGAAAACCCCAACATATTATCACATTATAAAAATCTTCAATAAGGGTTTCACTTTGGAGCTCCATCATTTGAGTCCGGTCTCGATAAGCCGGTTTTGCATTTTCAATGGAAATCTGTCTACTGGATGAAGTTGGTTTACAGTTTTTTCAGGGTGGAAGCTCGAAAACCATTGGTCCGATTTCAGAAATTCCCCATGAGTCGCAGACAATTTGACCCTAAAATGAATATTTTGTGGGATTTATTGCAGGTCGAAGTTTACTTTGCAGTTTTTTGAATTCGTGAAATGTGCAAGTTTCATTAATAATAATAATAATAATAATAATAGATTTATTTCCAACAGGAGTACACCCAGAATAGGAAATTCACTTGCAAAATACATAGTAAAATTCTACAAAAATAATGCACAAAACACAGGATATTTACAGAACACCACAAAATATCATACTAAACAAGCCGTTTGATTGCATTCAAAGGCGTAAAATATATATCACAGTCATCCGAAATCGAGTTAAAAGAATTACACATATAATATACCGGAGATCTGTACAATAAATTAGTATTTGGACGATCACAATAAAATGCATGCTGATGCACTCTAGTCACAGACCTAGGTATTAAAAATTTCAGCTGTCCAAGCAAGTAAGAACAGTCTATTCCTCCACGACAAAGGCGCACAACAAACGTGATGGCAGTTCTCAGTCGGCGCTTATCCAGAGAGTCAAAATAAAATTCCCGAAGCAAAGCTTCGTGGTCAAAGCCTTCTGGCGGATAAATACCATCATTTCTGAATTTCAGAAGTTTTAGGAATCGTCTCTGGACAGCCTCGACTGACCTTACGTGAGTATCATAAATGGGGTGCCATATTAGCGCCCCATATTCTAATCTACTGCGGACTAAGGATGCGTATAACACTATCAAGCCTGACTGTTCACGGAAAAATTTACAGTTTCTATAAATGAAACCAGAAACAGCTGAAGCAGATGAAACACAGCTCTCAATATGTCTGTCAAAAGAGAAAAACTCGTCAAATGTGACACCGAGATCCCTTACAAAAGAACACCTGGAGATCTGCACACCAGCCAGTTCGTAACGATACTCTATTTTATTTTTTTTCTTGTGTACGTCATAACATTACACTTATCAACATTTAGATACAGCTTGTTTTTTTCACACCAACGACCAACTGCGTTTAGATCGCTTTGATCGATTAAAACAAAATCATCGCTGAAAAATCAAAACCGTGTCGCAAAATCAAAACCGTGTCGCATTTGAAAATGGGCCTTCACGACACCTAATGCAATATCCTTTCGATGTCAGTTGGAATTTTTTGAAAAAAGTCGATCCTTGAGCAGGAAAGAGCGTCTGATGCGAGTCCTGTACCAAACGCGGGCCGTCCAGTCAAAACCCGGTCGAGTGGCTGTTTCGGATGGCAACGGCCAGGAGAGTTCTGAAAAACTCGTAGCGCCCGACTGAGAAATGGTCTAAAACTTTAACTTCAGACTTAATTTGATTCTTTTGTTGTACTTATCACTTAATGCCGAATTTAATCGGTTTCGGAGCTTTTTCATTAGAATAAGCTATGGAAAAATTCGTTATATTGATAAGAATGGTACCATTATAGCTATAAGGTCTTGGATAGATGTGCCATGTGTGTAGTGTAACAGTTGTCACCGTGACATCGTGACGTGATGTACACGCAAATGAACATGTTCTAGATCACGCTGCGAAAATCGTCTCTACTGGGTTGGTATGGCTTTTCGCTAATGGCGCTTACGAAAATCCTGACATGTGTTATCCGGATCACTTACGGCAGCCAATCCAGTACTCAGTTTTGTATTCGAGACTACTGGATTGGCTGACGTAAGTGATCCGTATCACATAGATCAGGGTTTTCGTAAGCGCCTTGATGCACCTCTGCATAGTAGTAGTGGTGACCGCTAGGTCACTGAAAAAAATGATGCTCAAGTGTGGCGGTATGAAAATGGAATGACAATGAACATTATTCGTTCATAAACCAATATTATTGAATCTGTTGATATGAATAAGCTTGATGAGCAGAACTAATTGAATTTTCTTTTTCAGGTGAGTTTCAAAGCGCCTCCTTTCTTGAGGGAAAATTTATGTCGTTACGTTGTAAGTAAAATACAAAGAAATATTGCCGGGAGTAAAGTAAGACTACAAGCCGTACACCGAACATAAATGACAGATTCATATTCAGGCATGCATGAAATTGAATGGATTTTACATGATGTGCGGTGTTGAATCGCAAAAATGTTCCCAATCAATATGCTCAATAAGGTAGTGACCGATTTTTTTTCTTCCAAAGTCCACTTTTCGATAAGTGACTCTATATGTATAGTTCACAGATTTTTTCCGTAAGGTTTCTCGGTAAAAAGAAAGTAAAAGTTTTCGACTACTTTCCTAGTTTGGCGCGATGACGTCATAATTTTATATCGATGGCAGAAAAGCATGCTTGACAACACTACAAAACTTACAAAGAAAAGCTCTAGTGTCAACGCGCATAACAGCTGATTATTAAATGTTGAGTAGACATCCGTGGTTTTCAGTAGTGAAATAGTGCACTCCCACTTCGTGTAGGTATCTCTGCTTCGTGTTGTTTTGCAAGAATATGGAGCGATTCAGAATTATGTTAGGTTATGTTAGCAAATGTCAACACTCAACAGCAAGGTGACAGCTACACACAGCATTTACCTAGGCAACGGAGGTAGAGTTTCTTCACTTCTGTCAAAAGATTAAGAAGTAACAGCCCGCCTAAAGCTCGGTAGATTATGAAATAGTTCGTAAAAGTAGCCACTTTCAAGGTAGATTCTGAAACACTTCTACTTCACTTTCGGATTTTCATGAAAAGTAGTTTTGTTATTAGGGCTCTAAATCGAGTAGTATGATTTTTTCAAATATTCTTCAATTATGGACTTGATCCTCTTTGCACGATGTTTCGCTGAAAAAAGGATGATTCCTATCCTAGAACAGCTTTTTAAACATTTTGTTATTTGACAGCCCGTAACACCGTTTATTTTGGACAATTTTTGACGCAAGTTATGTCAATGTCAACTACTGCCATTTCGGGTTTCCATCTATGTGTTGCCATGGCAACGGCGCTCTGACCTTCACCAACCTACGTCATCACTAATTGAGCGTATAGAGCGCATAGAGCGTGAAAAATCAGTATTTTTCTCTCAAAACACTTTGTTCAAAGTCGAGATATGATCACGTGATTGTCACGCGATCCCCAAAAACTGTCAATGATTATTTTGACACATTGTTGCAGTGACGTCGATATTGTGTGGCTCGTCCCTATTAACACCCCTAATTCTTACATAACTGATTATTTCATAAAATTGCTCAGGTACTTGGATTCCACCACCAGTTTAGTAGAACATAAGCTACTCTTGACAAATTTTGACGTTTTATTGCCGAGAAATTTGAATATGTTTGAGAAAATTGATATGACAAATTCATATTGAAGCTGAAACTTTTGGTAAAAAGACCTGAGGATCAGAAATGACTCGAGACAAACAGTCAGAACTAAAAATTCCATGAAAAGTGGCCCAAATCTGAAACCCCGTTTGGGAGAAGGATTTGGTAAAGAAAACCATTTCTTTCGGAGGAATCATTTATTCTGAATACGTTAGGTTTTTGTTGCTTGCCCTAGCCAAGAATTGTAGGTGAAGGAATCCAATAACAAATTTATGTTTGAGGAAAAACAGCCCCTTGTTCACCTAAAAATTGTCGTAACCAACGCTACAAAAATCAAAACAATGAGTAATAGACAAGCCAGTTTAGATAATTCATTGTTTTGATTTTTGTAGCGTTGGTTACGATTATTTTTAGGTGATCAAGGGGCTGTTTTTCCTTCTTGAACATGCAGTTGTAATTGGATTCCGTCCCCTACAATTCTTGTCTAGGAGAAGCAAGAAAAACCTCAACGTATTCAGAATCAATGATTTCTCCGAAAGAGATGGTTTTCTCTACCAAACCCTTCTCCCAAACGGGCTGTCGACGGCGTTTTAGATTTGAGTCACCTTTTATGAAACTCTCAATTTTGACTGTTTGTCTCGGGTCAGTTCTGATCCTAAGGTCTTTTTACCTTAAGTTTTAGCGTCAATAACCAAAAAGATGATTTTTTGTGTTCACCCTGTAAATAAAAATGATAAGCGGAAAATTCAAACACCATCCTGTACTTCAAGGCCTACCTCGGCATCTTTGTGGTTAAAATTCAAGAAAAGAAAATTCGAGCGGGAGCTTCTTGACGGTTTAGAAATTTTGCATTGTCTCATTGAACATATTGTACAAACCTTCTATAAAGGATCAGTGTCTTGTAAAACCACGGACTGATAGCCAAAGGATTAAGCCATGCAGCAAACACTTCAAACAGAATACAAATTTATTGTAGCAGTCCAAAGTTACATCAAATTCAAAAAAGGCAAAATATTCGAGATCGACGCTTTGAGTGTTGCGTAGTTTAATTATAATTAATTGTTGGAGCCCTCTTTTACTTCATACTTCATACTTCATACACACTTTAATTCCACGGCGCTTATTGATTTTTCTCGTTTTTTTCGAAGAGCGTAACGAAGTAGGTTAATAGATTTGAAATATTTGCACCCTGCCATCTAATTCCGCTTAGTCTATCATTTATCATATTGTACTCCTTTGCTTGTTTGAAAAAAGCCATGTTGCTTCGCTTCTCTTTCGAAACATTTCGCAGTCGAGTTTTTAATGGGAGTTTTCCACACGGCAATATTTCCAAGGACATGCACCGGGGCCAAACGTCAAGTCAAATAACTGTTTTAATTACCATACATCCATCAATTTGACGATTCGTATTAAGATATTGTGCCGCGGTTGAATAGGGGTTCATTAATCATTCAAGTCATTTTGATCTAATCGCACGTCTTGCTAGGAGCTCAAATGGGAAGTCACCGGGAATCTCCCACGGCTTTCGGAGGTGTTCCAAGTTAGGGAAGTGAGCTTTGAAATTGCCCATTTACCCACACAATGTCTTATCGCAAATTACTCCGAGAAAGGGAAGTTTTAAATTAAGTAAGTCACGTTCAACGTTCAAGTATTAATCCTTGCTAAAAATGCTCTGCTGGAAAACTCCAAAATTCCCCCTCGAGAGTGCTGGGAATGATGTTCGAGTCAATGCATGCGTCAGTACTCAAGACTAATACATTCGTTATAAGCTGTGATTATGGCGAACAAGCAAGCCGCTTTTTTTTGACCCATGACCCATAAATCCCATAATGAATAGGTACTTAACGGACGTCCGTGGTATACCAGTGACAATTCACCTCACTCCTCGAAACAGTAGGCTGTATAAGGTATTACCACCAAGGTCATTAGTGAAAACACCCCTCTAGAATGACCAACCTTGAATATTCAAACAGTTTCCACTTTTTCAGGAAGATTTTCAGTGTGGTTCGGTTATTTGTATTAACGAATACACCTCTAGGTTCGATATATTATCGCTTACATCTCGATTTACACTCGGATACCCTCGTGAAAATCCTCGATGTAGCGATAATACACCTCACCTATCGGTGTATTACATACGATCATCCTTCCGGTTTGCATTGGATCAATATCATCAATCTGAAAGCTTCAGGACCATCATAGGTATGAGGCATGACGAGGTTCCCCGTCCTCAAAAACACGGGAATCGACATCTCAACAGCCAGTCGTCAATTATCATGAAGCTGGTGTACAAAAATTCATAGAATACCTAATGGTCGAAGTTGGCATCGATGATCGCTGATCGGGGCTAAATAAGGCTCAATCGGTTAGGGTCTTTACGTAAAAACATTTTTTAGGATCCAAGTTCATTCATTATAGGCAATTTACATTTAAAAAATGCCACCTGGTGTAGAGCTCGGTACTTGATCGTGCAGGAATTTTTTTAGAGTAACACATACTAGGACGTCTAGTTGCCTAGGTAAGCACTAGTAGATACCTGCAATACCCACATCAGTGACATGAAATTTGACAAGTAGGAATAATGTGAAAAGGGGTCTGCTTTTGTGTCCCTCATTTGATCTTGTGAATAGCGTATTCAGCAGGCTACTAGTAGATCTAGTTCCAGAGCTGAGGGACTGGAAGACTGCGCTACTACGCATTGCAGTTACGGTGGAAAAATTGCGACTGGTGACTGTTACATCACACCTTCCGCAGGCAGATGCCGGCATAGTATATTGCTTTGCCAGTAGCTCTCGCCCCTGCCATTCCTGCCATTAAGTGCCCGCTGATTGATCTCCCAATCCCCAACAAAGCAAGCCTCAACCGGGATCTTGAAAGTGGGAACACAACAAACGTTTACGTCCCGATGGGGTGTTCCACGGATTTTGGGAAAAAATGAATTCAAATACTAGAGCCTTCGTAGAGCTCACTTGTATTTTATTTGATTTCTTTGCGTTCATTTAGGCCCCGAAAAAATAAAATTCGCGTGACGTCACGCGCTTACTGGTACCAGAGTGCGTAACAGATGGCGCCAAATGACGCGGTACAATTTCTAGCTAGATATCGTACGGAATCGGGAACGCGGTGAACTCTGAACATCCCAGCGTGTCAGCCTGTCAACCTGACAAACAGCTGATGCCAAGAAAAAAGTGAAGTGTTACCACAAGCAAGCATCCGCAGCATTCAGCAACACAGCAACACCAGCCACGCTGGGGCTAGAGTTAGCCCGTCACAGATGGTGATAATAAAAATAAAATTTGCGAAAATAAGGGAACTTCTGTGTCAATTTTGGAGTGTTTTGTATTCCAAAATGAGTGCAATTTTTCTGATTACAATCACGTTAAAATTACTTGAAAAGCATTCGAATATTCCCAATATCCCCCTATCGTGTACCCCTGGAGCAGGAGGTGGAGTTAGAAACACTGAAGTGTTTGCATGCATGAATCAAAAACAAATTCATTTCACCCGAGAGTTTACCGCTAAGGCCCGTTTTGCAGCGGCCTGACCGAGTTCGCTGTTCTGAAAATAAGTGAGTGATGTATTAAAAGATATAACTACCTACCTATCATTTATTTACACCGGATAAAGTTCCCTTAGGCCAATATCAACGTGATTTGATCCAAGAAAACCGATTTATCAAGACACAAACCCTGCTGGGATGCCCACAGAAAAATTCAGGAATGCTACCAGAAGCTCTCTCACTGATCTGCGGCGCTAACCTAGCTTGGTGGCCGTCATGGTTGCCTTCCTCAAAGCCACTCAAAGGACGTTTTTTCAAAATTGTTCTCGCTAGTGCAGTCGTTTCTAATTCAGACAACAAAGGTCATGTGATTTGAAGTTTTGAATTGCACGTCAAAATTTACAAAACGTGTTCAGATTCGAAGACGCCAAAATGTCGGCAAAGTAGGTCACGTTTGGTTTGCCCGAATGGTTCACCACGTGACGTCACAGATTAATTAAAAAAAATTCTAAATAATTATAGCAAGAATTAACGTGCGTGTTACATGAAAGGCTTAATTAGATAAGAAACAATAGGAATACTCAATCAAAACAACTACTTTTTTTCCAATATAACACCCCATTACCAAGGTAGCGAACTGTAGAGTATAGAATGCGCGGATATTCATGTGAGGTCCAAGCAGAAAATCTTTAGGAAAAGCTTCAGGAAAATTATTCACTTTATCAACAGTAAAGTTAGTTGAGTGGCCATTAATGGCGTCGAAGGTATACATCGCATCGCACAGATAGAGCATATGGAAAAAAAATCAAAGACTATCTTTTGGAGAATACTTTCTACAATGTTGACGAGTTTCTTAGCCAGCCTGAAACCTGAATCTCGAATGCTTTTAATTTGTACATTGTTCGTCTAAATATTTGTCATTATGTGGTATTGTTATTTATATTGTTGATGTTTTATTATTATCTTCGTCATGCTCGACTTTTCCTGTAATTGTTATTGCAGCGAATAAATTTTCTATCTATCTATCTATCTATCTATCTATCTATCTATCATCTATTTTGTAATTATTAGTCCGGTGGACTAGGGTTGCAACTATGCATTTTATGACTACGGAACAATTTTTTGCAGGCATGTTCAGAAAGCCTTCATCTATCATTTGTGAAGTGCTGCCAAGCAATTTTTTTTAATGTGGGGGGTCAGGCAGGCGCATGCTGGCCCGCCGGGCAGCCGGGCATTTCCCGGTAGGCCCTCAGCCGTAGGGCCTCAAGGGGCCTTCCTTGTCTTTTTTTACATTTTTGAATTTTTGAAAAATTGGATGAATTTTTTTTAAGCATAAAATTGACTAGTGAATAATTGATTTCCGGACATTTTAGATCGTAAGGATATGTTCTGTATCAGTAATCGGATCCAGTTTTTTTTTTGTTTTGGACGTGTTCAAGTAGTTTTGATTTGCTAATAATTATGTAGTGTTCAATTGAAAAAAAAGACAATGAAAATAGAAAAAACTAGAACTTGCCTATTTGAAATTTGTTTCCGGTATTATTATTAGCATTATTATTATCATTTCGAAAAATTTTGCAGGTGTTTTATTTTTTCACTTTTTTCATTCAGAAACTCTCGACTTGTTTTGTAATTTTGAAAATCTGACCGTCTATTCAAGGGGGGGGGGGGCGGGGGGGCTTTCACTATGAATTTGCCAGGGCCCTTTCAAGGGTTCCAGCACGCGCCTGGGGTCAGGGGGGCCCTTTTTTGACAACTTGAATCGTTTTTTGTTGATAAAGTCCGTAATAAAAATGCTAAATCAAAAATTCTAACGGATTATTGAAGAACAACTCAAAAGGTCACTTATGTGTGATAAAAATTATTACAGGGTGAACAGGTTCCGAAAGAAAATGACTTTCCGTCAACATGCAATATAATAAAGAAAATATTGTGCCAAAGACCTTTAGCTTCGTCATTGGAAAATGCCGATTGGCCGAGTGTACCGATGTAAAATATGTATAATACAAATACCTAACAGCCTAATAAAATGGCTTCAAGCCCATTATGCTGAATTGTTAGTTTGCCGCCGGACTTTAATCTAGGTTAGGTTGAGTTGAGATTGTTGCAAAGAGATAAGACGATCGGAAGTCAAGTTCAAGTTTTTTGCTTCTATCACAATAAATGGCTGTATTTTCCATTTCTCCCGAACCCACCGAAATCGTCCATGTCAGTTTGGCAATGTGTCCTTCTGTTTACACAGAGCCGGATTGCGGCTCTACTTGATGCACGCCCGTTTGGCTTTATCTGGAAGCACTATAACCTCAGCCCAGCCGTGACCCTCACCTCAATTTCAAGCGGGGCAGTTTTTCTGGCCGCGAAATTTGGAACAAGAGCGAACAATAAAGACGAATGAGGGCAGCCGGCAGTAAAGTCCGCCGCCGTTGAAGCCCCTTGGAGCCATCTGCGACAAAGGATATCATTCCGGCGAGTAGCGCAAGGATAAGGTAGAGTTCCTTTGGAAACGGAGAAGGGGAGGGAGCAGGCGAGACGACTGTGCCATGCTATCATATACAAACGACAGAGGAGAGGCGCGCATAAAATGAAGCACCAGGTGCGTTCGCTTTACGCTACACGGCCACGGAGATGGGCAGAAAGATAGGTGAAATGGAGGAAGGGGAGCAGGAGTGAAGGACTCGGCGCAGAATCGAATTGATTGCCTGCCCGGTCCCGGCAGTTTTCATACCTACCCGGAACGTCCTCCCGGATCGTAGGTACGGAGGATGATGGCTCGGCGGCGGGGAGAGGTAAAATTGAAAATTATACCTCTACCTGTGCGCGCCCTGGGGAAACACGGGGATGACGATGCTCTAAAGACGAGCCTAAAGATAATTTATGCATTGTGCGCTCGTTATTGGAGCTCCTTGACGGATCGACAAGGTCTGCAATCCGGAAGTTGACAAAAACCAGAATTCAGCCGCCAAATTGAAAGCCATCGAGCAAGTTCGTGATCTCATTAGGATTTTGCAGAATACATTCATGTGCTGTTTTTTGCACTGTAGCAGCTCAATCAACCGGCATTGACTCTGGAATAGTTCATCAGATTAACTGGATTTAGTACGAGTAGGTGGCAGCATTCGTACTTGGTTTATTGCCTTTTGATTTCGAATTCATGATACTTCTTGTATGTGAGCCAGCCGTCACAATTGATTTGTGTTAGAATTTCTAGTTCTATGTAATGTTGGTTGCCTAGATTCTCACCATAATGGGGTGCCTAGTTTCATTGGAGGGAGGGGAGGGAGGCAAATAGTTTCTGACATTCTTATTTTTCTAAATGACGCCGGTGTAGCTGGAGCAGTTCCGAAATGACATCTAAATGTCACCGCGCTGTCAAAGTAGTAAAATACGAGGCTAGAGCTGAAAACCCGACAAACGCCCATTGACCACATTTTGCCTGAAATTTTGCTGGGAATAGTTTCCTTGTTTCACAATGACATCGTTACAATAATACGCGCTTCTGCCTGATGGTGCTCATAGTACAAAGCACGAGAAATTTCAACCGCTAGATAATGCTTCCAAATAAATAGATCGTTTCGTTTTCTTTTTTTTTTTGAGTGCGCATGTGTAGCGGAATCCCATAGTTTCGTTCACCGATATTGGAAATTAACACTAAAAAATATTGTAGTGCACCTAATATTCCACAAATAATTTGGTTGAATGTTAGATACCATTTTGGTCTTGAAAGGAAAATGTTTTATTGGAATTAAATTCAATGATCATTTGTGGAAGTACAGGAACAACGAAAATGGCAACAGCCTTCGATGGAGGAGATGAGCGCCAACGGTCATTTGTGACAATAATTATGATGACACTTCTCGTTTCTACCTAACCTCCATTTCATTTGCTCATGTTTTGACGAAAGAACACAACTTGTTGAAAATGGTTGTACCGAGCCGAGAAGGAAGTTAAAAGAAGCTACGAAGCGATGCGTTTTCGGTGTGTGTGAAAGCACTGTGTAAAAGTGACAGCCAGAAACCAGAAGCTGGTCAGGGGGCTAGACAGAGCATGCAGCGTTGCCATTCAATGGACAGGTGTCCGAAAGTTTTCAAAATTTGGCACTTTACGCTTGCGCATCTACCCAAACGAAATAGAGTATTTATAATACTCTAGCCACTTCAGCGCCACCTGGCAAAAGAAAATTTGGTATCTTCTCGCACTCTTCCCCAGACACAGAAATCCCTAACTGCATAGGGGAGAGTTCCCGGGCCACAGACATGTATCTAAATATAATAAAGTATGCTTCCACGGTAAATTGAGCAATACCTTTCTGGCCTTTGACTGATCTTGACATACAGGTGTTCCAATTGAAACGAGACACCCTGAATAAAACTTTGATAGCTGAAATTCAGAAAGGTTCCCAGACCTTCGATTTTTGTTTCGAGGGGGACATCTTTTGACGTTAAATTTTATATTGAATTGTCATACCCTCAACCGTCGTAGCTCTATCCTCAATTTTCTAAATGCATGGGAACAAGGGTCGAGTAATAGGTACCTTATTTTTATAAGATCTTGGCTTTCTCTTCGCAAGTATCACAAAAAATATTGTTACGGTATTCGGGTTCACCTATTTCGAAATTAAACGTGCTGATTCACTTGTAAATAAACTGCACTTTATTCACTACTACCGATACAACTAAATAATGCACACTATTATCAATCGCTTAGAAATTCACACTGTCGCTTGAGATGTTATCGCCCGGTCCACACAAGGATTTTTCTGGTATCTGCGTCGAGAATATACGCGTACCTTCTACGGCACCTCCATCAGAAGTCTCGACGTGTCGTGACCTACCGCTGCAGTCTCTCGATGCTTCCCGAATGCAACGCGGAAATCTAGATTCCTCTGGAAAGAGCCGGGATGGTCGCGAGCTTCGTAACAATATAAAAAAATTAAAATAAAATCGAGGGTATTTCGCGTAGTGCGGCGTAGTTTACGTGCTATGAACGATGGTGCCGACATCATGCGATGTTGATGGTCGTTAAAAATCCTAACCTTGTGTCGGAACACACAGGGGTTCGGTAAAATTTCCGTTATAGTGGAGGAAAGCATCCACCGGCGTCGGTGTTGGGCCTCGTTGCGGAAATAGGCCGCCGTTGAATAAACGAGAAAAACATTTTATATTGGAACGAAAAGAGTCTCATCTTGTTAGAGGTCATTTTAGGGACCAATGGAATATTTCACAGGCATTAATGGAAAAAAATGGGATTTTTGTGGATCATTACACAGTTACACACCTTGTATTGTTAACAGAAATCAAGTGCACACCTACTAGTTGATGATTTTTACTAATTATTGTAACATAAGCAGTTGCTCAAAATTACTTGAAATAACGGAAATAGTGAGGGGCGAAGTCCCTACCTTTGAACCCCTATTATCCTCGAAAATAAATGTCAACGTTTTCAAATATTTTTCTCGTGTTCTTGAGTGGATTTCATATACCGCCCTGGATTTGGAATGCGATACTTCTAAGACTGTATATCCTTGGATTCAGCATTCAAAAATGCGCTAGGAACAAAATTCCACTAGTTTTCTTGAAACCAGAGCTGGCTGAAGTCAGGTCATTTTTGCACCTCTTCCATTGTTACCGTGCATACTGTACACGAGGTCGACAATCAAGTGATCTGAGATCGTACCTTGTAGTCAAAAATTACTCTATCGAGCACCACAAAAATTTCTAAAAACAGTCAATTTTTTCTTAAACTGCATGAGGCAAAATTTGGGGGTGGTTTACTACTTCAATTTTGGCTCAGTTTAGGTGAAATGTAATGAATAACAATTGAATTTTCGCGAGGTTTTTGCTAGTAGCGGCATCTACTTTGACCATCCATTATTCCAGTGTGAGGATTGAGGATGACACTGGACGCTAGTTCACTAGTCAACCAGTTTGTTGTTGTAGATAAATTCCATCATTCATCTGCGCGTCTCAAAGTTGTCTTTGCCGTCGTTAATATTTTGGCTCCACTTTCACAGAACTGGTCAAAAAAAAAACATACTAAGAACACTGTCCACTGCCCACAATTAATGATAATAATTGTTGTTGGGAACTGAAACGGTGGGCCAGAAATGACTGTGACTTTCGGGTCAGCAATTCTTAAAGAATAACCAGGCAACGAAATTAGCCGAGCGTTTTAATTGGGGGCTGGGGTGTAGAAAGCGCGGGCCTCTGATGTGCAAGAGAAAAGGTCAGATTTCAATAATTATTCGCTGTGCGGATCCGCAAGGGCCTTGAGCTTGATAAATTAACGAAACCCTTTTTATTAACGCACAGGTAGGTGTAAAGTTCACGTTGCAGGGGGGAGATTCCAAGGTTACAACAAATGAGTCCTATCTGCGCTAGAGGATCGACCTGGTTGGAACCGCCGAGGGAAACTTTTAACAAACGCCGCCCCCTCAGTAAATTGTTAGTGTCAGTTAACATTGCTCTACGCGTGAAAATTTCTGAATAAGGGGCGAAAAAATTTGGGATGATATATTGAATCAATGGAAATAAACATCTATCTGTCTGCATACTTGAGTATCGATGTGCTCTTCAATTTTTTGTAATTCTTCCGATGATTTGGGTCCTCGGTTAGGTCTCTGTCACATGGTCATTGAAATTATACTTATCACTGAAAATCTGGGACGAATTCAATGATGAAAACGAGGACAAAAATTGTTATAGTTAGTGCTCAACAATTGAAGTGGAACACCTGAAAATTTTGGTCAAATTAAAATGGTCGTATTTTCTTGAGAAAAAACCGAATTGCAATGAGCTTTTTCTTCTGGACAGCTAATGTCTTAGACTACAGCATGATAGAATTTTTTCTTGTCGCAAGCTTGTCATATTATTTATACAGGGTGTAGTAGTGAGGTACTGCAAAAAATGTAAAATTTGCCCCTTTCCCGATCCGCGAAAAAAAAAATTCGAATTTTTTCAACTCGTTCTGGAAAAACATTGAGCCCATACCATGAATTGGTTTTTTGGGTTTTCGTCTAGCTGTGTTAATTACAGGGTGATCTCAAAAAGTGATATTTTAGGCTTTCAATGATAACTTTTTCCATTGTTATTAGATTTTGAACATCTTTAGCTCATATTAAAGCTGAAACCTCAGGCAAGAACGTAGTGAGGTCAAAACTCATTGAAAACATTAATTCAATATAAGAGGACGTATCAGAAGTGACCTGAATGCGAAACAGCTTCCGAGTATCTGTTTGATGAAAGACAAACACAAAATGAAAGTTATCCTCGGAGGATCCGCTAATTTGGACCATTTCGATCTGCTTCTCGCTTTAGTTGTCCAAGAAATGTCCGTGGTAGAATCAAAACTTGACTGCGTGTTTTCGCGAAGAAATTGCATCCCTTATTCACCTGAAGGCGGCCGTAACCCAAGTTACAAAACTCACAACAATTCCAAAAATTCTCCTTGGCGATAAAACCAAGATAAAACACGTTAACCTGCCAGTTTTGAATTTTATAACTTGGGTTACGGCCGCCTACAGGTGAATAAAGGATGCTATTTTTTCGCGAAAACACGCAGTCAAGTTTTGGTTCCACCACGGACATTTCTTGGACAACTGAAGTTAAAAGCAGAACGAAATGGTCCGAATCAGCGGATTCTTTGAAGACACGTTTCAATTTGTTTTTATCTGTTATTAAACGAAAAGTCGGAAGCTGTTTTGCATTTGGGTCACTTTTGATACGTCCCCTTAAGTAGAGAGAGAAGAGGGCGACTGAATCAAGTCTCATTACCTGTAATTACAGAGGAGGTAATTACGACGTCGGTAATTAGACCGGTCCTACCGCTCTACAGTACACTCTTTAGGGTACGACGCCGGGTGCTATAGAGACGTGATATGGGTCAGGATCCTGAAACCGAGCTCATTAATTATTGAGGTAATTACTAGAGAGGTAATAACACCCTGAGAGTATGTGCACACCAGTTTTACCGTTGCGAGCTTGAACCCGCGGTTTACCTGGACCGTCGCTTTCCTCCTCCTCCTCCTCTTCATGCCTACCGCTGCAGGTGCAAGCAGAGGCAGTGGTAGGTGAGCGTGCCAACACGCTTTCTCAGTCGAACCTTCGTCGTTTCCATTTGTTCTGCGGTTGAAGGAGCGAGATGGAGCGTACGGGTCGCGTTCCCTCCTCGTGTACATAGCTCCACCGATGCAAGCCTCTAGAGATAATGGCAGGTGCATGTGCCATCGTGTCTTCTCAGTCGAACCTCCTCCGACACCGTTTGCGCTATATTGGTAAGAGCGAGATGAAGCGCTGCCATCCTCTTAACACAGCTCGACCAAGCGCACAGCGGTAGGTCTTCTCCTCTCGCGCTCGGTTCTACCTGCTCTGCACGGCACAAAACCGCCGGATCGTGTTTTATGGCTGCTTCCAATCGAACATGCGAAGGAGTCGCAAAGGTAGGTCCTTCGCAAGGTCCTGATGGTCGGAGGTCCTTGCACATATTGGGGGCATGAGCGCTGCATCTGAGAGAGAGAGAGAGAGAGAGAGAGAGAGAGAGAGAGAGAGAGAGAGAGAGAGAGAGAGAGAGAGAGAGAGAGAGAGCTATTTCGCTCCCCATCTCTGTCTATCATCCTATGCGCTGGCGGTCCAGCCAAACGCAGGTGTTTATGCATCGGTGAAATCGGTGTACGGTTTCATTTATCGACGCTCACAACATGGGAACGAAGGGATGCACGGCGCTTTAAAAAAATCAATGAGAGGAGGTACCTAATTTTTCCATATGACCGCTACGTCGCAATGTTTTAATCATAGCAAGGAGGGAGAATATGAAATAGATATGGAAGCAGAGGTGAGGCGCACAGCGTTTTAAAAAAATTAGATGAGGTACCTAATTTTTCTGAGATGAGATATCTAATTTTTCTATATGCTCGCTACGTCGGAATGTATTAACCAAAACAAGTCGACATGCTCTGGACAGATGAACCGATACATAGCTAACTGTTGTACTAATCATCATGATGTTTTTGATGGTAGGGGGTAATAGATACCTCGGTACATCATCTAGCTGTGTTTTAACGGTCATTTTTACCTTCGTCACAATTCAAAAATTCAAATATTCAAATCCGGTATTGGTATGATATCCCCTGCCAGAGGGTGGAGGGTAGGGAGCGGCGGGTGGTAAACCGGGATTGTTCGATGAGGTGAGCGAAACTGCAGGTTAGATATAGCTCGTCTATGGATTGTAAACCGGCGAATTAAGGGCTTTTTCTCGCGAGAAGACCTAAGCGCCGCATGTGACAAAGCGCGCTATATCGGCTCCATCCCTGTCTATCATCCCACAGCGACATGGATATATTTGAGGCCTGTTAGATGCATAAGGTGAGGTTTCCGACCGAGGGTCTGCAGGTATAAAGTGCTATTATCATACAAAACCGATAGGTACCTGTTCTTTAAAAAATTCATGCTCTCAAAGCTCGGGGTATATTATAGAATTATGTGCCATCATAGTTTCGAGGAAAATGGTGATATGATGATGGTGTATGGAGATAATTCTACGAGCACTTTGGAAAAACCATTTAGCAACACAACGAGACGGCTTCTATACCACTTTCTAAAGCATGGGGAAGCAGTGCCACTTGAATGAAAACTACGAGTGCACTCGCTTTTTTTTTTATAAACCCAGCTGTGAATGAGCATAATGAGCACCGTTTACCTGGGATCGCATGGTTTAGCTGTAAAGATGTTGTGGGGTATGAGACAGTTCGGCATGCGTTAATTAGCAGTAGCCGTTGAAAAAAACCAGGCAATCATTTTTTCAAGAGTTTTATTCAAAAATTAATACATGTCTTCAGTCGTTCATAATCCGATAATACATCGTCGTAGTGTAGTTCGAGGAACTCTAGCATGCATGAAACTTTTTCATTAGATTTGAAACGAGCCAAAATCTGTTTGAGAACTTTATACATAGAAACGTTCGAGTTCGATACATCGCTCGTTATTTTAAAGGAGCTTGATAATAAATCAGTATAAAATTTTTTAAAATTCATTGATTCTAGAGCCTCTAATCTATAGCTAATGATATCTCTCATTCGTGCAATTTGTTGTAGAAAATTTTCATGCAGATAGACGGTCTGGGCCCTGCTATGTAGATGTCCGATGCCTGCAGATGAACCCAATTTTAGAGTATAGTTCTCGAAAATTTTCATATCACCATTCGGAACGTTCGAAGTTGATGCAGTCGAAGAGGGTAAGAGCTCTATTAATTCACTCCATTCCCGCATGGTGAAAGATATTCGGCTCGAATTTGCATGCGATATGATGATGATTGCTGGTGAGAGTCCTCTGGCGATGCTAAGCCCAACTCGTATCCTTGCAGCTGATCCGTTCAGAGTTGTTTGATATAGTAATTCGGTCTCTTGAACGATGGCTTCGTCATAATACCGTAACATTTTTTCGATAGACTGCCAGGGGCTGAACAAGGTGGGCATCTCTCTTTGTTTGACGTTGGTGCTGGCGATGCTATGGAGATGTTTACGATGCTTATAATGCTAGTTGCTTATCTCGATATGCCGGTGATGATCCTTACGTTGATATGACGATAGAGGTGATGATGCTTGCGATGATATGACGATAGCGAGGGTGATGAATATGATAATATGACGTTGTTTTATGATGAAATAACGTTAGCGGTGATGATGCTTGTGATGATATGGCGATAGCGGTGATGATCCTTACGTTGATATGACGATAGAGATGATGATGCTTGCGATGATATGACGATAACAGTGATGTTGCTTTATGATGATATGGAGTTGCTGGTGATGTTATCACGTTGTTGGTGATGATGGCTACGTTGCTTATGGCGATAGCGCCGATGGAGTTTATGACGGCTGTGATCGGGACGTTTTTGCTCCAGACACCTTATTTCACCGGCTCTCTGACGTTAAGTGTGATCGACGAGGTTGTTGGTTCAAACAACGTCTGCTCTCGCAATCCACCCTCGATCGGGCATGCCCAAATATTTAACGTAAAGCCTCGAACCGGTTTTTTTCAAAACTTTTTCCACCAGATAGATCTCGGGATGTTTAGTTTTCTGTAGTTCTCGTTCGTAAAAACATCCCATGATCGGCGAACCCTTTAGATCTTCAATAAGATATGTAGGTGGATTGCTGTTCGGTTTCACTTGTCTGATGCGAAACAGCTCCGTCGTCCAGTTGGGGGTATAACCTTTTTCAAAAAGTACTTTGTATTTACCCAGACGCGCTAGCAGCCCATGCCGACTCGGCGCTTAAATGATTCTATTAATCTATCCATCTATAATATGCCTCATTAGATCAGCCGGCTGAACCATGCCTAATTCCACATGGTCGTCGGTTAAAACATCACGAGCTGATTATGGCATGACGAGCTGCCAGTTAAATCATGACGTCACTGTTGACAGCTCATGCCGACTTATGGCATGACGCGCTGGTGGTTAAAGCATGACGTCACTGTTGACAGCTCATGCCGACTTATGGCATGACGCGCTGGTGGTTAAAGCATGACGTCACTGTTGACAGCTCATGCCGACTTATGGCATGACGCGCTGGTGGTTAAAGCATGACGTCACTGTTGACAGCTCATGCCGACTTATGGCATGACGCGGTGGTGGTTAAAGCATGACGTCACTGTTGACAGCTCATGCCGACTTATGGCATGACGCGGTGGTGGTTAAAGCATGACGTCACTGTTGACAGCTCATGCCGACTTATGGCATGACGCGGTGGTGGTTAAAGCATGACGTCACTGTTGACAGCTCATGCCGACTTATGGCATGACGCGGTGGTGGTTAAAGCATGACGTCACTGTTGACAGCTCATGCCGACTTATGGCATGACGCGCTGGTGGTTAAAGCATGACGTCACTGTTGACAGCTCATGCCGACCCGATGCTTAAATGATTCTATTAATCTATCCATCTATAATATACCTCAATAGATCATCCAGCTGAACCTTGCCTAATTCCGCATGGTCGTCGGTTAAAACATCACGAGCTGATTATGGCATGACGAGCTGTTGGGTAAGGCATGACGTCATTGCTAGCAGCCCATGCCGACCCGACGCTTAAAACGTGATGATCTAGGTGATATGGCATGACGACTGATGGTTAATGCACAGCGCTTTGACTCTCAGACCATGCCGTCTCTACGGATAAAACATGTCGACTAGTGCTGCTGGCACATGTCAAATTATCTAGCAGAGCATGCCGACTTGTTATGGTTGAAACATTGCACCATAGCGGTTATAGCTATAAAACCTCGAACACCTCCGATTAATAGCCAGTCGCGAGCGATCTTTGTTCAGTGAATGAAGCTGCTGATCCTGAAAGAAACATGAGAAATCAAATTAGTTCTGAAACAATTCAAAAGGCTGTAGCCGAAGTCCGACGTGGTGGCTCGCGCAGAGCGATCGCTAGGTCATTATGTATTCCCGCATCTACACTGGGGCGGCTGTTGCGACGGGTTAAGAAAGTGAACGGCGTGTATGTCTATAATCCAAATATCGGGAATAGGAGAATCTTCTCAAAAGATGAGGAGTTGATGCTCGCTGATTATATCAAAGCAGCATCGAAAATGCCACATGGCGTGACACGCAAGCACGTGTGTAAATTCGCTCTAGAACAGGCTAGGCTGCTAAACAAGAGCTATCCACAACGCTGGGATAAACAACAAGCAGCATCTTTTGATTGGTGCAGAGGATTCATGAAACGGCATCCAGACATTTCACTTAGAGGCTGCAGGGAACGCAATTTGCAGCAAGTGGTAGATCCTGACAAAGCGGCTGAGACCGTCTCTTGTAAAAATCTCGAGACTTTTGACGTCAGCTCGAATAATTCGACTATGGTTATGAAGTATCCAACCAAAGCTTCCTCGAATACGTCGCTACAGCTCCTAGCATCATCAGGGCCTCAACCGGGACCTTCGCCAGTGCTGTCATCATCAGCCAGCATGATATCGGAACCATCAGATGTGTATGATGACGAGGATGCAGATGGTTATGAAAGAGCAAATGAGGACTCCACTACCAAGTTCTCCGGTAATAAAGAAGATTTTCACAGCTCTCAGGTTGGGACGTCCAAAGCCTATAATTATGTTAGCGTGTTCAGACCACGTTTTTCATCGGGAGATCAAGTCAAATCACGTCTCGCTTCTAAATATGCGAACACTGCTAAATCCTCGGAGGACTCTGTCTTGAAAGCTGATAGTGACGATGTGTTATACGATAGCTCTGGTGATTTCAACGCTGCCAAAGAACTTTCTTCGAGTTCGCTTATCAATCCGCGTACGGGGTATAAAAATGCATATGAGCGCCGTTTTTCATCTGAGGACGAGGATCAAAACATGTGGTGTAAGAGCTTCAGTAATACAAAAGAAGTTTCTTCAAGGGCGCGACTTACACCGAGTGGCGGATATCAGAATGCGTACAAGCACTGTTTTTCATCTAAGGATGAAGATAAGAGGTGTTCGGGGAGCGACTTCGAGAACATTGATGATCGTGCGGGGAATGGCTCCTTTATGAATGATATGGGACGACGGCGATTTGCGAAGAGGTCCCTAGTAGGTGAATATTTCACTGACATAAATGGCGTTATAGATCGATTAGTAACATTGAGTGCACAGCGGAACACCGGGGACGTCGGAGTCGTCCGAGAAATAGTATCGCTGGAAAAAATTCTCCGAGATGCTGAAGTAATATACTAACATTTTTTTTTTTGGATACCCTCAATAGCGTAAAAATGTCCATATTTTATTCACGATCGAATGGGACATTGATCGGAAATTTGTATCAACTAATACCTAATACCTACCTACCTACCTAGCCATTTAAAGATGTAGTGAATATTTCCATGGAAATAAAGATATTGAACACTTTTGAATAGAGCATATTTCTTTCACTGTCATAATCACCAATCCTATATGCCTGGTTGTGATGCCCATACTTGTCTCAATAGCGAATCATAAGGTGAGGGTTTGCGGAATGCCTGCCTCATGGACACATTCATTTCTATCAAAAAAAAAAAAAAGAAAAGAAAAGAAAAAAGAATTCAGAGATGTCAAATAAATAGAGTGAGCTCGTGCGAAAGAATAGCCTCGACTGTAGAAACCCTCCAAAGCTCTTGTACTTTTTATCCCACCCAAATCAGTCCGGGCAGAGTCCGATTCCGGCTCTGTTAGAAGTCTATAATCTCTCATTCAATATATAAAAATGGTGCATTCCTTGATGCTAGAACATGGTATGCAAGGTGAGACATCCTTTTTGGCTCCCTTTTACTTCTCCTGAGCCACATCAATTCGGATGATAGCCTTACCCACTTCGAAGGAACGCCTAGCGTATTCGGCAAGAGATATCAAAAATTTATATTTTTGCAATCACTGCGGCTACTAGCTACTCTAGCATCATGCATTTTGCCGATTTTGGTGGTGCAATGAGTTGCTAGGGGGCAATTTCCCTGGTAACTCCCTGCACAAAAGAGGTGAATCAGCATCTAATTCGAGTTGTATATCAAGTCAGGGAGATATTAGAAATATAAATTTTTACATGGTTTGCGGAAAACTCTGAGCTTTCGAGTAAACTAGATAATATCATCCTATCCAATTTTATTCAGAAAATCAAATAAAACAGATAAAACATGTTTCACCCTTTAGCTCATCGTCAAACCGGTAAATTATTCTCGGAAATGCCTGCAAATACCTTCAAACATGTGAATGAAAATTTCTATGCTCTTGCTAGTACGATGAAATCCATCGTGTTTAACACTTGGGGGGATATGGAAGATGCCGGTTCTCCGGTCATTTGGTTGGATTTTTTCCAACATTTCCATCTCAGATGGGGTTTTTTTCGAGTCGAACTTTGCGGTCGAGGATGGATTACGAGAGCAGATGTTGTTTGAACCGTCAACCTCATCGATCACGCTTATCATCATAATATTATTTAAAATTATCGTAGCGAGAATTAGGCAGCTTATTATACGCGATTTTCTCTTAAATTGATGCTTTCATATGTATATCATATTCTCTTCTCTCCGGATGTGGATATTTTAAAGCGAACTTGGGTATTAGGCAAATACTTATCACTCTATACTCTTCTATTTTCACGCAAGCATACTGGACTGAAAAAAATTATTCAGTGCTGACATTTTCCAACTCGTGGCACTATGGCATGCAAAAGAAAGAAGTAGCTTTCAATTAAGTTTCTACATAAATATTTACTGTATAATTAACTCCATTGATAAGTCTGAAAGAGCGGGCGCCCGAAGCTTCTCCTATAATACCTGCATATGGTCAGGACTAGGTAGCTACCTACATCAAAACAGGTGGTATGGCTGGGATTTTCTTCGCGAGCTCCGAGATTCTTCTACGGGCCTCATTGTGTCACGGCTCGAAATTGCTATGCCTTGTTCGACCCGGGGGTAATCGAACTACACTACGACGATGTATTATCGGATTATGAACGACTGAAGACATGTATTAATTTTTGAATAAAACTCTTGAAAAAATGATTGCCTGGTTTTTTTCAACGGCTACTGCTAATTAACGCATGCCGAACTGTCTCATACCCCACAACATCTTTACAGCTAAACCATGCGATCCCAGGTAAACGGTGCTCATTATGCTCATTCACAGCTGGGTTTATAAAAAAAAAAGCGAGTGCACTCGTAGTTTTCATTCAAGTGGCACTGCTTCCCCATGCTTTAGAAAGTGGTATAGAAGCCGTCTCGTTGTGTTGCTAAATGGTTTTTCCAAAGTGCTCGTAGAATTATCTCCATACACCATCATCATATCACCATTTTCCTCGAAACTATGATGGCACATAATTCTATAATATACCCCGAGCTTTGAGAGCATGAATTTTTTAAAGAACAGGTACCTATCGGTTTTGTATGATAATAGCACTTTATACCTGCAGACCCTCGGTCGGAAACCTCACCTTATGCATCTAACAGGCCTCAAATATATCCATGTCGCTGTGGGATGATAGACAGGGATGGAGCCGATATAGCGCGCTTTGTCACATGCGGCGCTTAGGTCTTCTCGCGAGAAAAAGCCCTTAATTCGCCGGTTTACAATCCATAGACGAGCTATATCTAACCTGCAGTTTCGCTCACCTCATCGAACAATCCCGGTTTACCACCCGCCGCTCCCTACCCTCCACCCTCTGGCAGGGGATATCATACCAATACCGGATTTGAATATTTGAATTTTTGAATTGTGACGAAGGTAAAAATGACCGTTAAAACACAGCTAGATGATGTACCGAGGTATCTATTACCCCCTACCATCAAAAACATCATGATGATTAGTACAACAGTTAGCTATGTATCGGTTCATCTGTCCAGAGCATGTCGACTTGTTTTGGTTAATACATTCCGACGTAGCGAGCATATAGAAAAATTAGATATCTCATCTCAGAAAAATTAGGTACCTCATCTAATTTTTTTAAAACGCTGTGCGCCTCACCTCTGCTTCCATATCTATTTCATATTCTCCCTCCTTGCTATGATTAAAACATTGCGACGTAGCGGTCATATGGAAAAATTAGGTACCTCCTCTCATTGATTTTTTTAAAGCGCCGTGCATCCCTTCGTTCCCATGTTGTGAGCGTCGATAAATGAAACCGTACACCGATTTCACCGATGCATAAACACCTGCGTTTGGCTGGACCGCCAGCGCATAGGATGATAGACAGAGATGGGGAGCGAAATAGCTCTCTCTCTCTCTCTCTCTCTCTCTCTCTCTCTCTCTCTCTCTCTCTCTCTCAGATGCAGCGCTCATGCCCCCAATATGTGCAAGGACCTCCGACCATCAGGACCTTGCGAAGGACCTACCTTTGCGACTCCTTCGCATGTTCGATTGGAAGCAGCCATAAAACACGATCCGGCGGTTTTGTGCCGTGCAGAGCAGGTAGAACCGAGCGCGAGAGGAGAAGACCTACCGCTGTGCGCTTGGTCGAGCTGTGTTAAGAGGATGGCAGCGCTTCATCTCGCTCTTACCAATATAGCGCAAACGGTGTCGGAGGAGGTTCGACTGAGAAGACACGATGGCACATGCACCTGCCATTATCTCTAGAGGCTTGCATCGGTGGAGCTATGTACACGAGGAGGGAACGCGACCCGTACGCTCCATCTCGCTCCTTCAACCGCAGAACAAATGGAAACGACGAAGGTTCGACTGAGAAAGCGTGTTGGCACGCTCACCTACCACTGCCTCTGCTTGCACCTGCAGCGGTAGGCATGAAGAGGAGGAGGAGGAGGAAAGCGACGGTCCAGGTAAACCGCGGGTTCAAGCTCGCAACGGTAAAACTGGTGTGCACATACTCTCAGGGTGTTATTACCTCTCTAGTAATTACCTCAATAATTAATGAGCTCGGTTTCAGGATCCTGACCCATATCACGTCTCTATAGCACCCGGCGTCGTACCCTAAAGAGTGTACTGTAGAGCGGTAGGACCGGTCTAATTACCGACGTCGTAATTACCTCCTCTGTAATTACAGGTAATGAGACTTGATTCAGTCGCCCTCTTCTCTCTCTACTCCCTTATATTGAATTGTTGTCTTCAGTAAGTTTTGACCTCACACCGTTCTCGCCTGAAGTTTCAGCTTCAATATGAGCCAAAGAAGTTTAAAATCGGACAACAATGGAAGAAGTTACCATTGAAAGCCTAAAATATCTCTTTTTTGAGATCACCCTGTAATTAACAAAGATAAACGAAAACCCAAAAAACCCTTCCGAGGTATGGGCTCAATGTTTCCCCAGGACGAGTTGGAAAAATTCAACAAAATGTTTTCGCGGATCGGGAGGGCTGCAAACTCTACATTTTTTGCAGTACCCTCACTACTACACCCTGTATAAATAATAATATAATAATAATAATAATAATAATAGTATATATTTGTCTTCACCATTCGGTATACAAAGATAAAAGAAATTGCATTTAATAATAAAAATAATGTACAACAACAGTAGTATTCAAAATGTTTCCAAACAATACAATACCATATACACAATACATATCAATCGAAAGATATTTTTATCTCTAATATTAGAAAAGTTTTATAAAACTATAGGAAATACACTTCTGAGCAAAAGTTAAGGGCCACTTTTTCAAATGTGAATAACTCACAAACGCTTTTTTTGATTTTGACGAATTTTCGCACAGATGTGGTCTTATGTGTTGTAAAGACAAGTGTGAAGTGGCGCACTCACCAATCCATAGGTTTGTGGTAGAGAGGTCTTCGACTGTTGCTTTGCAGAAATGCGTAATTTTTAGTGAAATCAAAGCAATGGATTTTGGACAAAATGGAGGTTCATCCAATAAAAAACGTCTAGTTTGCTTTGTTACAATGTTCTTAAGCAAGTACCATGCTAAGTTTGTCCATTGACATCTTCCATCTTCAAATTTTGACCATCAATCTCTTCTTATGGCTTAAACAATGTGTGAAGCACTACTTTGCGTGATTTTGTTTACATACAGTTCAGTCGTGTATTTCTTGTGATTTTGCGTCAACGTTCCGTGATTTTGGCCACTCTTGAGCCTCAAAAACAATAAATCCTTTATGCAGATTGTTACTAAAGAACAAAAACAAGAGAAAAAGCTCACAAAAATGTCAAAATCTTGAGCATTGACAAGAAATAAGTCATAATTTTCATCACATGCCGATGAAACACCTTTACAGTGACCAAAGAAGAAATGGTGAATTTCTTCAGTTCGTTTGGGGAAAAGACATTTACGGGGTGTCGCTAAGAGACCAAGCGCACAAGCGATGAGTGACAACCTTGATTGATCATTTGTCATCGATATTCGAGAGTTTGAATCCCTCCAACGCCATCAGGTTCTCTCGAATGCGAAGAAGTTGAAAAATTAACTTCAAATTTGTTGCGCTGCACTGAGTGAACCCAAGGACGGAAATGGATGATGGCCATATTCAGAGATATGCATAAGCCTTGTGTTCAAGTGTAGAAACCACCAAGAGCATCTGACGACGCCAACATTTGAAAATCGGTGTTTGTTTGTACCTCTGCAGTGTGAAAAACAGCTAAAATCGAATAAGTTCTCAATCGGGATTGTTCGTCTTTCGTATTTGTACAGGGCCTGGTCAAAAACGACGAACGTAAAACACGTATCTCCCTGACAGGAAACGACTAGCGCGGTCGTGTATGATGTCTTTGTCGTCGTGGACATCGGTTTCATGCAGATTGCATTCCACTCAGGATTCCGGGGTGGCTCTATCATGATGTGAGCAGGAATCTTTTTGATCAGTTCCTGTACAATTACGGAAGACGACAGTTCCGATTGAGAACGTCATTTGATTTGAGCTGTTTTTCACACTGCAGAGGTTCAAACAAACATCGATTTTTAATTTTTGCGTCGCCAGGTGCTCTTGGTGGTTTCTACATTCAAACACAAGGCTTATACACATCTCTGAGTATGGCCATCATCCATATCCGTCCATGGGTTCACTCAGTGCAGAGCAACAAACTTGAAGTTAATTTTTCAACATCTTCGCATTCGAAAGGGCCTGATGGCGTTAAAATGATTTAAACTCTTGAATATTGATGGCAAATGATCAATCAAGGTTGTCACTCATCGTTTTTGCGCTTGGCCTCTTGGCGACACCCCGTGAATGTCTTTTCCCCAAAAGAACTGAAGGAATTCACCATTTCTTCTTTGGTCACTGTAGAGGTGTTTTATCGGCATGTGATGGAAATTATGACTTATTTCTTGTCAATGCTCAAGATTTTGACATTTTTGTGAGCTTTTTTCTCTTGTTTTTGTTCTTTAGTAACAATCTGCATAAAGGATTTATTGTTTTTGAGGCTCAAGAGTGGCCAAAATCACGAAACGTTGACGCAAAATCACAAGAAATACACGACTGAACTGTATGTAAACAAAATCACGCAAAGTAGTGCCTCACACATTGTTTAAGCCATAAGAAGAGATTGATGGTCAAAATTTGAAGATGAAAGATGTCAATGGACAAACTTAGCATGGTACTTGCTTAAGAACATTGTAACAAAGCAAACTAGACGTTTTTTATTGGATGAACCTCCATTTTGTCCAAAATCCAATGCTTTGATTCCACTAAAAATTACGCATTTCTGCAAAGCAACAGTCGAAGACCTCTCTACCACAAACCTATGGATTGGTGAGTGCGCCACTTCAGACTTGTCTTTACAACACATAAGACCACCTCTGTGCGAAAATTCGTCAAAATCAAAAAAAGCGTTTGTCAGCTATTCACATTTGAAAAAGTGGCCCTTAACTTTTGCTCAGAAGTGTACATATAAAGGATTTTAAATGTGCCGAGAGAGTTTTAATTTAAGAGGGAGGCAGAACAGAGGGTGAACCTTCATTCCTCGATCAGTGCTGCAAATTTAGTAACTGCGGAGACGAAATTGTAGATGTTGTTGATTTTTTCTTTGTCGAGATTTGTGAAAACAGAATGGAAGTTCTCATATGTGATTCCTGTTAATTGGCCGAGTAACCAGTGACTTCTTGGTTGGGCAAGAATAGGGCAAGCGCAAAACAAATGGAAGAGGTCGTGGACGAGTCCGGTGTTACAGAAAGGACATGGTTCATCTTGGTCGATTACAAGTTTGGTTTTGTTTATATAAAGTCGCAATTTTGCATGGTAACCGAGCTTTATTTGGCTAATAAGTCGAATTCTATTGATGGGAATATGGAGAGCCAGGTAGTGATTGTGATTCATCGAATGGACAGTGTTTCTAAGGATGCTTCTGTATATTCTGCTGTAAGGTGAAGTGATTGCATTGTTTTTGTCTTTTGTTTTCAGGTGTAATGTGCAGATATCTAAGATTTCTGTTATATCAGACTGGGTGAAGAGTGAGTCATTATTGAGGAGATGCGTTATATTGTTATTCTGCAACAGGTTTCTGAATTGCGTGAACCAATTGTATTTAATGTTATTGGTGGGGGACGAGTCTAAATTCTTCAATCTATTAAGACAAAGTTTGGGTAGTCTTGAGCTCGGCATCTTCTGC